>NKYR01000093.1:0-162292 GCA_003184365.1 Evernia prunastri
GGGAAAGGGGGTTGATGTTGTGGGATGCGTGGGAGGTGTGAGGTGTGATAGATGTGAGTGTGTGTGAGAGGGTGAGAGAGGAAGGGGTGTCAGAGTTGTGTTGTGGGATGCGTGGGAGGTATGGGGGTAGGGTAAGATGGATGAGATGGGATGGGATGGGATGGGATGGGATCAGATGGGGCGGTGGGATGGGGTAGGAGAAGGTAGGGCGGGTGAGATGGATGGGATGGGATGGGGACGGGACAGAGGGGTATGGTAGGACGGGAATACTGGGATGGGATGGGATTGGATGGAATTGGATACGATGTGATACAATACGACAGGATACAACAAGCTACCACAGTCCAGTATACCACAAGACATGACTAGCCACACACGCAGTGCAAATAAGAAATCGAATCCGACCTTCCTCATCGAATGGAATCTTTACCTGGTGCATGAATGAGATGGGGTTGGATATCAAGATGGACTTCTCTCACAGTGCGGTCTGTACGGTTTTTTCGTTCCTTTGTGGGATCGAGGCTTTATATGAGACATTTTGTGGAAGACTTTATATATATGTGAGGCTTCATGTGAGACTTTACGCGTTTTTTTTATTTTACTTTACTGATTTGTTGTAGACGTATATGCATATAGACATACATACCAACCCTCCCCCCTTCACGCACACCACCTCCACAGCCCCCATTCTATCCCTCTCGAACCCCCCCGCCCCAACGACCCCAAGACCCCTTTCCCCTTTCTCTTCCAAACATCCTCAAAACCCTCTTCCCCCTTTCCCCCTTTCCCCCTCTCCTCAAACCCCCACCTCGTCTCAACATCCCTCCTCGCTCACATCACCCCATANGGATCCGCATACAAGCTTCAACTCCCTCCCACAATGAAGATCCGTCCGGTCTTCAGTCCTAAGCTATTGACACTCGCTCCGACGGACCCACTGCCTGGCCAGAAGAATCCTTCCCCCCAGCCAGTTGAGACGCCTAAGGGAGACGCCTGGGTGGTGGAAGATATCCTGGACTCTCGCCGTCACTATGGCAAATTGCAGTACCAAGTGAGATGGAAAGATGATGACGATACCCTCACTTGGTGGAATACTGATAATGATGAGTTTGAGGGGGCCCAGGACGTAGTCAATGACTATCACAACAAATATCCGGAGAACCCAGGGCCGCACAACGCTGTTGCCAAGTCAAAGCGGCCCCGCCGTCTCCGAAATCTCCGGGGTCTCGCCACTATTTTTATCCTTTCTGCTCGCAGACGACTCGCAGGCCAATCTACAGCGCTGGGGCATCGCTTGCCTGAGGGGGGGGGTAGTGTTACGGACGTACCCTAGGTGTCAGGCACATAGGGAGTGTTTATGGCTATGTGTCTAGCACATAGAGTGTTTATTGGTTATTGACACATTCCCATTGACACATAGGCTAGCGGGGATTCTTCCTAGTATTTAAGCGCTCTTCTTCTGTACATATTTCCTCCTTATCTAGTTGTCTTATTCAATTTACCCCCATTAGACTTGACTCTGGGCACGGTTCTGACATCTAATTCCACACTCCCTTACCTCTTTGAGTAAAATCCGATATTTAGCCGTTAGGAGGGTGGGACACGTCTGAGCTTGCCTCAGTCCTCAGACGCTCCTCCCACACCAGAGCTATCCCTTTCGGGTTAAGAACCTACCGAATCGGGTATAGAACGAATTATTTTCGAGCTCGAGTTGAAAGACGTCTAAGCTCAAAATCTCGTAGTTTTGAAGGTTCAAGACGTCGCGAAAATATTAAAATTTTACTTTATTTAGCTGATGCTTAATGCGATTACGAAATTTAATAAATTTTAGATATTATATATAGTTTTATATAGATTAAGTATTATCTAAATTATATTTAAAATTTATTTTGAAATTTTATCGATAAAAATATCGTATCGCATTTATTTATATATTTTATATTCGTAAAAAAAAATTTCAAGCGATAATAACGACGATATATTTTAATTCGATCTTTTAGAAAAAACTCGCGTCGATATATTTTTAATATTATATTATTTTTTAATACTATTTAGATTCTTAGTTAAAGACTAATAATAATATCGTTTAAGTGACTTTGAAAATTAAAAGTTTTTATTAATTTAAATCTCTTCGAAATATAACGTCGATATTATTCTTCGAGTTTCAAAAACTCACGTTCGAAGATTTTAAATATTATAACTTCGTTTTCAAGTATAAAAAAAAAATAGATTTTCGATCTTTTTTTTTGAAGATAAGAGAGCGTAGTATAATTAATAAATTCTTGATATTCAAAATAATTAAAACAACGCGATTGTCAGGGAACGAGGCTTGGTAGAAGGATTCTCATTCTCTATGGCTAGGACTAGGTAGAATTCCAAGACGAAAGATGAGGAAACAAGAAAGAACGGGGGATGCGAGCAGCCCTTAAGGGGCTGTCGCCTAGATCGTCGGCTATCGCATAGATTAACCTGACTAGACTGAGATCCACACCATGACAGCGATATATCACGATTTTTATTAATACAACGAGAACTTAATCTTTTTTTTTTCAAAAAAAGCGCGAAGAATAAATAATCAAGTACTTCTTCAAGTATACTACGTATAATAAAAGAATTTCACTTATCGTAATCGATTGTATCAAATTTTCAAAGAATTCTCAGAAATAAATAATAGCTGCTGATAGACTCTACGTAAGATAATAATTATATTTAATCGCGATTACGACGCTATATAGAAAATATTAAAAGGACTTCATCTAAATATTTTTGAATACACGTAATTATCTACAATTTTGAGTTTTAAGCTCAGACGTGTCTTATTCTTCTAATAGCTAAATGTCGAATTTTACTTAAAGAGATAAGAGAGAGTGAAATTAGACACGTCTGAAAACTAAGATAACGTCTGAGTCTAAAACTTAGTATTATAGATAATTGCGTATATTCAAAAATATTTAGATAAATTTCTTATAATTATTTTTCATATAGCACCGTAATCGCGATTATATATAATTATTATCTTACGTAGAGTCTATTAGCTATTATTAAAAATAATTATTTCTAACTTTGAAAATTTGATACAATCGATCACGATAAGTGAAATTCTCTTATTGTATATATATATATATATAATATATTTGAAGAATCATCTGACTATCTATTCTCCGCGCTTTCTTTTAAAAAAAAAATCAAGTTCTCGTCGTGATATATCGCGTTGTTTTGATTATTTTAAATGTTAAGACTTACACTGCGCTCTTTTATCTTTACAAAAAAATATCGAAAATCTATTCTTTTTTCTATATGAAAACGAAGTTATAATATCTAAAATCTTTAAACGTGAGTTTTTGAAGTTCGAAGAATTATATTAACGTTATACTTCGAGAGAGTTTAAAATAACGAAAACTTTTAATTTTTAAACTTATCTATAAAATATTATTAATAATCTTTAATTAAAAATCTAAGTCGTATTAAAAAATAATATAATATTAAAAATATATCGACGCGTATTATTTTTTAAAGATCGAATTAAAATATATTATCGTCGTTATCGCTTAAAAATTTTTTTTACGAGTGCAAAATATGTGAATAAATGCGATATAATATTCTTATCGATAAAATTTTAAAATAGATCTCGAATATAATTTAAATAATACTTAGTCTATATAAAAATATATATAATATCTAAAATTTATTAAATTTCGTGATCGCATTAAGCATCAGCTAAATAAAGTGAAATTTTAATATTTTCGCGACGCCTTGAATCTTTAATAATACGGGTTTTTTTAGA
Source organism: Evernia prunastri (assembly GCA_003184365.1). NCBI lineage: Eukaryota > Fungi > Ascomycota > Lecanoromycetes > Lecanorales > Parmeliaceae > Evernia > Evernia prunastri. Next base: position 3,785 of record NKYR01000093.1, read on the forward strand.
CGTCTCTCAACTCGAGCTCGAAAATAATTCGTTCTATACTCGATTCGGCAGGTTCTTAACCCGAAAGGGATAGCTCCGGTGGGAGAAGTGTCTGAGGACTGAGGCAAATACAATTTGTAATAATCAATGTACCTTACGTATGGAATTATTCGTCTCTATGGTCCTACGTAACTTTCATGTCTCTCACCAATGATGATGTGTAATGATCGAGCTTTTACAACTATCTTCTCACAAATGAATAAAGTATCCATTGTAAGAATCCAGCGCTTGATTGCTGCAAGGATCTGCTACCCGTATCGGCCATTTGTAAATTAGAAAAAATGGTCCAAGGGATGGCGGAGCATGTCAATTTGCTTTCTTAACCACTAAAACATATGGTCCGTCTCCTTCCCTTGGAGGTGCACGTTGGAATGGTAACCAACATATCAATCCTAGAGCTCCTGTCGCTTCACAAGCTCCGAGGCTAGAGCCATCTTCTCAGCCAGCTCTTCGATCGGAATGCCGCTCAAGATGACCAAAGAGGAAACGTCCGCCTTCAACTGCCTTGTCGCCCAAGTCCTTAGATCAATAGCGACCAGCGAATCGATCCCATGCTCACGAACAGGCTTCTCAACATCCACTTCGCTGCGGCTTATTCCCGTAGACTGCGCGATTCTGTCCACCAGTGCATTTCTCACCACAGCGGTCGCAGCGACGTGGTCCAGAGCTTCGCGTAGCCGTGCTTTCAGTTGCGGGCCGGCGCTCTTCTCGTTAGCCTCTGTCGCACGTCGAGAGTCGATGGCGCGCAGGTGGGCGAATTTGGCGTCTTCCAACCATGCGACGTCGACGGCTCCGGATCGCTCCAGCATACCACCCGTGCTAAGCCCGGTGATGATCTGGGCAGGAAGTTTGGAATTTTCATGCGTAATGGCCACTTCCAAAAGACGAAGCAGCTCCGCTTCACGTACGCCTCAGAGACCGGAGTTGATCAGGTGCTCGACTTTCTCCGGTCGGTCAACTAAAATGCCGGCGTCGATGATCCACCCTAAATCAATTGATGTGGCCGGCAAGCCTTTGCTACGGCGGTGTTGCGCGAGTGCATCTTGGAACGTACATCCTGCTGCATAGTTTGCTTGACCTTTGTGTCCACATACGCCTACGCACGACGAGATCATAACAAAGAAGTCTAGATCTTGCGGCATCTGCTCATGCAGGTTTCGCGATCCCTGAACCTTTGGTCTTATGGAGGTCGTCCAGTCCTCAGCAGCCATTTTTTCGAAAGTCGAGTCTCGAAGATCCATGGCAGCTTGAACCATCCCTCGGATTGGGGGCATGTCTTTCTTGCACTCTAGGATGGCGCCCCGCAACTGATGGGTGTCTGCGATATCGCAGGTCAAAACGGATATCCTCGCACCTTTTCTTTCCATCTCTGCGACTGCTTCCTGAGCCTCTTGGTTTTGCGCTCCTGATCTGGAGAGTAGGATAAGCGATTTCGCGCCACGTTCTACCATCCATGCGGCTATGCTACGTCCAAGACCACCAAGTCCGCCCGCAAGGACGTACGATGCTCTGGGGTGGAAATGATATCTTTTCGCGGCTGGGGGAGCGATCTTCGCACCGGTGTCAACTTCCCTTATTCATCTTTAGAGTCCAGCCAGGACGAGACTTACCCCGATAATATCGCCATCTTCGTATAGAAGTACCGCCTTTTTCACCCTCTCTCTTGCGCGCATACGGTTCTCAGCCTCTGGCATTGCGGACAGCTTGTATGACATAGTAGAGCGCAACGGCGCTATCTCTCCCAGTCTCCGACTTCGCGGAGAATATGAGCCGCATGGGACGGATGGCAGTCGTATGTGGCCGTCATGTCGACCGATGCGAAGCTTGCTCTTCGCTGGAACGGTTTTATGTCCAATAAAGTCTTGGTATCAAGGTATTGCCCGAGATCAATGAAGCGGCCATTCCTGGCGAGGCAATCCCACGACGTAGCCATAATATCTCCTCGACAGCTGTTTAATACAACATCAACGCCTTTTCCCTCCGTTACGTGTGAAACAATCTTGGCGAATCTCAGACTGTCGCTGTAAAGTATTTGGTGTTCGTCTATGTGGAACGACTCCGCGAAAAAGTCTCGACGCCGTGGATTCGTTGTTGCGACGAAGGTGTTGGCGCCGATAAGCTGAGCTAGTGTGATAGCGGCTTCGTCGACCCCATCTCCCGAGTCATGGATGAGGATAGATTCCCCACTTCTTAGCTGTGCTTTCAAGTGCAAAGCTTCGTACGCCGTGCAGTATGCGATCGGGACACAGGCCGCGGCGTCAAATGAGATGGATGAAGGGATCAGTTGAGACAATGCTGAAGAACTTCTTATCAACGATCGCTGACATGCTTTCCCCCAGATCATGACTCGGTCTCCCACACTGAAGTTACGGACATTGGATCCGAGTCTGCCGACTATGCCTGCACACTCGTTGCCAATGGTACGCTCAAAACCAACGAGATCAGATGGCCTAATAGACGAGGCCTTCACGAAAACCTCGACCTCATGATCCCCGAGGTCTTGTGAGACATCAGCATCTTTCATAATTTGTAGATGACCGCCTTTGTGCTCGACTATAATCTGACCGCCCCCCGTATTTAACGGCTCATAAATGGGTTCGCACGGTCTTCCTTGAGTAATGACTTGGTCGTCAAGTTTGGGCAGTAGCCAAAGGCGTGGAATGCATATCTGTCCGTTCTGCATTAAAAATTCGTTTTCGACGATAGTGTGCGTTGATTCTTGGACCATAGGGATCATGATCTGGACAATGGATGAAGTGATTTGTTCTTCACTAGCAAACCCTTTGGTGAGTCCACCATCCTCAGTATCCAGTGACAGTTGTAATGTTGCGAAGCGTGACATTGTTTCATTCCGAACTGTTCGGGCAAGACCACCTACGATGTTCATGTCTGGATATGTGTCGTTGGCTGCGCTACTTTTGTTGACCCACAATATCGATTGACTCTCGAGAACGAGGCGCTTCAACATCAGGAAATCCTCGGCCGAGAGACTGGATAGGAGCGGTGCGTCTATCTCCAACAACATAACGAGAAAATTTCCCGTAGCTATCTGGCTTTCCATCTGACCGAATTCTGCTGTGGTCGAGATGATCTCGTTCGCCGAGAGACGCTTGACGAGCTCACTCGAAAGCTTACGAGTCCGTACAGATGCGTTCCGGGGCTCTACGATGATGACATTCCTTTTGTGCGATTCGGTGTGCGCGGTATACGACACAGAAAAAGCACATGTATTTATGTAGTCGCCTAAGGTGGGTTCCTGTGAGTGAGAAAATTGGTGGATACTGCCGAATTCTTGATCGGCTAAGGCGACCTTGAGCTTCTCGTATACGGAAGATTCTTTGTCTGAAAGAGTCAGCAAAGAGAACAGTACTGATGGCTATAAAAAGTCAAAACTACCTTCCTCTGCGCAAGATGTTTCGTCTGTAAGCTTCACAGTCGCCCCTAGGATTATCAAGGTACTATGTCTATCATCTATCGTCAGCAGGACCGTTTCAAGAAATTAGTTCTGATCTCCAAGGCACAGCTTCATATAAAGTAGTCGAAGTAAACCAGATGTATTCATGTTAAGCTTACCCATTCAGCAGCAGTCGAAGCTCGTCGAGGGTCCCTCGGATGTCCGTCTGTTTATCCATTGACTGGCGCCACAGCGTCAGCCTCCGAAACGCAAAGGTACCTACGTAGAATGTAGGTAGTGTACTTACAAGCCTTGCGATGACGACATCATATACTTCTCCTTCGTCGCCTTGGTGGGCGGAAATCTGTGCCAGATCCATGTCTAGAAAGTGCAGCTTGGGTTGCCATTTGGACAGGACACGTTTGGCGGTTTCAAGATCCTCTGGCTGTGCACTTGCGTAAGTCCAAGATGAAAACCTCGGAGTTGGATCCTCATTGTTGTTCACGCGTTCGAGAAGACATCGGCTCAACTCAGCTCTCTAGTCACCCAACATTAACACTTTGGAGGTTGGCGATCGATGGAGCGTATAATTCAGATACTGTTCGATTGAAGTTTTGCAGTCAACTGGAAGGAATCTGACATCCGGTTTCCAAATCATTTGACTGCATATCTTTCTGACACTTGATTCGTGATCGGGATCTTGCATCCCTGGCAGAGTCACGAGTCTCATGTTTTCCACTGTGACAAGAGTGCGCTCCCAAGTGGAAACCGAGAGTATGGCGGATCCCTCAGCCTTGCAAGGATCAATCCAGTGACTGGTCGAATATCCTTCCAATGTAGTGCCAGCTTTCGCCGTGCAAAGCGCAGATATATAGACATTGTCTATGTGTGTTTCCATTACTGCGCATGGCAAACCATAGCTGGACTTACTTAACGCAGGAAGCAGCATCTGGGTGAGGCTCTGGAGGAGCGCTGGATGAATGACATGCGGGTATTCGAAGTTAACAGGCATAGTGCTAGCAGTATCTGGTACCTGCAACTTGTAACAGCCATTCTTACCGCTGACAGCTATCCAGTGGAGATTCATGAAGGTAGGCCCGTATATCATCCCTATGTTGCTGAGGCCTGTGTAGAATTTTTTTCTCTTCACACTTTCCAAGCTTTCATTCTTAATATTTCTATACTTCTGGCTGTGCTTCGCATCTTCGAGTTCTTGCTCGTTTGTACCGAACCAATCTGACGCTTCTACCGCCCGAATGTGGGTAATGATGAGGCCGGACGCCACTTGCTTGAACTCAGCTTCGTTAGGGTTTCGGCAGGTAATTGTGAAACCGTTCCAGGAAGAGGTTCCGACATCTTTGCTGATCGGTTTGAAGTATAGCCAGACTTCCGCGCCCTCTTCGGATGCCGGTATGACCACATCTCGCTCGAAGCACACATTGCGAAGTTCATATCCAGCTACCGTCTGAGAAGCGTCGTACGCCAGCTGCTTTGCAGCCTCCACCGCCATTGCAATAATGCCCCAGTTCGGGTATGGGATGTCATGGTTGATCTACATCGGCATCAGCAACAATAAATTCATCAATGCAAAAAGTCAGCCACAAGACCTGATGATCAGCCATCCACGGTATCTCTGACATCCTTAGAAAATGTCTCCAGATCGGCATCGAGGTGTCTCCAACGGGTGCTCCGAGTAAGTCCTGGTGGGGGTGCTTCTGGTTACGGTGTCCTATACTTTTTGCGGATTCGAACCAGTGCCTCGAGTTGTGATTCCAGGGATACGATGGTAAGTCCGTCAGCAGAGCCGTATCCTGCCGAGGGTTTCCGTGGTGTTGGTTAAGGGCGGGCAGGTCCACGGGATACCCCAAACACCACAGCAGGCCAGCTGCTCCAAGAGCCGTGACCGCGGCATCTTCATGCTTGCGCAACAGAGAAGTATACTGCACAACATCGTTGTCTAATGATTGCTTCAGAGGCTCTTTAAGGACGCAATGCGCGCCAATTTCTACCCACGCATCGATAGCCGCTCCTTTGGGTTTCCGCGCTCGCCGTCCAGATGAAATTTGGGACGCCATACTCTGTATGGCTTCAGAAAAGCGGACCTTGGAGGTCAGAGTAGCGATCCAATGCTCGGAGCGGTTCACCGTCGCCTCATCCATCTGATCGCCGGTCACCCACGAGTAGAATTTGATACTCTGATTCCCAGCTGATGGCGGGTCCCACACCCCCGCCAGTGCCTCTGAATGTGCAGCCCTCGCACTTGCCATATGATGGGAATGATATGGAGCATCAACAGCTAATCTCCTGGCAAAAACACCATCGCCCTTGAATTTCTCTAACAATGTGTCGAGCTCCGGTCCAGTTCCAGACAGAGTCACGCTTTTCGGGCTGTTGACACAGCCAACTGTCACTCGGCCACTTGAATTGGAATCTAAATCCAGATACGATGTTACTTCCTTCTCCGATAAGCCTACACCCATCATACCCCCGAGTGGGGCAAGAATCTGTCCACGAGCGTATGATAGTCTCCAAGCCGTCTCTCGCGCAATGAGATTAGCGCAATAAGCCGCGGCTATTTCGCCGCTCGAATGGCCCAGTACTGCGCAAGGTGCGATGTGCCACGATCTCAGAAGCTCTATTAGAGCGACTTGTACAATTGCTGATAACGGTTGGGCGTAAGCCGGCTTGTTGATGTTTGATTCCGAGCTATCACGCTGAAGCTCTTCTGTGAAACGTCATCCACTGCATTAGAGACTCGTTCCGCTCATTTTCCTTCTTACCGTACACAGACCATTTACAGCCCAACGTCTTCAAATACGCATCGGCATCTAGCAAGCTTCTTCCATACACCTGATATCTCACAAGTTCGCGCCCCATGGCATGCAATTGAGCGCCCTGACCTGTGAACAGAAACGCCACCCGCGGTACCCTTGTGGAATTGATTGGTTTGCTCATCTTGGAATCAACCTTTTCGCACAGCTCGTCTATCGAAGAAGCGACGCAGAATGATCTCCGTGGTAACAAAGTACGACGCTCCGACAAAGTGTAGGACAATTGACTTAGAAAAGGTGTCGCTTTGAGATAGTCAGACCGCTTGTCTTCCAATGTCGTTTGAATCTCTCGAAAGTATCTGATGAGTTCCGGCGCTTGGCGACTCATTGCATCATCATCGTGAAAAGACCAGACATATAGCTTTGGCAAAGACTCAACATCATATTCATTCAGGCGGCTGCCGCCAAACCTGTGCGCAGTTGATCGATCAACACTTTTGTCGTGGGCTGCATGGAAGTTTGCTAGATGTCTTGCCCTCGATGATATATTACTAGTAGCATGCTTCAACCCTTTCGAAGCAAGGTAAGTGATGGAGTCTTCTAAGATCACGTGAGCGTTGGTCCCTCCAAAACCAAACGAGTTGACACTGGCCCTTCGGGGACCTGCTGGCCAGGCCTGAAGACACGTTGCGACCTAGGCGGCATAGTCAGCAAAACCCTTATAGTAAAGCAAACGTGTACCTTAGGCTCTGCTTACTTCAAGGTTCAGGGTCTTGAAAGGTATTTGCGGGTTTGGCCGCTGAAAGTTTGCATTGGGAGGTATGAAGCCATGTTCAAACCCAAGGATCGTTTTCAGAACGCCAGCTAGTCCGGCGCACCCTTCAAGATGACCAATGTTCGTTTTCACCGAGCTGACGATGAGCGGCGATGCATTGTCCCTCGCCTCACCGAAGGTAGTGCCCAGTGCCTTTGCCTCGAGCGTATCCCCAGCCATTGTGCCCGTACCATGCGCCTCACAGTAGCTGGTGTCCTTGAGATTCAGCCCGCAAGCTACATAAGTCTCTCGGATGAGCACAGCTTGCGCGTCTGGATTCGGGAGATGTAAACCTCTCGTCTGTCCATCTTGATTTAGACCGCTTCCGTGGATAACCGCACTGATAGCGTCCTTGTCTTGCAGTGCCAGCTCTAGCGGCTTCAGTATCAGCACTACGAATCCCTCACCGCGTAAATATCCATTAGCTCTCTCATCAAAAGCGAAACATATATTATCTAGACTTAACAGTTTCAGCGCGTCCAGGCCGATGGTCATGTCAGGGGATAGCATCAGGTTAACACCGCCAACAATGGACTGTCAGGATGTCAGCTCCTGACAACCTTTCCCATAGAGTGAACCATCTAAGCTTTCTGGTGTCAAGTATGGTGTGCGGGTGATGCAATTATGTCGACCAAGCTGGAATCTCGTCCGAGCTTCCATACTCTCACAGTCCGGGACCAGACAAATGATGGATGCTTACAGTTTGAGACTCACCCGCTCGTAGAGCTTGACAGGCAAGATGAAGTGCGGCCAAGCTAGATGAGCACGCCGTATCCAAAGTGATGCTTGGCCCTTTGAGATTAAAGCAGTACGAGATGCGATTGGACAAAATGGACATAGTATTCCCGGAGATTCTCTGCCTGACGCTATGTTGGATGTCGCAGTTGAGATTGGCTTCGTAATCTTTCGAGGAGAAATCCCCAATATAGCAAGAGGTATTGCTGCCCGCAAAAGACGCGAGAGGTATCCCGGCTAGAGTGGAAAGAAAGCAAAGAAGGTTAGCCTCGGATATAAGGAACTGTTGTCGCCATGAACAGTATCCGACGTACCATTTTCAATAGCTTCGTATGTTACTTCTAGAAGAATGCGTTGTTGCGGGTCCATGGCCCTTGCCTCACTAGGCGTGATAGAGAAAAAAGGTGCGTCAAAGCACGCGATGTCGCTCTTCAGGAAGTGGCCTCCTCTCATGTGCATCTGTGCCACGTTATCAGGTACCCAATCATAACAGAATCGTGACTGAGATCGAACGTATCGTTCCCTTTCTATCCTTGTTTGGGTGATAAAAGCTGTCGATATTCCAGCGATCTCCGGGAATCTCACTCAGCGTTGAAACTTTTTGAGAAACGAGATTCCAAAGCTCGGTGGGAGAGGTCAGTTCGCCGGAGAGTCGACAAGCCTTCCCTACTACTGCTATTGGGGCGCTGGCGTCCATGTCGGCGTCTAACGAGGCGAGAGGTAGGGGGGATGGTTTGTTGTTACTTGCTGGAAGCAACAATACCGTGAGAGGGCTACAGCCACGACATTGAGATAGCTGCTGAATGGGTTTCAAGTTTAGATGTAGAGAAGACCTCGTTGAGAAGGAGGGAAAGAATGAGAGAGAATTTAGAGTCTCGCTTGCAATCAATCAGCTAATGGTCACTAAAGTCAGGCCATTCGTCATGGTCCTGTGTCTGAGAGTAAGTAGTGACTTGATGGTACGGTTGCAACCAATCATCATGTGCCTTTGTCTGAGAGTCAATAATAGCTTCGTATTACGCTTCAGATATCTGTCATGTCTCTATCTCTCGGACTGACTCGGAGACGTCTTTGAACATTCGCTTATGCAGCTAATGAAAATTGGTGGAGCCGTTGTAGGAGATGACTCTCGGTAGAGCTTGGATAGTGTATCCTTACTTGCTATCCGATAACCGCTGAGACACAACAAACAGTAGATTCATACCTCAAACTTGACGATGAGATTCTTATAAAATTCGTGCCCCACCTTACACTTTTATATCCCACAGGGACATGTTTTGCTAAGTTGCCATTGCCAGGGGTACAATGTTGTAGGTTGTCATTTTCAGTGCGGTAATTTGCTACTCTAAGTTGTTCTAAATAGAAACAACTAGTAGATGCAGTGCCCGTGCTGCGTACCCGCGTAAATCACTGATAATATGGTCGAAAGGGTAGTCAGGAGTGAAACGATTTGAAGAGCGTTAGGACACTATACTTTAGCCGTTGTAATTTAGCTCACTACTTCTGGAACGTACTTCAGGATCACACAAACTGTCATCTAAAATCAGTATCAATTCTACTACCTCCACCATAATCTCGATCTACTGTATTGAAGTTATTTAAAATTACACAAACATTTGAATGAATTAGTAGCGTACCTTTGATAGTGTAGCAACGACTTTGCACCCGTTCATCCACCAGTAGATTTCACTGGCAACGACTGCAGACTTTCACTGCGCATGTACTCCATAGAAGCCTTTGAGCTTTGACTTTGAACACAACGTCGATTGTTCAATACGACCAAGGCATCTTTTAGAACAATCTAGACAAGCATACATTAGGTAACAGTCTAGGTATTTAAGCTTCTGATCGTACTTCAACTCGTTAATTGGGTGTGGGTCTCTATGCATACGATAGCTCGGCATGCGTATGCATAAGTATGCGGATGATAGATTTGCATGCATATTAGATTCTTTTCGATATGCGACAGGCGATTACAATATACACGAATGCTTTCAAACCCCAGTCGACATACAGTATAAGGCATGAAACCACCACTATAATACGCACGCGTGCAAGGGTGGAAGACTCTCACCGCTTCAGAATCTACTATTTTCTTGACTTCGGAAAGGCCGAGTGTAAGGAGACAATCATGAAGCAGAGAATTCTTTGCATTCATGGATCCGGACTGAATGGGGATGTAAGTCTACTTGACCCTAGGCCTGCTGATATGACTCACCTCCTCTGTAGGTAATGTCTGAATTGATGGGTAAAGCCCGAATTCCGTTGCGGCTGTCTGCTTCGCTGCTAATCAATCTGTCAGGCGAACTGGAAGAAACCTTTGGCGGCTCCATGGAATTTGTATGCCCAGAAGGCGAGGTCGACTGCATCCCACCAAAAGGTAAATCGGAGAGATCGTAGAAGTACGAATGAAAGATGCCCGCGTTCGCTGAACAGCTTTGCCAGAGATTGGTGAACTGTACCCGCCTCCGTATCGACGCTTTCATCCGTATGAACCCACAGCCCAGGAGGTGCGCGACGCACAAGATTATATATCTGAGGTCATTGAGAATGAAGGACCATTTGACGGGATCCTAGGATTTTCGCATGGCGGACAAGTCGCAGCATCGATACTGCTCCAGCAAGCCCGACAAGAGAACCGAAGCCTAGAAATGCCGTTCCAGTTCGCAGTCTTCATTGGGTCGACCTTGCCATACGACATTCGAGCGACAGAAGATGGCACTGTTGGCAAAGACGAACGTTTGAGGACATGGCGCCGGAGACAACTGCAGAGCTGATTGCTATACCGACCGTGCATGTGATTGGGAGGAATGATGCCTATAGGGACCAGGCTAGGGTCTTGGTACGTTTGTGCGAACAGGGTAAGACCAAAGTGGTGGAGCATACGGGTTCGCATATCGTGCTTCGGGGCCAAGAGGCCATGGAACAACTGACTGCTGCACTTGATTGGGCTAATGAGCTAGCACTGCTTGGGTAAATTGAAGATAATGACGCTGGGTAATTATGTTGGGATCAGCCAGTCACTGGCCTGCATCCACGGGCTACCATGTTAAGAGCTTAAGTAGTAAAATACGTACAATCGTAATTTCTGAGAGTAAATAATTCTACGAAAGTGTATTTCTATGTATAAATTGCATTAGAGAAAAATAAAGTAATATGCTTGATAGGTATTTCAAGGTCTCTGAATAAGGTAGGTAGAGATCGTAGAATGATGGTATTATTTGAGCCGGCTGATTCGTTGAGATAACCGTGGCTTCTACTCAGGAACCTGCGACTTAGTATTCTGCTACGATTATGTGGTAGTTTGGCTTCCTAGCACACTGAACATAGAAAATAGTAACTGTAAAACAATAAACGCCATAAGAGTGAGCGATAAACCCCTGGAAGTGTCGTTGTGAAACGCGTAAGGCTTTATGCTCTTGTTTCAACCTGCCTCGCTCCGCATATCAAACGTCCCGATTCCTGTCTAGCCATCGTGCCAAAATCTTTCCTTGCATGCGCATATGACTATCTGATGATTCCATCCCCGCTCTTTTGACCAGGCGGTGGACCTGTAGGGGGCGCGTAGTCATAAACAGGCTCTCCACCGCGTTGCGGCGTATAGGCGCTTTGGGGCTGCTGCAACTCAACACCTTGCTGTTGACCTCCAAAATAACCTTGATTTTGTCCGTGACCTTGATTGTAGTATCCTTGATTTGAGACGGGGGGAGAGTATACAGGTGGTGCATGGTTGTCGTTGGCAAAATATGGTTGAGGAGGAGCGCCAGTGTATTGAGCTGGTCCGTGTCCTGGCGGTGGACCTGCTGCCCATCTAGAAGATTTCTGAGTCAGCATATCCATTGGTAGATAGAGGTATGAGTATGAAGTTGGGTGCGAGGAGTAAAAGTAATGCCCAAATGGACAATTTACTCCTACAACCAATAATGCTTCGCCACTAAAGTAATCTCGATGAGAAAGGAGGAACATTGAACAGATGCCTTACCCCGTGCCGCGGTAGGGTGAATGACCAAGACGGCGACGTCGCCGTGCTGTAAAACACCTGGGCAGCTGTCAGTTCGGGTGCTTTGATGTGACCTCATACGAAGCGTCGCTGGCTTACGAGAAAATCACGAAAATAAGGAAAGCTCCAATAATGACGATCGCGAGAACGATCCTAAACTTGATCAGCTTCCCTCTAATTTAGGGGTTTTGCGTGGCGGTATACCATCTTCCGTAGTTGTACCATGGACTGTTGCCGTCGTAGTTGCAGTCATCGTCGAAGTTGTTGTTATTGCAGTTGCTAAAAGCCCGGTTAGCTTGGTGACAGCGCAGCGCGACTCCACTTCCACCTCAGGAGGATGCCTCTATAGCAAAACTTACTTGTTGTATCTTGGGATAATCGCCATTGTAGCCGCAGAGAGAGAGCTAGTGGACGCAGTGAGTGGTGTGCTCGTCGAACGAAGGGTAGGTCAATGAAGGGTAAATGATAAGTGTGAAGTGGTGGAGGTGCCCGTCTGCCTTGACTTAAAACTGTGGTCAAGACGACATAGAATAGGAATACTTGGACAAACCGAGGAAACAGGGTCTACCTACCTTACTTTATGTATGAGCCTTTTTGTGGGTCTGGTGGCTATGGCAGTCAATAAAGTACGTATTACATGAGAGAGAGTGTGTGTGTGTATGTGGCGCGGGCCACGCAACAGAGCAGGGCAATGCTCGGATGCTTGTCATCATCGACATCATCCGAACACTTGGCATGAGTCTAACTGATATAGGTAAAGCTCTACGGTAGCATAGATCGGTGCCGAGAGCGCTAGCGTTACTGACCGACAGGGATTTTGCAGCTAGCCAGCGCATTCCCCGTTCGTATTGACTTTTGCGACGTGTACCTTTCAAGCCATTCCTCCTTTCTTCAACCTCTGTATTTCCCTTCACCGTCATCTACACGAGAAGCACTACTCTTATATTCGTTGTCGAACGGAGGCTACAATCAGAATGCTCGATTGTCCCGCATATCAGCGCCAGATTCATCAAGATTTCCAACTAGCTCGCTAAGCTTTCTTTACATGTGTGAACCCGCAAGCATTGTCCCCACCTGGGCAACCATACGCTCAAGAAGACAATCAAAAAAACGGCGTTGAAAGAGGATTCTCAGTGAAAATGTGAGACAGGATCGCTCCGAGCACTGAAAAAATTTATCTTGCCATTGCTAGCATGCATCTTCTCATGGCTTCGTCGACGTCGTGAACGCTTAACCCGCAACAAAATGTCGTTTCCAGTCGTGCATGGCGCCATCGAAGGTCGCCGTACTCTTCTGTTCAATGGTATCTTCAATGGGCTGTCTTGTTGATTAGCCATTCCAAGACAGCATCGAGATTCGTTTCTTCTTTCGCGCTGATTCCATAGCAGCTGACTTCGCGGTGAGAGATCGCTTTCATGTTCAGTGCTTCGATCAACTCATCGACCGAAAGCTTATCAGGCAAGTCAGACTTGTTGCCCAGGACGAGCAACGGAATACCGTCTAAGACCGGCTTCTCAAGCAAGGCATGGAGTTCTTCCATTGCTACGGGCATAGCAGCCTTATCAGCCGCGTCCACGATATATCTGTGAGTTACATCAGGATCGTTTCACCGGTCCATAAGATGGCTTACCCACACGATGGCATTTACACCCCGACAATACCGCTCCCACATAGACCGAAATCTAGGCTGGCCACCGAGGTCCCAGCTAGATGAATGTTATGCCAACCATCCGGGGTCTAATGACAATTAAGCGACGTACCATTTGAGGGTGACGTGACCTTTCTGGACCCGTTTCATGTTGAAGCCCACCGTAGGAATCGAACTTTTGGGAGTCGGCAGTCAGAGTGGAAGACTTGAAGCAACTAACTTTGACCTACTCTATGGTAAACTCTCCACCCTGGAGTATCGCATTAGCAACTCTTTGCATACATCGTCTTGGGGCCTTACCGCAAGGACTCGCAGCAGAGAGGTTTTGCCAGCATTTTGCAGACCAATCATAGTTACATCCATTTCTGTCGCCCTGATGGAATGAAATCTGTCAACAATACTCTTGATATGCAGACTGCCAGCTGAACGGCGCTTGATGGCACGGGCAGGATGGGGCATATTCTACGACGGGTCGCGCGGTGAAGTGGATCTCGACGGCTCGACACACAGGACGCTGCTGGACGACTAACCAGAAAGTCCGCAACAACCAGTCATAGATGATTTTGAAAAATCCGGCCATGGCTTCTTAGCCTGGGTGATGGATAGCTTGTGGAACGGGGGTTGGTCAAGGACCAGTCGTTGCCTTTCGCAAATTGGCAGAACCTTGGTTGGAGTTTGCGTCGCGGAGGCTGGAGCAGAAAAAGCAAGCGGGAGGCGGGGACTTTTCCCTTATCGGCCGTAGCAAGTAAATTCGCAGCTTGGGTTGCAATTTAAAAAACAATACGGTACGAGAGTATTCTAAGGTACCTTACTTAGGTACCTAGGTGGTACTGAAGCTAGCTAGCTAATGGTAGCAAACGCGTGAAGTAAGAGACTCGATTTAAAAGATTGAGAGTTATCACGAGTGTTACCACCATGATCATGAATTATTGCGTGCTTTGCCCTTTCTTTGTTTTTGATGAAAAATGCAACGGCCTTGTTTAAATCCGGCGGCTTCCTTTTTTCCATCTCGTTTAGAGTAAGGTAGAGATACCGCAATCACAATACTCTACGGTAAAAATCAAAAGAACAAGTAATTTACGTAACTATAGTATCTATTGTATCTTTTCTGCATGCGAGGCATGTACCGTACGCGTCAAGCTCGAAAATCAAATAAACCCTGTTTACCCTTCATTATTGTACCCTTTGGGCCCAAAGCCAAAGTACTGGGACATGCTCTCTCTGCAGGCTCGGTGATTCAACCTGTCCACCTACTCAATAATGCCGTCCTCTTCAGCCGCCTCACCTACAGACACACATTGGACTGCCAACTTCGACACTGTACGGCGAGAGAAGCTCTTCAAACATCCACCAAAGGACCATACACCCTATCCAGCGCTTGTAGAGGCAATCGATCCTCACATTAATTCTTTCAATGCGCTCTTCGATACCAGCAAGCTCCTCGAGGCTAGCTTGAACGACATTGGAGCCAAGAGCGTCCTGGACGGTGAACAGGAGACACCCGAACAGAGGGCGCAAAGGCTCGAGGATGGAAAACCTCGCGAGAGGAGGAATAAGTTCAGTGTCAGGATACGAGAACTCTTTCTGGAAAAAGCTGCACTTCCTCCGACCAACAAGTTCAGCACACAAAATCGAGAAATCTACCCTGCCGAGTGCAGAGAAAGACACGCGACTTACCGAGGCAAGCTAAGAGCACGGGTGGAGTATAGACTGAACGGAGGCGAATGGCACGAGACCATTAGAGACATGGGTCAAATCCCAATAATGCTCAAGACGAACCGATGCCATCTCGAAAAAAATACTCCCTCCCAATTGGTCCAGCATAAAGAAGAGTCCGAAGAACTGGGAGGCTACTTCATCGTCAACGGCATTGAGAAGATCATACGGATGCTGATTGTGTCACGGCGCAACTATCCAATGGCCATCGTCCGTGGTTCTTTCGTCAATAGGGGATCAGCGTACACCAAGTACGGCATGCAAATAAGATCTGTGCGTCCGGATCAGACATCTCAGACAAACGTGCTCCATTATCTCAATGATGGTAATGTAACCTTTCGTTTCTCGTGGCGGAAAAATGAATATCTGGTTCCGGTTATGATGATCCTGAAGGCTTTGGTGGAGACGAACGATCGCGAAATTTTCGAAGGGCTTATTGGTGTTGCTGATTCGCAAGGCGTCGACAAAACATTCATGACAGAACGAGTCGAGCTTCTGCTTCGGACCTACAAAGCCTACAAGCTCAACGGAAAGGCGAAGACACGCGCATACTTGGGAGAAAAGTTCAAGCCAGTACTCGGGGTGTCTGATGACATATCGGACCAGGATGCAGGATCTGAGTTTTTGCGCAAAATTGTTCTTGTGCATCTAGGTAATGTTGACGTTACCGAATCTCAAAACGTTGACAAGTTTAAGATGCTGCTTTTCATGATTCGAAAGTTGTATAGCCTCGTTGCTGGCGAGTGTGCGGTTGATAATCCGGATGCCGTGTCAAGTCAAGAGATCCTTTTACCTGGCTTTCTCTATGGCATGATCATCAAAGAGAAAATTGACGATTGGCTAAGATCCGTACAAAGTGCTTGTCAGGAGTGGTCACTAAAAAATGACAAGGCTAAATTCACAGATCCCAATTTTCTCCAAGACTTTCCTGTGAAGATTCTCAAGAAGACGAACGAGAATCTTGGAGGTCTTCTTGAGTATTTTCTCTCAACAGGAAATCTGATTAGTCCGACTGGTCTCGATCTACAACAGACGTCAGGTTTCACAGTCGTTGCCGAGAAGATTAATTTTTACAGGTTCATCAGTCATTTTCGGATGGTGCACAGGGGAAGTTTCTTTGCTCAATTGAAAACCACAACAGTACGTAAGCTACTGCCTGAAAGCTGGGGTTTCTTATGTCCGGTGCACACGCCAGATGGAAGCCCTTGTGGGTTACTAAACCACTTAGCACATAAATGCAACATCACCACATATAGTCTTGATGTCTCCGCGATACCTCGGCTTCTGGCTCAGCTGGGAGTTTCTGATGATTCTTCGGCCTCGGTGGAAGACAAAGTCGTAGTCCAGCTTGATGGTCGAATCCTTGGTTTCTGCACCCCAAAGCAAGCCCGTATTATTGGGGATACTCTCCGGTACTGGAAGGTTGAGGGTAGTCATCGCATTCCCAAAGAACTCGAAGTAGGCTATATCCCAAATGCGGTCGGAGGTCAGTACCCTGGTGTTTATATCTTCTCACAAGCGGCGCGGATGATTCGGCCTGTTAAGTATCTGCCACTGGACAAAGTTGATTTTATTGGGCCATTTGAGCAGCCCTTCATGTCAGTAGCTTGTACCGATAATGAAATCGAATCTGGGGAATCCAGTCACGTCGAGTATGATCCTACGAACATCCTCTCTATCGTCGCCAATCAGACACCTTTCTCGGATTTCAACCAATCTCCCCGCAACATGTACCAGTGCCAAATGGGCAAGCAAGCCATGGGGACTCCCGGGACCTCCATTCGCTATCGCACTGACAACAAGACCTATCGGCTTCAAACCGGCCAGACACCTATAGTTCGTCCGCCTCTGTACAATGAATATGGTCTGGACAATTACCCGAATGGCATGAACGCCGTGGTAGCTGTCATATCATACACAGGCTACGACATGGACGACGCTATGATTCTGTCCAAATCAGCCCACGAACGCGGCTTCGGCCATGGCACAATCTACAAAACCAAGATCATCCGACTGAACGAAAATGATAGAGGGAGTAGCGGCCAAGTCAAATCAGCCAGAGCTATCAAGAACCTCTTTGGCTTTGCCCCGAATAGCCACGTCTCCGCGTCCACCCGGAACAAACTTGACTCAGACGGCCTTCCCCACATAGGCGCCAAGATCAATGAAGGCGACCCCTTGTGCGCTTCACATACAGTAAACTATGATCCTACCAAAACAACCTCAACCCCTTACATCAATCGTGACGGCATCAACACCCTCCACAAATACAAGGACTCCGAAACGGCCTACATCGAAGAAGTCCGCGTACTCGGCAGCGAGACCGGGTCCGAGCCATGCCAAACCTTGAGCATCAAGCTCCGTGTACCGCGCTCGCCCGTTATCGGTGACAAATTTTCCTCTCGTCATGGCCAAAAAGGTGTATGCTCTCAGAAATGGCCTGCTATTGATATGCCCTTCAGCGAATCAGGGATTATACCTGACATCATCATCAATCCGCACGCTTTCCCCTCCCGCATGACCATAGGCATGTTTATCGAGTCTTTGGCTGGGAAAGCTGGTGCTCTCCACGGATTGGCGCAAGACTCGTCACCGTGGCGCTTCTCAGAGCAAGATACAGCTGGTGATTACTTCGGCGAACAGCTCCAACTAGCAGGATTCAACTACCACGGCAACGAGCCCATGTACTCTGGTATCACCGGCCGCGAATTTGCTGCGGACATCTACTTGGGAGTGGTCTTCTATCAGCGCTTGCGCCACATGGTGAACGACAAGTTCCAAGTCAGGACGACCGGCCCCGTGACCGCGCTGACGGGCCAACCCATAAAGGGAAGAGCAAAGGGAGGAGGAATAAGGGTCGGAGAGATGGAAAGGGATGCATTATTGGCGCATGGATGTGCGTTCTTATTGCAGGATCGGCTCATGGGATGTAGTGATTATAGACGGGAATGGATCTGCAGAGGTTGTGGGAGCTTTCTGAGTACCCAGCCGACAGTTTGGGGGAGCGGTATGGGAAGGAAGGGAAGGGGGACCGGAGTCGTGAGATGTAGGAGGTGCGCGAAGAGGGTGGATGATTTGCTTCAAGAGGGGAAGGAGGTGGGGATGGGTGAGGAGTGGGAGGACGGCTTGGGAGGCAGATGGGTAGGGGGCGAGAATACGACAATCGTTGCTATACCAGGTGTGTTGAGGTATCTGGATGTGGAATTGAGTGCCATGGGTGTGAAGATGAGATTCAACGTTGCACCTTGATAATCGCAACATCAATGATGAGCCGCGAAGCTTTAAAAGTCCCAGGCGCTTCTTCCTTGTGTATTCTATTCGATTTGTGTGTATATGTTTAAGCAGCGTTACATATTTGTGATTTAATAAGTCGAAGTGCTCCGACTGGAAGTACCGTCGGAAGCCATTGTCTCTTGACCTGGAGTCCGCACTTCTACATCCACTTTTGCGCCTGACCCCTGCTTGCTCCAGTGCTTTTTCTTCCCGAGCTTCGTCAAATCTTGGGCCCACTCCTTTACAGTTCCAACGAGATCCTGGCGGAGGACGGTGATCTTCAGCCAGCAATGCTGGGTAGATGACAATCCCGATTCGACCGCAATATTCTCTTCATCGTCCCGTACCACACCCGCCGGGAAAAGACTCGCGATTCCCTCTGCCACTCGACCGACGTATTTAGTCCACCAGCTAAGGTGTCCCGTCAGTACCTGGAGACTGTCGTACAGGGGGACATCTGCTCCACTGAGGTCCGAACCCCATCTCTCGCACAGAATCAGGGCCAATAGTCCTCGTTCCTGGTGATTGAGACCGTGTGCGCCCGCAAGAACACCCGTGGTGGTACTGCGGAGAGCTGCAGCCGCACGGATATCTTTGGGCATAGAGCCATGGAAGTAGAGCAGATTTACTGTTGAGCTGAGCAATTCAGGCTCTATGAAACTGGGCACAGCATTGCGGAGGAGCCTGGTGAGGAAAGCCGCTGATTTCGGTGCGTAGGGAAGCGTCGATGCCATCAACGGGCTTTGGGCACGTATGGAAGGGGGCAGATTGGAATACAGGAGGCCCTCGCGCACGCCGCCTTGGGTGAACACTACCTTTGAGATGGGTATCCCGGCCTGAGCAAGCGCTTTGATAACTAGCGAGACCGCAGGAGCTTGCGAAGCGCGACGGGACGAGACTCGAAAGACTGAATCACTTGCTGGAGAGTCTTCTAGGTCTAGGTTTGAGAAAAACCGGGGAGCGCCGACGCTATAGCAATTGATGATGGGAATAGGATACGGTTGGGTTATTTCGGTCGACATTAGAACGTATCCTCTTCCACGGAAGCCTCCACCGCTTAGGTAGAGTGTGTAACCGTTGTATCGATGGGCCTCGTTCTTAAGATTTGGAGGGATCTGTATGTCCTCCAGACCACTTCGAAACCTCGAGGCAATTTCCTCCCGTAAATTGGCTTCTTTCTGTACACTCACCTCTGACAGTGTAGACATCAACGCTGCTGCACCATAGGGGAAGCTTATGGATCCGATGGGGCTCATATCCACGTCTCCGTCCGGCTTCTTGACCACCCAGGTCATCTGGACAGAGCCTCCGCCCATATCCATACAGATTCCCTTGATGTGACCGATGCTACTGGCTATGCCCATAGCTCCCAGTCTCCCTTCTTCTTCCTTTGTCAGCAACTCCACTTTCCAGCCTGTCTTTTCCTCGATCCGGCCAAGCAAATCATCTCTGTTGATAGCATTTCTCGTAGCCTCTGTAGCAACCAGCCTGATGTTGCTGTCTTGCACCTCAAAGTCTTGACACGTTCTTTTGAACTGTAGCAGAACCACGAGGACCTCCTCGATGACGACTGAAGGGATAGGAGCCTTGGTCCCCGTTGCATTCTGCGCGTCATAAAGGGATATACCGCAACGACTTTGATAGATGGTGGGAGTTATTCTGGCAGTTGGAGGAGATAGATCAGATATGGAGAAACGAATGCCATTGCTGCCGATATCTACTAATGCTTGATAGTGCTGGCTCGAGGCTGCCGAGGCCATCGTTGGAATATCTCAGGTAGGTGTTTGGGCAGGCACAAGGGAAGTTGCCATTCAAGAAAGTCGGCTGCCTTTTGACAGTTCTTCATGGCTCCAGCACGCAGCAACCGCATCGTCAGTAGGGGAGGAGAGGGGGGAGGTGGGGGGGGGGCACGCAGCTGACACCAAAAAGCAAAAACCGTCAAAGATACGCAATTCCGCGCCTTCTGGACCATATCAGGTGGCATACTTCTCTTTTCTGGCCCTCAAGGTGAATGTAAGATTACGATACCGGTCAGCATACAGTGCACATGCTATCTGGACCGATTCGACTTATATAATTACATCCCACTTCAACTCTCTATGTTTTGTACTCTAAGTGCCTACGAAGTACATCCCACGCTACTTGACCACGGCCTGCAAAGTCTGCACGAGCTTCCCAGTCGTTTTTGAACACAATCCAAAATTTTTAGAAATCCATGGGAACAACAGAAGAAGACTCGGCGTCCTACTGTTACTTTAAACCCTTTCCACATTGACCGCGGCAGCTACATAAATTCCAATCTACCGGACGCTTTCTGATCCATGGCACTGACATTCACAAAGACGTGGTCTCTCTTATTCTCTTCAACATTCAACATTGTCGACCAAATGTTCGGTGCGAGCAAGATTGTTCAGACCCGATTTTAGTCGTCGAAATTCACGGCAATCTCACTTGGATGGCAATTTCATACGAAGCGCTTCAACATATGTATTGCAAACCTATGTCATCGTCGATCCCGAAGGTCTGAATCACATCCACAACACCTTCTTTCCCCGGATTTGAGGGCGCCCACACCGACACGCGCAGAATAAAAAAAATGAATCTGTAAAAGAATTCACTGGCTTCCCACGAAAACGGCGTGCAAACTTGGCCCTTAGTTTTTGGACGATACATGACACGCAGCGAGAAGCTATCACAGAATATACTAGGCACATTAGTGTCAGTATTGCGCCTTTCAGAACAATCACTGAACAGCAAGACAAGTCTCCAAAGTGAAAATGGTCGAGTCACTCCTGAAACATGTCTTACGACTCAATCGCGGTAACAAGTAACGGGGCTCATCTCCGAAATGTACGTACCCTGAATGATGGACCATAGTTCTCTTCACCTACCTCACTCTCTTGCCCTTCTCCACCTGTTTGGTTGACCACCCTACTCTTGTTTGGCCTATGCACCTTGTCGAGCTTTCGGTTTTCCCAGGCTAGTAGGCATCGTAGTGAGAAGGCTAGAAACCCAGTAAAGAAAGTGAAGGCTGCGCTGATAGCCATGCCCTTGATGTATCTTGGACTTTCGTTCGTGGGAAAAGAGTTTGTTCCCAGAAGAGGCTTCTGAATATCAGCAAAATTTGACATGAAAGGGACGAAAGTCTTACGCCACACTGGCCAATTAGGTTCAAAAGTACAATCCCTGTACCCCTGAAAGTTTCGACTCAGCATGATTCTTCTCTATCACGAGGATAAAGCCATAGGCGCAGATCCTGCGAACAAGGGCCTCGAGAAACGTGTTTTAAGAGTCGAGTTGCGGTACTGAATTGAGAGGAACACTTCAGCAGCGGGACTTACCGTCTCGTGTCACTGCCTTGATTATCTATACTTATTAGCCAGTGATTTCATTGATTCTAACGACTCAGACATACTTGTTACCCAGGGGAGTATATTTGCAATACCTGAAGGCGAAAGCATTAGATGACTATCCTTTGCCCAAGAGCGGATTGAACAGATTACTTGGAAATATGCCAGACGCTGCCAGAAATACTCCGAAGTATCTCACCCCAACGGATTTTACAGTGGCCAAAAGGAGGTAACCGATCCCGCCCAGTGTAGTGAGGAACATTATAGTATATCCTCTTTGCTGGGTCTTGTCCGCAACCCAGGTTGAGAAGATAGTCACAAGAAATGAGACAAAGAACGGAGGTGCGGTCAGGCCCTGGGAGTCAATTGCGTTGAACCCCATATCGTTCAGAATCGTCGGCAAAAACACTATTCCAGTCAGTCGTCATCAAAGAGGGGCTGTGAAGACCGAGATGCCTACCGGGAAGCGATGAGAAGCCAACGTTACAGCTGAAGTACATGAACTGCATTCAATAAGCTATTGAGCAGAGAGGAACGACAGCCGCGGAGCCATCGCAATTCGGAAGTCGTCAAATCCAAGACTTACGGCCGTGAACCAGCATTTGACGTCCAACAGAGCAAGCCCAACCTCTTTCCAGACTATACCACCCACTCTCTCCACACCACCAACCTGCCGAACGCCTCGGGCCTTCGCAACGAGCTTTAGGGTGTCAGCGTCAGTAATCTTGCGCAACAATCCTTCACCCACCTTTTCTTCTTTTGTTAAAAAGCGCGCCTTGTCTGGGGTATCCGGAAGGAAGAAGTATGCAACCGGCGCCATGCAAATGGTTGGGAGGCCTTCGACAAGGAACAACAGACGCCATTTTGCCAGATGAGGATGCCCCGAAGTTATTCTTTAATGACAATGAGCGCATGGACATAAGGACATTACTAGAGCGAATTTTACCCATAGGCTAGGGCTCCCGAGAATGTTGTCGCTAGAGGAGCCGCAGAAAGAAAAATGGCAATACGCACTCCGACTTCGTGTCTTAGGTAGAAGAAGGACAGAAGGTACGGTATCCCAGGACCGAAACCAGCTTCGCTGATTCCGAGAAAGAAACGGCAAGCCATCATTCCACTCCAAGTATTTGTGCCAGATTGAGCCGAAGCAATAACACCCCATCCCAGGCTAGCGCGGAACTTGCGGTCAGCTTTCTTTTCTGACAATGATCAACACTTGTGAAATGGGCGTGTGGCTAAACAGAGCTGATGGCTCCTATAGTGTTCATTTCTATCGGGCGGTATTTTCAGTCGGATGGAACACGTACACCGTGAAAGCTAGCCACATACTATCAAATTATTGGGTCAGCATTAACATGTCAAGAAGGGTCTTCGAGCCATAAAACATGTCTGCAAAAGGCACCACTCCCAAGACGGGCCTCAAGACCCAGGATCTGGTCCGAAAGAGTGTTGGACCTCTAAGAACACCTACTGAGGCGGTACGATCTTCCACATGAGCACTTGAAATTCGAATATGATGTAGGTTATATAGAAGATCGTTAAAAGCCATTGATATTTGTTGCCAACAAGGTGTAGGTCCTCCTTCATGCCCGCAATCTGAGCACTGAATTACAGCTTCCGTAGTCAGCAGTGCACTTTTGGGGCAGTATATCGAGCCCCGGGTTGTGGTTTGAGATTACGGACAGCCGAGGCATGCCTTACTCAGGACCCAAGGTGCAAAGGAGGAAGTTTAGGATGCGAGACTACGTACTTGCCTATGTTGGAGCGATCGAGGAAGGCTAGAATATATAAAGATGTGACCAGCGGAACTATCCTGAAGTCCATTTTACGAACGACTCTCCTTTCGATATCGGGAAGGACATGATGCTCGTGTGATTGAATGGTCGATTCGATCTCATTCCCTTGAACATCAGTCTTCTCTAGATCGAGAGGTAGGGAAGTGGTTTGATCTTCGACAGGATCAGTGCTGGTTGGAGGGGGAGCACGCTGGAATTTGCCGAGAAATCCCATGCTTGTAGATTACTTGATTTAGGTAGAAACAATAACGAAGAGTGAAAAGCGGTTCGCGGAAGTGATAGATGTAGTGTGACAGTACTGCAAGAGAGATTGGAAGAGGGTAAGAGTAAGCAAGCTGAGGATACATAAATAAGGTAAGGTACACCTTACCTTACCTTACCTTAGATACAGCACATGACGCGGACTGCGGCATGACCGGCATGATTGGCAAGGGAAGGTTTTTTGTTCCTTGGGTACACAATTACGTGGCTGAGGTACAGAAGGCGGAGACTGTCGTTCGGTACCTAGGAGTGACAGCTAGCAGCTAGCTCCGCAGATCCTTCTCCGCAGTCATGCTTTCCCCACCATAAGTTACTCTACCTCTACTAGCTACCTACTCTCCAGTTTACAACAACAGCCGTTGAATTCTAGGTTCGAGGGATGCATATTGTATTAAGTACTACGTATTACCACATTTCACAAAATACCTGAAGTGCGGACTAGACTTAAAAACCGAACGCCTCCTGCACGCTTCAAAACCTGCACTCTGGTCCTAGTCTCTGGCACCTTCTAGGAAGCTAGTATCGCAATAATTTACAGGTGTACCTCCTAGCGCCCTGGAATGCATGTCGAAAAAGGTTCGTCCCAACCCTGGCGGGTACTTGCTGATGAACACTGGATGTCTACAGCACCGTCTTCTTAATGGATGAGTTCACAGATTCGCTGTGACGTTGCTAAACTCGCCCTTCTCCAACTTCGTCTTCCAAAAGATCGGGTTCGTGTCCTGTCAAAACCGTCAGTATGTTCGGGACTTGCTTCGTGTTTGGAAAATATTACTCTGAAGCCGTGCTTAACCCAACCATCCTCCTTGACGTGATACAGGTTGATGAAGCCACCAGAGAACGCATCTCTATGCGTAGCCGCGAGGATGCTTCGAGAGCCAAGCTCGAGTGCTTCTTCTTCCGTTAGGTTGTAGTGGTACTCCGCGTCCAGTACTCCGTATGCAAATGTCTGGCCAGATCCCACACAGAACAGATTGCCAGCTAGCCGAGTACCCTCTGAATCGATATAGTACAGCGCAGGGCCTTCTTGTGGTGTGACACCGGCACACATTGTACCCATGCTCAAACCCATTCCCTTATACGAGTAGACGAGATTCGAAAGGATCTTAGATGCCGCGGCGACAGATATACGACGCTTGTGGCGAAGCTCGTGGAGTCGACACTGCATACCAAGGTATGCTAACCAATACTGACAATCCTAGCTGCCATTCAGTACAAGTCTATTCCGTCACCGTTCCCTTGCTCGAGACTTACCGCAGCACCACCGGCCATTGTCCCTAGCAGGCAGTTGTTGATCTCGATCACCTTCTTGACGGTTTGACTGGCGATCCAATCTCCTGCCGAAGCTCTTGAGTCTGTAGCCACAATAATGCCCCCTTGAAATCGGAAAGCGAGCGTCGTTGTACCGTGTGCAAGCTTGATGGGACAATTGGGGTTGGCATGATCGTCCGTCAACGCACGGAGGAAGCCTGAGGCCTGAGAGTCATCTTCAGCAGTGGCATTGATTACGGTAGAGCTCGAGGATAACCCACGTCTCGCATGGGAGGTAATGCAAAGTTCAAGGACAGTGATGGTTTTGCTTGTATCAGCTCTTGGTGCTCGTCTGACGAGTAGCCCTCATCCTCAAAAGCTGGGCGGCTATATGTTGCTACTAAAGCGTCCATCTTGACGACTGACTGTGTTAAGGATTTGAAAGGGAATATGAGGGGCGCAATAGCAGCAAGTAGTGAAACTGGGGACTGACTCGACTGATGTGAATGAGTCGTGCAGGAAAGCACCAGCTGGGTCCACGCAACATGCCAAGACACAAGCTGTTTTAATATAAGGCTGAATATTAGTACGGATGTACAAGAACCTTATTACACTCCACTTCACAGTCCAACACTCATTGATAATCTAATACAAGAATTATTGACGGCGCAACTTTTTACAATATCCATGAGTCAATAACTTTACTCGGAGCGTTTAGAAAAGATCCTAACCTTCGTTACCATCAACCACAGCTTCCACTTACAGCTTCCACTTCCTCATCCATCAAGGCCGCTATGGCCGTAGAAGTGACACTTAACACGCCTCTTGCTGAAGCACTCAGCAATGTGGTCCAGCCAAAACTCTCGGAGGTGGGATGGAGTACCGGGGGCCTTGACGACTCAGCGCTTGGAGAGTACATCATTCTAATGCTCGTGAACGGGAAAACACAGGAACAAATTGCGGCCGAGCTCTCCAACGATCTGCTTAATCTCGGACCTGATGATACTGGAGCAACGGATTTTGCAAAATGGCTTTTCGAACAGGTCCATATCCTGAACGGTCAACTGAACGGGCCTCCTGCCTCTCAGACATCACAAGGGCAGCAAGGACAGGCAATACCATCATATATAGATGAAGGGAGCCTACCCAGAGATGGAAACAGACAGCTTAATGATGGAGGAGGTACTGATGCTGAAATGGGGGAAGCTATGGACGGGGTTCAGAATGGGGTCATGTATGCATCCGTCATACGCGACTTTGTCGTTTGCAGATCACTAACAGAGGCAAATAGACCGACCGGCCCCAAGTCAATGCGGAATCCTTCACGAAACGGTAACAAGAGGATGATAGGTCAAATATCAAAAGCCATGGATCGATCAAGCGACGCTGTCCTTCATCGCGTCCGACCACAGCAAGGCACCGAGCGTATCAATATGCACAGTCGACTGCCACCAAAAGGCCCCCGAAATGATCAAATTCGGGTTCCAAGAACACAAACAAACGGAAGACCAATGGGCATGCCTAATGGAAGCATGCCCAACGGTGGAGCGGCGGGTCCGTTGATACAGATGACGCCACAGCAGCAAATGCAGCTGATGTCTATGTATGAAGAGCAGGCGCGAATGATGCAACAACTCTTTTCGCCTCAACAGCATCAACAAATGTTCATGCCAGCGATGAACCCGACTTTACAGACTAGCGGTGCACCGTCAAGGCAACAGCCAGGCCGTTCGCTCTTCGAGAGGGTGGAAGGCAAACCGCAACAGCAGAACGGACACTTCACCAACAAAGGTCCGCAATCTAACGGACGCCATTTCCATTCTCAAGAGCTTTCTAAAAATCCGGACATTCCAATCAGTAACAACCATGGCGACATCTCGTCATCTATGGAGGTCGAAAGCTCGCAGGACAATCCGGCTGAATCGACTTCAGAGACCATTTGCAGGTTTAATTTGACTTGCACAAAAAGGGATTGCCCCTACGCACATCAATCTCCTGAGGCACCACCTGGAACCACCATTGACGTGAATGACGAGTGTCCGTTCGGTGCTGCCTGCAAGAACCGAAAGTGCGTTGGCCGTCATCCGTCGCCCGCACAGAAGATCAGTCATCAATCCGAGCAGGACTGCAGGTTTTTTCCGCATTGCACAAATCCTGCGTGTCCATTTCGACACCCTACCGCGATGCCTCCTTGCAGGTTCGGCGCTGATTGCAAGAAGGAAGGATGTAAATTCACGCACGTCAAGACCATGTGTCGATTTAATCCTTGCTTGAACCCACAATGTCCCTTCAAGCATGCTGAGGGTCAGAAAAGAGGAGTCTTTGGAGACAAGGTTTGGCGGGTGGCGAATGACAGTGAAGACAAGAGCCATGTCAGCGAGCGGAAGTTTGTCGACGATATGGGGGAAGAGGAGTTGGTGGTACCGGACGTTAAAGTCGATGATATCAAGGCCGAGGACCAAACGCATGGATCTCAGAGTTCGAGCTTAGGGGCCGAGGTTGTTACATGATCAGGAGCACTGGGTTTCAAGGAGGAAGCGATCGATACGACCGATTTAGGCGCAAAGGGTTTGGAAAGTTGCATATTACACATATTCACATCAGGCTGGTGTCCGTCTTCCAAAGCACGCTCAGTCTTGAGCGGTTTCCAGGAAGGAGATAATCAGAGCGGCTTTACGTTAGGTAGCGTTGGCAAGCCTTAGAGCTAGGTATCTTCTGTTCCCTTAGATAGCAAACATGTAAATGGTACGAGATTGGGCTCTCCCTCAAGAAGATACGTACACCGTTCAGTCGATTAGTATATCACATCAAAATGCTGTGTTGGTAGGGTACTTATTTATATCGTAAATCCAAACCGCACTCCGTCCTTTCGTTGAGCTACGGCCACTGTACTCCGTACCTAGTATACCTCATCCAAACCACACAAGGTGGATCCAGGGATTTTCTCATGCATAGACTGACTCCTATATCCCGCTACCCAGTTAATGTTCTAAGATTTTTGCATCAGCAGTGCTATGCTACACGGATTTCCTTACATCGTCATTATGTCACAACACCATCCACATCGGATACGAAAGCCAAAACTCCAAGTATAGCCGTTCTGGGAGGGGGTATTACCGGGCTAGCCAGTGCCTATTTTCTGTCTAGAGATCTTCCAAACGCCAAAATTATCCTTTTCGAGGCCAGCTCACGGTTGGGTGGATGGCTTCATTCGACATCAGTGGATGTCGGCAGTGGACATGTAGTTTTCGAGCAAGGGCCGCGCAATCTACGTCCAACTATGCCAAATGGTCTCATAACCTTGAATCTGGTAGGAATGCAGCACAATTCACTACATGTCTAGGCTGACCGACCCCATGCAGGCCCATGACCTTGGCTTGGAGGATCGAATCCTGATGACCTCCAAAAATTCAGTTGCTGCCCAAAACAGGTTTATATACTATCCGGACCATCTTGTGCGAATGCCTGGGCCCGGTTCCTCGTGGCTTCAAAATGTTTACAATGTCTTGTCCGAACCTATCTTCAAAGGTACTATTTCTGGGGCCTTGTCAGAGATCACTAAGCTCCGACGCCCGGAGGATCTCCAGGACGAGTCTATTGGTTCCTTTCTCACTCGGAGGTTTGGATCTGCTTTGGCAGACAATGTAGTCTCTGCTGTATTCCATGGCATCTATGCTGGTGATATTTACAAGCTGAGCGCTCGTGCAATACTGCCGTCACTATGGGAGATTGAAGGGCGAAACAACTCAATAATTAAAGGATTACTAGAACAAGCATTCGGAGGAATGCAGCCAATTGCTGCAAGCGATCTGGACATGATGAAGACACTTCAGGACCAGCCCATCATGTCTGACAAGCTAGAAGCCGTCAAGAAGTCTAGCGTTTTCACGTTCAAGGGCGGGATTGGCGAATTAGCTGACAGGCTGGAGGTAAAGCTCGATGAGAGTAACAACGTCCTCATACTGGAAAGAACTGATGTCAGGCAAATCAAACTAAGGTCAACTCCAGCTGATGAGAAGGTACGGACGCTTTCTATGATTTTCATCCGAGCAGTATGCTGTTCTGCGCGACTTGTGAAAAGCGTGGACGCTGACTAGAGGGTGTTAGATTCAAATAAACGCAAGAGAGGCCTCGAATCGAGAATCGACAGAGTACGAGTTTGACTATGTCTTATCTACGATTCCTGGAAATAAGCTTGCCAACATCGTATCTCAATCATCTACCACTAACCTCTCACCTTTATATCATACATCTGCTGTTACAGTTATGGTCGTAAATCTCTTCTTTTCGAATCCTGCTATCCTCTCTGTCCACGGTTTCGGGTACCTGTTGCCTCGTTCCGTCCCGTTTGAACAGAATCCTGAAAGGGCCCTGGGTGTCGTCTTCGACTCTGATGCCAGTATTGGTCAGGATGATGTACCGGGCACGAAAGTGACCGTGATGCTAGGTGGGCATTGGTGGGACAACTTCGACACCTACCCAGACGAGGATGAAGGGGCCATGATGGCGAAGACACTTCTAAGCCGCCATTTGGGCATTGACGAGGAGCCTCGAGCAATCAGGGTAAGTCTGCAACGTGATTGCATACCGCAGTACAAGGTTGGCCATGAGGCGCGGATGGAGGATGCCAGTCTTCGCTTGCAGTCCTTCAAGGGTAGACTCAGAGTTGCTGGGAATAGCTACACAGGTGTAGGACTCAATGATTGCATAAGAGCTGCTAGGGACGTGGTCAAAGGACTGGTCGATGGTACTGGAACAACTGGACTTGAGTCGTTTGTTGGCGGGAAGAAGTGGTTGTGGTTCAATCGCGGAGAGTAATCCCGGAGTCTAAACGTAGCCTTTCCGCCTTTGAGAGGGTTTCAGCTGCAAACAAGTGCGGAAGTCAAGAAGGGACGGGGAGAGTGCATATCGCAGCAAATGAAAGCAAAGTTAAACAGAACATAGATAAGCGTCGCTAGAGATACTGACGCTGAAAAGTCGTCACTGCCTTGGGTACCACACGTCGCGGTGCAAGTGAAAGCAGAGCTTTTGGGTGCCACTTGTTTCGTAACACAAATGAAGCTGGATGTGCATGTTTGCAACGTCCGCAAGGGTATAATCGCTGGAAAAGCCTCTGCATGTAGCGCCATTCTCTGCTTTGGAAACTTATGGCTGTCAAACACCCGAATGGCGTCCTTCATCGAGCACTTTCATGGCACATCCTTAGCTTTCTTGGCTCCATCGCTATCAAAGCCTAGACTGTCCAATTGTCGGATGAGCTCCTGGATTTTGATAACTTTCTCGAACTGCTCCGGTAGCAAGTTCTCTCCTTTATCCTTCTTCTCTCGCAGTTCTCGTGCTTGCCGTAACTTCTTCTTTAAGTTCCGCGCCTGCTTCTCCTTTTCTGCTTCGGGGTCCACCTCAGGCTCAGGCTCCTGCTCCTGAGAAGGTGGCGAGCCTTCTGCCTTCCAATTACTATTCACCTCCAATATTGAATGTGTGCTGGATTGCCGGTTGCCTTCCAATTTGGCGTTGCCATTCGCGATGCTCCCACTCTCCTCTTCGCCATCCGCAGCCTTTGCTCGCTTCCTCGCTTCTCTCCTCTTAGCATTCTTTCCCGTACTTGATTTGACATCCTCTGAAGTCTTCAGTCCCTCGGCGCCAGGAACACCGCCACTTCCCCTGGTCTTCCATGCCTCAGCCGTCCTGTTCTTGTAGACTTCGACGTCTTCAGGGGGCCTGTAGCCAGGCCGTATTTTTATCTCCTTTCGGAGGGAGCCATCGGCGCGTGTTGATGGAGGTATGTGTCGATCACCAGTGGGAGTGGTGAGAATACCGGATCTAGGAATTGGGGATTGAGATGGGGAACGGCTGGTGGACGCCGGCATTGTTGGTCTGTGAAGGATGCAATTGATGCGCGTTTCAGAGAATACGGCAATGTGATACTTTCACGGCATGAGGAGGTCCCCTATGTTCGTAAAATCATATATCAGGCCGGACTGCCAGTCGTTCTTGGAGAAAGAGTGAATCTGATAGTCGCCAAACACTCCAGACACTCAAGCTAGCTACGGTTGACCAAGCGGCGCTCTTATCCGCCGCCAAGAAATCAATGGCCCTTGACGACGGTTTCTTTTGTCTCATGCCTTGCACGACAATCTTCAACACCCAATTTCTCACATATCTACACATTGGTCACCATCATCACAATGGCTGGTGTAAGCAATGAAAGATCAATTGGTAGACTGCAAAAGCTAATCATTGATGCCACTAGATCGCGAGCGGCCTCTACAAGCAAGTCTTACCAGACTCTAAATTTGGAATTCTTAGCTAACACCCACTTGAAGCTCCATCTTCCGAAGAAATGTCGTCTTCTTGTCCGCCGTTTTCAGCGGAGCTTTCGTGTTTGAGATGTAAGACAACTCGACGACTGCCTGGAAAGAGAAGGGGGGCTAACGGGGCGTGGATACAAGTGGTTTCGATCAAGCGTTGACCAAGTACTGGGACTGGAACAATAAGGGAGTGAGTTGGAGGCTATCGTCATTTCGCTGAGACTTAGACTGATAACTTGGATTAGCGGCAATGGAAGGACATGCGACATAAGTATGTGGAAAATGAGGAAGAGTGAGGTGGGCTGTTCCGGCTATGTATGTGGAGGAGAGCACGCAATCAACCGACATGGTTGACAACCATGAAATGTCATGTCTGCTTTATGAGGACGGATGCTGTGTCGTATTGTACGCTCCGTTTCTCCATGCAGGCTGATGCCTATCTCCATGGGACATTGTTATAAGGGAAGATTGTAATTATATCAAAAGTCGGCCACGCAAAGAGGATTTAGCGTCTAGTCATTCCTAGTAGCCGGTTTTGTGTGCATGTTCTTTGCCACTAGCCGTCATCAACATCTGGCCGTGAAGGCGTACCCTACTTTGCTAGGGAATGTACTCCAGCCTTCA
This sequence comes from Evernia prunastri, assembly GCA_003184365.1. Taxonomy (NCBI): domain Eukaryota; kingdom Fungi; phylum Ascomycota; class Lecanoromycetes; order Lecanorales; family Parmeliaceae; genus Evernia; species Evernia prunastri. Next base: position 35,765 of record NKYR01000093.1, read on the forward strand.
CACCCCTCTAGGTGACAAATGTCCAGCGTCATAAGTCCCAAGGTCTCTGATTCGGGCCAGTCTTCGTAAGGATATTTTTGGAATAATTGATAGATAAGATTCCCAGGTAAGACAAGATTGTTTAGTCCAAAGGTCTATCTAGCAACTGATGTTTTCCTTTTAGCGGCTTTCGTTGACTTCAGTCTGGTTCGACCTTCTGACTTCCCCTCTCCCCCATTTCCAACACTTACACGGAACAAACCAAGAAGAGACCCCTCTCGCCTTGATTACCAGCCTTTCGAGCCAAAGCCGTATTTGTCTCGTCTCCCTTGCGTCCAAGTCCTTCGAACTACTGTCTCTACAGCGATGGAAATTTACCTTCCATGATGTTATTGACAAGCCGGGAGCGACGCTTGTGCTATATCCTTCGAGACCTTCCCAATGGGCACAAACACCGCTACACAAAGTGCGCCAGCCAGTCGCTACAGCGAGCGCTCTTCAACTCGCTTGTCGCCGAAAACGACGATTATCTACGAATCCTCTTTGGAGGAAAGGTCCCAAAGGCAGGAGAGGACTGGGATCTTCGGAGCGCTCAGGGTCTGGTAGAAGGATCAGAGTACAGTGAAGGGGCCAGGGGCAAGGCTTGTGGTCACATATTCAAGAGTGGTGATGCTACTTACCGATGCAAAACATGTACCACAGATGAGACATGTGTACTCTGCACTCGCTGCTTCGAAGCTTCGGAGCATACAGGTCACCTTGTTAGTCAGCACATTTCCCTAGGCAACAGCGGCTGCTGCGATTGTGGGGATGATGAAGCTTGGAAAATACCTGTCAAATGTGCCATACACACGGCAGACAGTTCCGCAACGGCGGGAAAACAACGGCAAGCCCCGAATCTTCCGGAGGAACTGGTTGAGAGTATCAAAATGACCGTTGGGCGAGCTATGGACTACCTCTGCGACGTCATATCATGCTCACCAGAAAATTTACGGCTTGAAAAGAAAGAAGACATCATTAGGCAGGACGAGCGTCAGTCCTATTTGAATTCGAAATGGTACGAGGAGTCGGAAGATCCTGATCCAGAGTTTGCTTTGCTGCTATGGAACGACGAGAAGCACACAGTAGACGAGGTTCAACAGCAAGTGGCAAGAGCCTGCAAAAAAACGAAAGACTTCGGCCTAGAGAAGGCTATCGAAACGAATGATATGGGACGCAGTGTCGTCAACTATTCAAGAGATCTTAACAGCTTGCTGAAAGTGGCTAAGATCATCGAACAAATCAAGATAACGGTGACCATACGGTCCTCCCGAGATACTTTCCGTGAGCAAATGTGCGGAACCATCATTGAGTGGCTGGGAGACATCTCAGGTTGTAGTGTGGGCAGGGACCACGACATTCTACGATATACAGTATGCGAGGAATTGCTCAAGACCTGGCGCACGGGAAGCGTAGCTTTCAACAAGTGGATTGGTATGAGTGGTTTGGACGACCATGAGATTCTCGAGTCAGCCCAGATCAGCGAAGCTGTAGCGGTCTCAGCAGCTCGGCGTGGGGGTATCTTGATTCCCGGTCGATTTGGAGTACCCCACCTAGACAGCGATTCCGATGCACCTACCACTGACATTGATAATGATGATGGAGACGAGGACGTGGAGAGCCAAGCCAATGACGAGGAGTTGGACCCAATGGAGGCGGAGCAGATGGACTTGGATGTTATAGCACCTGCATTGGATACTGGACACACCGATGCGGACCATGACATGCGCACTCCAGGAGAATTGGAAGATGAGACCGAAGTGTCTGAGGCTACGTACGCAGGCTATCCACCACCGCCGCCCCCACCTCCAGCGCCGCCCCAGCAAGTGCTGCTTCGTGATCCTGTGCCGACTTTCCCCACCGACTCGAACACAAGTAATGAGCCAATATCAACGGGTCCGCAGGTATCGAGTGCAACGTTTGACATTCCGCCAACACCCTGGTCATTGCGAAAGAAAACGCCAAGTCATCCACCGGCTTACTGGCTGGAACAGCCCGAAGGATATGCTTCAAAAGAACCAGTAGCTTTACACGAGGACCTGCGCCAACGTGTCCGCCTAGATTGGTTATTACTCTTTGATTTAAGGCTCTGGAAGAAGGCACGAATTGGTCTTCGAGATCTGTACATCAGTACTGTGGTTTCGATACCCCAGTTCAAACGAGTATTAGGATTGCGGTTTGCCGGATTGTACACTCTGCTTGCGCAACTCTATCTTATTGCCGATCGCGAACCGGACCATTCTATTGTCAATATCTCTATTCAAATGCTTACCACACCATCGATCGCCGAAGAGCTAGTCGAGCGTGCGAATGTTCTTACGAATCTCTTCGCTACTCTCTACACATTTCTCACACACCGTCAGGTGGGTCATCCATGGGACGTCGCCATCCACGAGACTTTGGCATTTGATGCTGGCTCGGTGGCGAACCGCAGGATGTACCACTTCTTCGGAGATTTGAGGCATTTGTTTGACGTTGAATCCATCCAGGAGAAATTTCGTACCCAGGAAAGATACGCATTTCAGTTCCTTGATCTCATCAGGCTACCACAGGGCATTTGTCCAAATGTCAGAGCCGTGGGGGACCATGTTGAATATGAGAACGATGTATGGATCGGTGCATCACTGATGACAAAGGAGATCAACAGACTCTGCCGTCAATTTGCCGAGTCATTTCGCTGGCGGGACGATGATGACAATTCGAGTTTATCCCGAGTCATTAGAACTGTTGCGAAAGCCACGATAGTTAACTCGGTAGGAGGAGAGCGCGTCCGATTTGACCAAGCCGAGATCAAGGCCGAAACTCGCTTCAAGACACTTGATCCTTTCTATTTCGAAAATGGACCATCGTCCTTTGATAACAACCTCAACGATTTCGAGGCACGCCACACGGTCGTCGATTTTGTGGTTGAGGCGGAACCCATTAGCTTCCATCATGCTCTACATTACACTCTTTCATGGTTGATTGATGTTGGTAAGAAGAAGCCCAAGCAAGAGATGAGAAACCTGCTGCATTTCACAGTCAAGGAGCTGAAGGAACCACCTCCGTATAAAGCTCTGATCCCAGACCATGATCCGGAAAGTTACCTGATGGCTCTTTTTGACTTCCCGCTCCGAGTCTGTGCATGGTTGGCGCAGATGAAAACTAGCATGTGGGTACGAAATGGGTTGAGTCTCCGACACCAAATGGGCACTTACCGAGGTGTATCACTTCGAGACTTTGGGCATCATCGAGATATTTTCTTGCTCCAAACTGCCATGGTCATGTGCAACCCTAGCAGAGTCCTAGCTTCAATTATTGATCGGTTTGGCATGGATGACTGGATGAGGGGGAACTACATCACCCGTCCCGGCTATGAACCGTCTCAGCAACTCGATGTGTCTGAAGATTTCATTCATCTGCTCATCGTCTTGTTGAGTGACCGGACCTCACTGCAGCCAGTAGAAGGAGACAGGTACGCGCAAGCACTCGCCATTCGTCGAGATATCGCCCATATACTCTGTTTCAAGCCCCTGTCCTTTTCTGATCTCAACACTCGGTTAGGGCTCACAGATAGGTCCACAGACCTTGAGGATTTCCGAGAGATTCTTGAAGAGATGACCAACTATAGGGCACCCGAGGGCCTATCAGACTCCGGATCTTTTGAGCTGAAGCGAGAACACCTTTCAGAGATTGACCCTTACACTGCGCATTATACCAAAAACCAGCGCGATGAGGCTGAACATGCGTACCGCCTATGGATGGCGAAAAGATCAGGTAAGCCTGAGGCAGAAATCGTCTTGGAGCCCAAGCTTCGGCCGATCGACTCAGGAATCTTCTCAGACCTCTCCGCTTTTACCAAAACGCCTCTGTTCTCTCAGATAATCTACTACTCATTAGCGCACTATTTTCATCCTCATCTAGCATCACAAACACCAATTACCAGGATTGAAGCCTATCTTCAGGTCGTCCTACACTTAGTGCTTGCCGCTGTGCTCGAAGATGATACGACAGATGAGCATGAACCAGACATGATGGGCCAACCTCCATCATTCATCTTCAACGTTCTCCAAAAATCCTCAGAGCTGGGCAATACTATCTTCGACATTCTGGTCAAAATGTTGGAGAGCGATGACATCAAGGGTTGCCACCCAAAGATCCGTCTCGTCTTGCACAGGATTCAACAACGTAGACCTCATGTTTACGATACTGTCGTATCGTCACTATACTCAAAAGGAAGGGATCCCCCATCACTTCCCCTTGATAGACTTGGTTTCGAGTCCCCACGGACCCCTCTAGACGGAGACCAAGAAGCAAGGGAGCGGCAAAGTCGGGAGCTCAGGAAACAACAAGCGCTTAACAGACAAGCGAGAGTCATGGCACAGTTCCAGCAACAGCAGCAGAATTTCTTGAACAACCAGGATATTACAGACTGGGGCGATGTCGACTCAGACGAAATTGATTCCATGGTTACTGGTGGTGTGGAAGAGCATAAGAAGATCTGGAAGTATCCGACGGGAAACTGCATTCTGTGTCAAGAGGAAACGAACGACGCCCGCCTTTTTGGGACTTTCGCACTACTGGCAAATAGTAACATCTTTCGTCAAACAGATATTCAAGACCCTGATTTTTTTGGGGAAGCTTTATCGACTCCCACTAGCCTAGATCGTGCAGCGGACAGCATTCGACCATTTGGTGTCGCTAGTCAGAACCGTAGGAAGGTTGCGAAGCTTACATCCAGCGGCAGTGAGGTCGTGTCTGAGCACCAAGGCCTCGGCAAAGGTTTCCCACCACCATTCACGTCAAGAGGCCCGGTTTCCGTCGGTTGCGGTCATATCATGCATTACTCTTGCTTTGATCTGTACTGCTCTGCAACCCTTCGTCGACAGCATCATCAAATTGCCAGGAATCATCCAGAACGGGTCCTACGAAAAGAGTTCGTCTGTCCTCTTTGCAAAGCCCTAGGTAACGCTTTTCTACCTATTATTTGGAGAGGAAACGAAGAAACGTATCCTGGCGCACTTCACACGGACACTGCTTTCTATGGATGGCTGTCTTCAGGAATTGGCTTGACTGTCTCACGATTCTACAAGCGGGAAGAGAGCAGGTCAGGCAGCAGCTGCCACCAGGAGCTTTTTGTCAATTATACGTCGGAGGCCGTGATACCTCCACTGGGAAACAAACTGACGGCCCTCTTCCAAACACCACTCGCTTCTCCTACAACCGCACAGGAATCCAGTAGAAATTCCATGCCAGGACGATTTCCCCTCGACGAAAATTTGAACCTCTCAATGGCGTCGCTAAATCATCCAATCTCTACAGACGCTGTACAGATTGATGAACTGATTGGCATCTACAACCGCATCCGAGAGACAATCAAGGCGAACGAGCTACCTTCCCGTTTTCCATATAGTTCTGACATATCGGGTAGATCAATAGAAGACTTAGGAAACACTGATACTTTGGCCAAGGCGCTCGGAAATTCCATTTCAGCTACCGAAATCGCTCAGAGGGGCATTCAGTCCCAACCCGGATCTACGCTGTTGGACAAAATTCCCCCTTCTAGCATGACCCACCTACGAATATTGTCAGAGACTACTTCATCTTACATTGCAATCGGAGGCATGCGGAACGCAGGCACAAGTACACCAGCGCGCGAATTTGCGGAGACCACTCGACGTCAACTATTGCAGCTTTTCGTCGGCCATCCTCAAATCAGTGGAGATGAGCCAGAGAATGTGATCAAATCCCAGCTGCCGTCTGCGCTCTCGCAAGATTCTTTCGTCTTTCTCGCAGAATGCTCCGTCTTTTTGGTTCCTGCGTTTGGGTTGGATATCCATCACATTGTTCGCTTATGCTATCTGCTTGAGGTCGTCAAGGTGGCGCTGCACTTGACAGCATATAGGACCACCTTCGAGGTATGGCGTTCCAATACCGACACCCCCACTGAGAGCAACTTCTCCCCGGAAAATTTCCACACCCTTCAGGACTTTCTGATACGGATTCGCCGCCTTTCCAACCCCCCGTGGCCGGTACCAACACGCAATCATGCAGACGAGGCTTTGGTGATGGACAGTGATCCGACACAAAAGGACTGGGTGGTATTACACACTGCTATTGCCGCTTACGCCCTCACTTTCCTTCGCAAAGCGGCTATTCTGTTAAATGTGCGATATGGTGTAGATTATCCCGAGACAGGACTCGCAGACGTTGATGAGCCAGAGCTTGACCGGCTTACGAAAGCTTTGAATCTGCCGTCTTTAGTGAGTATGCTTGCTTCTTTAAGGGATGGCGCCAGTGATGGGCTCTCAATCCAAGAATTGATTATTGCTGGGTGGGTCCAGCATTGGCAATTGCACGAAGGCCATCATGTGGCTATGCGAGGTCACCCCTCAATTGCAAACGATTATGAGCTACTAAGACGATCGGCGTACGATAGTCTAAGACCAGGGCATCCAGCCATCTTTGAACTAATTGGACTACCGAAGCAATTCGACACTTTGATCTATGAGGTGTCCCGACGCCGTTGCCCGACCACTGGCAAGAGATTGGAAGATGCAGCTTTGTGTCTTTTTTGTGGTGGTATCTTCTGCAGCCAGGCTTCATGCTGTCAGAAACATGGCAAGGGTGGCTGCAATCAGCATATGCAGAAGTACGTCAGATATCTATTTCCTCCCAATCCCAGCGTGCGAGACAGGTCTAATACGCTAGATAGGTGCGGCACCGACACCGGGCTCTTCCTCAATATCCGAAAGTGCTGCGTGCTTTACCTTCACAACAGAAACGGTAGCTTCAATCCTGCGCCTTACCTTGACAGATATGGTGAGCCAGATCCTGGGCTTAGACGTGGCCGCCAGCTGTTCCTGAATCAGAAGAGATACGACGCGTTATATAGAAATGTCTGGTTGCAGCAGGGCATTCCGACCATGATTGCGAGGAAATTGGAAGCGGATATCAACAATGGCGGTTGGGAGACGATGTGATGCGACCAGGATGATTTAGATTCCCAGCGACTTTGTCCGCCCGGATGCAAACAATGGAACTCAGGAAACCATCTGATGCGACCAAGAGGGTGTCCGAGCGAGTCTTGGCAGCTTGGTCCGCCCAGGGGGTGCTTTGGAGGCTTGATGATGTTACCAAAGCGTCATGTCTAGTTTGGCCAATGAATTCACGAGCGATCCACAAGTAGTCTATGAAACAAGAAAATGCTCAAGCCATTGTGCATCGGCGACCAATCTTTTCATTCCACCTTAGTTTCCAAGACTCATAGCGATTTGGCCCTACCCGTACTTACAACGAAGATCGTCACTATGCAAAGAGGTTGGAGCGAGAGAGCGGTGGAGAGGTATGCCTTAGTCCGAAGAGACGAAACATTCAATCCAATACCGCCGGCAAGCATTGCGTACTCGGAGAAGAATGAGCGCAAGCATCCTTTTTGCCGGTTTTTGCCGGTTTGGGCGCTGCCATGGAAGTAAGGCTTGCGCCCTGTATATCAGCATGGAACCTTTTCCAATGAAGGGAAGAAGAGGGTTTTTGTGACGATCATCAGTCCTCTGCCAGGCGGGAAGGAAGGCGTCGATTGAGCAGGAGTGTTAAAGGTAAAAGTCAAATCTCACGAGTTCCCTGTTCGTCGGTGGTATCATTGCACCGGCCGACCTCTTCGTCTGGAGTGTTGAGCCGTTGACGACGTTAGGGCAAAGAAAGACTGATAACGAAACTCATGCTCATGTGCCACAAGCGAAGGGTGGAAAGGCGGAGAGTAGATTGGATGAAGATCTTGTCCGAAGGGGACGGATACTTCATTTTCAACCGGATGTGGCAGACTGATTTTTTTTTTCAATTGTACTGGTTGAGGCGAGGCTGAGGTTGCGGTGTTGGATACAAGTACAAAAATGATTAGCTCCGGCACCTCATTACTAACTTGCATAGCATGCCTTTGACTTTCTCCAAACTTGAAATGATAGCAGAATGATAAATACTCCAGGTCAAGCTGGACGTACAGCTAGCCAGGGTGATCTCATAGACAAGGTCCAAGGAGTGTATTAATCAAGTTCGATTTCATTCTGAACTATCATGTTTCTTTGTCGATATATTCTTGGCCCCCTTCCCCCCTCCCCCTCAGCTATCTCCTTCGCATTTCGAATCTCCCACTCAAACTCCTTCAAAGCTCTGAGTTCGGATCCGATGAACAGGCCTCCAATGAGACCGTCTATTACGCCTGCTCCGAAGCCAAGGGTGCTCAAGAGGATAAGGAGGAATGCAACAAAAGGGCGTGGCGACCACCATATTGCAGTGAAGCATCCAACAGCAACGACAATAGAGATACCGAAGTTGGAGAGGCGGAAGCGGCGCTGATGGAGCTCACGACGAGTGTAAGTTGCAAGCATAGAAAGAATTGTGTCGTACGTCGATATGGATCGAAGATCAGTATCTATATGTTGGATTGTGGCAACACCAGAAACTGCTTGGCCATTTCTGAAAGGAAGTTCTGCAGAACTTTCCACTCGTGAAAGTGTAGCCTCAACAGAGAAATGGTCGCTCAGTGAGCAGCCGATCGAAGGATGAAGTTCGGTCATGCCAACTTTGATGTCTTGTACGTGCCATTTGCTATTACCGGGCGAATGCAGATAGGAACTATCGCCAATGAATATATAATCAAGTCGTTTCGCTCGGGGATCTTGAGTTGTATCATTGACGATGATATTTCCACCTCTGTACTGCTTTTTCTGCTGCTCCTTGCTCCACCGCCATGTATTAAGAACACCATCGCAAGTAGCGCCATTCTCGGACAAGTTGTAAGCGGCGGTCGGGATCCCGCGTCCTCTCTTCCGCTCGAGATCATCATTTGATGACCCAACTGAAGATTCTGGGTGCAATACCCTCCAAGCATCTCGTACGGAAGCGTACCCGGTAATGAGCTGATGGGCAAAAGAAAGAGGAACCATATTGAAGTCTCCTAACCCTAGTACTAAATGGCCTCTTTCCGCAGCACCGCGCATAAGCTTCGCAATCTCCCAGGCCTGGGCTGTGCGGTGACAGAGGTAAGAGTCATTAGGTTCACTCTCGTAAGGCGCATGTAGGTGTGTGCAAAAAACTTCTGCTATGTCTTCCGGCCGAGGACCTAATCTGATTCTCGCACACGCAACTCCTTTGCCAACGAACCAATCCCCTCGGAAAAATGCGGTAGGCCGTCCGTTCAGGGGATATCGAACCATACTCGATTCCTCGATCGGCCATTTCGACAGGATGGCGAGACCGCCGCCAAATATCCCGCTGTAGTAATACTTGCCGTACGGGAGAATATGTTTAGTCTGCCTTCGAATACTTTGGTAATCTTCTTGGGTCCAGCATTCTTGCAACCCAACAATCTCGGGAATTGGGCTGACAAGGGCGAGTTTTCGTCCAATTTCTGCCAGTCGTTCCCTGCGATAGTGGGAGATGTACTTGAGGCCCAAACAGTTGTACGAGATGACGTTCAATGTGCTTGGACCCTCAGAAGAAGCAGCCATACTTGTCAGAGGCCGCTTGGTTTCCACTTCTGCTCTCACGGGGCTCGTGACCAAGGGATGAATAATACAAAGTCCAGAAAAGGCACGAAGTGACTACCATGACAAAACAGCGTACAAATAAGAGATCCAAAGCGAGAAAGTCAAAGCAAAAGACTCAACGCGCCGCCATCTTTCAGATGCTCTATGTTTCTACTGGACCAACCAAATCTGTAGTAGACCGGGCTGGAAGTGGTCTCTGTGCGAGTCAGTCGACATAAAGCTAACCAGACGATAGCCTGCTCAGAGTGGAAATAGTAGATTAGTTTTTAATTACGACTGTGAATATATAATACATGTAAGATGGAGTAGTAAGCTTCCATCGATACGCCTTTCCAAACGCGCGAGGCGCGCCTCTTCACGTTGTCGAGATTTGACATGGGAACCTCCAAATGTGAAATCACAATGTAATTGACTTCAAGAAAGGCCAATCGCCATGCCGTCTACTCGCTACTCCAAAAGACGTCGCGTCAGCAGTCCGGCAAAGGAAGAGACACCGGCATATAACAGCTCCCCAGATGAGTTGGCTGCCAGCTCGGATCACGAAAAATATCACTCTCAACGAGCGCCGTCTAAAAACCTGCGAGAAGGCAGAGGGAGGAAAAGAAGCTTCGCGGACATCTATTCCGCGACTTCTACTGCTGTTGCCTCTGAAGACAGCCACAGCGAGCTGGCCGGCCCTCCTCGTGCGTCTGAGGAAATCCCAAACGTTCTGATTACCACTACTGCGTCTGGCGAAGACAGCCCCGACGAGCTAGATCACACGACACCGACTTTCTTTCGCCGCCCATTCCGGGCCAGTTTCAGCAAAGAATCAAGACGGCCACATGAGAAATATGCGAGCCAAAGTCCTAGCCCTCCACCGTACTCCAGAATCAGTTCACCAATCGCCACACCTCGTACTCCACCCATTCGCCCGCCACAATATGAACCATATAAGGAGAAGATGGTGTTGAAGGGGCACAGAAAGGGCGTAGCTGCCGTGCGATTCTCTCCTGATGGACGTCTGATAGCAAGCTGCTGTAAGCTCAAAAGTCTACCGGTCTATCTCATGAGCTCCAGCTGACCCTACCAGCGGCTGACGCAACCATCAGAATCTGGGAAACAGCGACGGGCAAGCATCTGCACACGTTGGAGGGCCACCTCGCCGGCATATCGACCATAGCGTGGTCCCCAGATAGCAAGACGCTTGCCTCGGGCTCGGATGACAAATCCATACGACTGTGGGATGTCCCTACTGTAAGGCCGTGTATATAAGACTAGTTGCTTCTATCAAGGATACTGACTGGCTGCACAGGGCAAAGCCCACCCTCATCTCCTCCTCTCACATTCCTCATACATCTACGCGCTCTCTTTCTCCCCGCGCGGCAACATGCTTGCTTCAGGCAGCTACGACGAAGCTTTGTTCCTATGGGACGTCCGGACCACGCGACTCATGCGCTCTTTACCTGCGCACTCTGACCCCATTGGCGGGGTGGACTTTGTCCGCGATGGGACGCTCATAGTTTCCTGCGCCGGAGACGGATTGATCAGGGTGTGGGATACGGCTACAGGGCAGTGTCTCAGGACGCTCGTGCACGAGGACAATGCCGCCGTAACGGGCGTCAGGTTCAGCCCGAACGGCAAGTTCGTTCTCGCCTGGACCCTAGACGGTTACGTCCGACTTTGGAACTACGTCGAAGGCCGTTGCGTCAAGACCTACCAAGGTCACACGAACTCGAAGTACAGCATTGGCGGCGCGTTCGGCGTGTACGGCGGCGAGGACGGCGTGGAGCAGAGAGCCTGTGTGGTGAGCGGGAGCGAGGACGGCAACATACTTTGCTGGGATGTACAGAGCAAGGAAATCCTGCAGATCATAACCGGGCACCAGGGGGTGGTCCTCGGGGTGGACACGCTGACCGAGGAAGGCCTGATGGTGAGCGGCGGGATCGATAAGACCGTCAGGGTTTGGGAGAGGGACGGAGGAGGGGCGGGGGATTCTGCGGATGCGGTGGATGCAGCGATCAGCGTCCTCAAGGTTGACGAGCAAGAGGCCGCTGAGATGGCGTGAACATAGGAAGTTTCAAAGGTGAAATGTTATCCCAGGAGATGCGACCGGGCGTTTATTTGGAATGTCGAGTTGGGGTTCTTCAGCTGTGCGTGTGGAAAGGCCAGACGATTGGGAGCTACATCTTGTCAATTTCAACTGTAATTACTTCTATTTTGTATCAGAACAAAGATGCAAAGTGTTCTTATACATTGATTACGGTGGAAATGAGCTCAGATCTGATTGTGGGCTAATATTTTGTAGGCTTGCTTCTGGGGGCCGCCGGAACGGTTGTCTCTGAGGGATGTAATGGAAGGAATACAGAGTCACAATGTTGTCAAGTCCCAAGGTGGTGAATCTGCAATAATGCGTGGCTGAGTGTGCAAGTTCCTCTTAATTGCTTCGGATCCACATCCATCTATATGGGACAGGTTTCATGCACACGTCTCTCCATTACAATATACACAGTCGAGAACCCAATCATACAAGAAAAATTGCTTCCCCTCATCTCTTGCGCTCCAAACCACCTCAAATCTAAACCGCCTCCACGCACGTCCTAGAAGCTCCCTATATAATCGATCAGCTCGACATGTAAGCCGAACCCGATCCCACATTGACAACGCTGGTGGGGCTGTTCAATCCGTTCCACGTGTAACGGTCGACGCCGTGGGACGCGTCGTCTAGCCACTCCAGAAAGGTGGAAATATTGTCGGCAGACGCGCTCTCAGGACCGCCCTCGGAGATCCAAAGCTCAGAAATGCCGTATTGTTTCTGGAGCTTCTGGTACGCGGTCACAGTGGCGGCGAGACTCTGGGGGTTGTCCGTGCCGTTCAAGCCTTCCTGGTTACCGGCTCCATACCAGTGGAAACAGATGGCATCGAAGCTGTTTGAAGGGAAGCTCGCTAGGAAACTTGCCATGTACTCGCTACCAATACCTGGCGAGCCGACATTGTTCTGGGTGCATGGTGTAGTGACCTTGGTACCACCCGTTCTCTTTGGCGCCACGTGTGTTGTGAAAGCTGAAGCGGCATCTCCAAAGGACATACATGAGCCTCCACCACCACAGTTGTCGGGCTCATTGAAAGCCATGAGCCATGGTGTATTGGCGTTGGTTTGCCAGGCGTTGAGATGATTTGCGTCCGTACCAAGCAGTTGGGCAACGTATTGAACTTTGGCGGTTCCACTCGCCTGTCCAGAGCCCGTGGCCGGCGAGGAGTCCCAGTTAGCCATCCAGCCGATGGCGTCACTGATAGCAGCGTTGGCTTGGGCTAGGGAATCGGCGGGGGACAATGCCTGGTTATTGTAGCTGTAAAGAAGACCGCGAGCTTTGACACCGGTGCTACCACTGTTTCCACTACCGCCGGTGCTCGTAGAAGACGAGGGGGCAGGGGCGGAGGGAGCGACGGACACAGGAGAGGATGAAACAGGAGCCGGTGCGACAGAAACAGGGGCCGGTGCAACAGAAGCAGAAGAGCTTGCTGCAGGCGCCGCACCAGGGGCCGAGTGACGACCCTGTTGATGGTAGTCTGCTTTAACAGCCACTGGGGATGAAGTGGTAGCTGCGGCCTCGGCCTGGACAGGTGATGAAGTGGGAGCCACGGCTCCGGCCTGGACAGGGGTGATTGCAGGAACAACGATCTGGCCGTCCGATGCTTCTTGGACTATCTTAGAACTCGGGGAAGAGGCAGCCGAAGACGATGATGGAAGAGCGGGCGCGGTGTAGCTTGCTAGGACAGTGCCCGTGCCAGTAGGTCCAACTGGGATGCTGCTGTTGTACACGGGGTAAGGTGCGGAGGACAATTGTACTGGCGCCGAAGATTGGGCAGACTGGATTGGATTCGGGTTGGGGCTGGCTTGAACGGTGACGGTGACTGTGTTGGCGGTCGTGACGGTGACTGTGGCAGGTCCACATGTGTTTCCGGCCTGGCCAAGTCCACCGGACCCACCAGATGGAGATCCGTTAGACCCAGGAGATCCGTTAGATCCAAGCGATCCAGGAGATCCAGACTGTCCAGCGCCTCCAGAACCTCCAAGCGCGGCAGCTCCAGTCGTAGCTGGGGATTGGCCTAATTGAGGAGTGGAGCTGGTCAATGGCACTGGGATGAGGTTGATGGTTGACTTAATGGTTACCATGCCAGTGTTAGTCGCGGTGGCAGCACCGGCTGTTGTGTTCCCCGCGGGGAAAGGAGCACTTCCCGAACTCTTGGGAGGAAAGGGAGCTTGACCAGACTGGAATGGACTGCCGGTAGAATAGAGGAAGCCGCTTGCGGACCTGCTTCCTTTATGCGGGCCATGCCACATGGAGCCATGCTGTGGGATAGCGAGAACGGCAGGAAGGAGGGCGGCAAGAAAAGCGATATTGAGGAGTGCCATGGCGATAAATGTTCAGATTGCGCGTATTTATGATTTTGATTGGCAATTGGTAATTGGCAGAGAGGTTATGAGTTTGGGTATTTTCTGAATTTGTTTGCTATTGCTGGTGGAGTATGTTGTCGTCGTCGTCGTTGTTGTTGTTGTTATGTGATTTGGGATACAGATTGAAGCCGACCAGGGCTGTGAAGAGAGGGTGAAGGTCGAGGATTGACCGAATGAATGTAACGAGCGAATGCTCTGTGAACGAGTGACTATGGTGATAGGATGTCAAGCACAGCGACAGCGTAGGTGAAGAAGAAGAAGGAGAAGAAGGAGAAGAAGAAGGAGAGAAGAAAGAAAAACAACCCTTATTATTTAGGGGGAAGGCAGATTTGAATCTTAGGTTAGATACTAAGATATAGTACGCCGAGGACGATGAGCTAATTTCCGACAGCTTCATCAGTACCCAAGGTAGTCAGCACTTTCCGCAACGGCCCCCCCCTCCCTTTTTTCTCTCTCTTTTTTTAATTATTTGATTAATGTTTTTTGCGCATTCTTTTTTATTCTCTTTTTTATTCTTTTACTCTTTTGTTTTGTATTCCCTCCTTCTCTCGGTACCATAGTGCTGCAGCCTCAAAAGGTGCATTAAGCAGATCGATGATCCATGCAGTAGATGAGAGATGCGGGCGTCACGCAAATGCACTGATGCAGTAGTACATTAAATAAAACGGTTAGGTACATATGGTGTACCTTTTAATTATGCAGGTACCCTACCCTTAATCTCTCCGCGGCATATTATTTTAGCCTATGATGGACCAATTAATAACAAATTCAAACGGTAATTATACACCAATGAATAAGGTGAATAAATGAATTCAATGGAAATGGTGAAACAAGAGCGGCGAATCAGACAGAAGTTGGAAGCGACATTAAATCATTCGTTCAAATTATGACCCATACCTAGTGACACTCCAGAACAAATTGGTGTCGAGCAGCACAAGGCGGTCACCTACCTACCACCTACACCTTCCTATCCTCGAGTATCCAATCCGATGAGAGCAAGCTAACCTCATCCTTCTTTGCCTATCTCGATTCTTTGCCTTGTTTCTCTTTATCCTCTATGTCGCTGCCTCGTGGACTATGTGACAAAAGGTACGGTAGATACTGCTGTACTGTACTACTGTACTGTACTGCTCTCTTTGTTCAAGTCTTCAAGATGCTTGGACTCGCAAGGATACCTTCCTTTCCTTGCCAAGTCTCAGGGGGAAGCGCCGGGGCCAAGGCTCTTAGTAAGGTAAGTAAAGTAAGGTATCCAACAAAACCACTCCACTTTGACTTAACGCAATGGAGCAAGGGAGCAGCGTGCTACGAGTATACTGGGGTAACATCAAAACACCAAAGGTTTCACAATAATTGAAGAGTTATCCCATTCGGAATACTACTACTACGGTAATCAACTTCCTAAACAACAACCACATGAAAAGAAATTATTCACCAGGAGCCTTGGGACCCCGGACACATGGCCTTCCGCTGAGCTTTCCTTGACAGTCCTGTCCGAGTCAGATGAATCTGTCTTGGTGATCGTATTTTGAATGCTTCCAGCTACATCTTGTCATCCACTCAACTGACATGCGGCAACTTATGCCTACCTACTTTGTCATCATTTATATCACTGTAACCCACTTCGTTCACCTGCGCTTTTGCGGCGAGGACCCAATCTACATCCACCAATCCTTCCTTCTTCATGCTGCGCCCGAAGGAATGCCTCTCCAGGTTTCAGAACGAAATGCTACCCACGAATCCGTGCCTGAATATCGTGCTCCACCCGCTTGGAGTACAATCCATGTAGATATATGGAAATTGGTACCACTTGATCAGGTCTGCCACACCCTTCAACAGACCGGAACCTGTAGCGCAAATCAGTCACGGAGACGCTTTCGCTGTTGATGTGTTCCAGAACAGGCTTCGTTAGGTAGTTATATGTCTACTTCTTGACTTTCTATTTCCTGCCTACTTGCCCTCTCCTCTCCTCTCCTCTCCTCTCCTCTCCTCTCCTCCTTTCCATCACCTTCAGCACGTCCGCCGCACTGTTGACATCGCCTTTCCTCTTCTTCCCTCCCCTTTTCCTCTTCTCCTTGTCCTTCTCTCTCCCTTCACCCTCGCCTCCGTCTCCATTCCACACGCTCAGCTTCACCTTCCTATCCTCCGCATCCTCCGCATCCTCAAAACGACTGTTACCAAACTCCAGGTCCATATCATCAGCATCGCGATCGTGAGACTCGAGCATCCTTTTCCGTCGCGCCAGTCTGGCAGCTTCCTCTTCATTCCCCGATTCTGAGGTCGAGAATGGATTTATGGCAGAAGCTTTTTTCAGCGCAGCCACGATTGTGGGGTCCGTGAGCGGATTCCGCCCTAGTTCATTCGAAGCATCTTTTTCTTCTTCAGAGTCATCAAAGTAGTTGCGTTTCCGCCGTAGTGGGAATTGTTGCTGCCGCATAGCTGGCGGGGAAGACGTTTCTGGGGGCGGCTTCGGCGAGGCAGCTACCAAAGATGCTTCGCCTTCCCCGTCACCACTGTTAGAATCATCGTCGCTATCCTCAACATCTCCCAAAGGGTTGTAATCGGTGCCTGCACCCTCGAATATATCCCCTTCGTCGTCGTCGTCTCCGGTTACTACTGGGGGTGCTATGGGCGTGACTTCCATACCAAGCGGTTCTACGTCTTTATCTGGCATCAACAAACCACCACGTTCATCAACCTTGACTCTTTTCACCTTTTTCTTCACTCGACCATCCTCTCCAATGGTAATCAAGACCTCTCGGCCTCGGTCGTCTTTCTCAATTCTGGACCTCTCTTTTTTCTCCCCAACTTTCATAAATCTAGGTCCCAGAGCAGGCTTCTGAGCTTGCTTCGTTCTCTCGCCTGCTGCAATTCTGGACGCCTTGAGCTCTTTTAATATATCATCTCGCGTTCGCTTTTGGCTCGCAATAGGAGGGGGTGGGGCCATCTCTCCCTTTTTGGAAGTCGCCTGTCTTATTATTGGTTGAATCGCCTTCTCTTCCAGTCTCTCAAACTCATTATCAACATCAGCCTCTGGCTGGATTTCGCGGGATTCCTCGTGATCTTCTTCAACCTGTGTAGAACTTCCGCTTTCCGCAAGCACATCTTCCCCTCTTCTGACCCTTTCCAAAAGCTTGTAGTCTAGTCCTTTAACCAGATGCACATCCTTCACGTCACCACCAACTATCTCATCTCTGAGAGCTTCGAAAGTCGCCATGTCCATCTGGCCCAGCTTAACCATATCCTCCAGAGCTCTAACCCGCGTAGCCTTGTCATTTTCCTCGTCCGCACTCCGAAGCTGTGTACGATCTTGGTAGCCCGAGCGCAGCTTGGTACCTTTGGGTGCGGCCGAAGAGCGGAATTTCTTTGCATTCGAGGGGTTCTGTTCGGCATTGCGTTCGGCCAGTTGACGCGCAAATTCATTACCTGATGAGCCTATCACAGAGCGCCTGTTCTTCTGTTAGTGAAATCCGTAGATTAATGACTACCCAGTAACGGGTGAGAGGGGAATAGTGGGGTGGAGATGTAGTACGGTGTCATAGGTATGTTGGATCTCAAGCGAGAACCGAGAGCTGGAGTTGCACCTCCGCTTTGCACTCTCGAAATTACCGAGTCCTCCTTATTCTTGGGAGCTGTAGGAGTGTCCAGCACCAGTCGGCGGAATTGGGTGTTGTTCATGATTTTGTATTTGAATATATGCAGACTAAATGATGTTATCTCTCATCATTACGGGTCCGACGTCACCTTTCAGACTCGAATTTTGTCCTCTTAGAATCTCAGAAAGTGAAGGATGTGAGAAGATCAAACTACCTCAATAAGCGTGGAGGTGGTTAGAAAAAGTACCTTAGCTAAGGTACAGACGAGGGGAGATTGCGGGATCTCCCGAGGGCTAGACACTCACTACTTACCTAGGTAAGTAAAATGCTGGTGACGGGCAACATCATCTCAATCGCATTGTATTGAATCGTTTGAAAGCCATTACCACATTGACGGTCTTTCTGTCTACCTTACGCTTCGCTTACATCGTCGAAGTGACCTTCTCACTAAATCCACGAACTGGACACATTAGCCGTGGTTTCACGCATTGGCAGACATGGGCGAACCAAGCAACTCGGTGCCTCCGCAACTGGTATGTCAACAAGTATTAGATGATGATCTCACGCGTCTAACATCTTATAGCTGCGTCACATTCATTTGGTATCAAGCCACCCTTTCCCCAAACTGCCCCAGGTGAACCTTGACATTTGTGTTGAGTACCTGATCCAAGCTCCAAGGATTGTCAGAGAGATTGCTCCCATGAGTTGGATGTACCTGGATTGCCCACCAGATGGAGAGGTCATGCTTGTTTGGCAGCCAAGTCAATTAAGGACTTCAGCGGCGAGCGATGGATTTATATGGGCAGACGCGGAGTCGGCCTTCAGTTCGGAAATGAGGGGATACGTATGTTATGACAAGCCAATGACGTGGTTCCTCTGTTGACAATCCGTAATCAGACGGTGGAGATGTACATACACAGAAGTGGTTATCGGCCAAACGTCGAATCGGTTGCAACACACTGTCGCCGCCGATTTCGCTTGACGCCGTCCCAGAACCCGGATCCCAGCTTGCCACCACCCGACCACTCTTTATGGATTTGGCATTACTCTCAGACGGAACCCCAGAACCGCTTCCCAGCGCAGCAAATACGAATAAGCGATCAGGTGCGCCACTTGATACAAGAGCGCTCGATACTTCAAAAACATGGGCAACTGGTGCGCAAAGAATTTATGCTGCGTGATAGCGCGAATTGGCCTGTGATCAATCCTCCTGGCCCTCAACAAAACTTGTATCCGACGGTCCAGGGTTATCCAGGCGATGTGATCTCACACATAAATCGAAGCCAACAACAAATCTACTTGCAGCAGCAGCAACAACAACAACAGCAGCAGCAGCAGCAGCAACAGCAGCAGCAGCAACAGCAGCAGCAGCAACAACAGCAACAGCAACAGCATCAGCAACACCAGCAGCAACAACAGCAACACCAGCAACAACACCAGCAACAACACCAGCAGCAGCAGCAACAACACCAGCAGCAGCAACACCAGCAGCAGCAACAACAACAACAACAACAGCAGCAAGTAAATGCAACTCAGCACGGGGTCGGGCCTTCACCAGCGAAACGTCAGCGTCACGGTGGCCCTGGCCATGTACAAGGATCAATTACAGCTATTCCAGCCCCCGTTGTAGTACAAGACACCGCGTACGATGAGGAAGAGGGGACATCCGGAGGGGATTATATGGATTTCCTCACTCCAAGAGACATCAGTCTTCATCGTTATACACAGCATCATGAATGGCTCGAAGAGATCTTGAACTCTCCGTACGATACGTCGCAGATCATACCAGGCCAGCTTGGCCTAGGTAGGAAAGGTGAACTCGAGTCCCTCACCAGAGACTTCTTTGATGCCCCTATCGAGGCAACCGCCAAAGAAATCTTTCCCATACCAAAAGGAGAGTCTCCCGTGGAAGATTCGGCCACCCCGCGCGTGGGCAGGCTTGAGTCCGGGAAAGCAGAAGATTTTACGAAGCGAGCTACTGAAAGAATAGCGGGAATAAATGCAGAGATGGAAAAGCTGAAGCTTCAACATGCAAAGCGTATGGCGAAGCTCGTCAAGGGTCGCGTCTTCAAAGAGGCCGAGCAGGATATTAGAGCCTCTACCCTCGAGATGATCAACGGCGAGGGCACGAAAAGCGATGTCGTCCAACAGTACGGTGTAGACGAGCTTGCCAGAGGATTGGAGGCTCAATTAGGAAAGGTTATTAGGCCAGTCAAAGATGTCGAGTGCATCGACAAAGGCGGTCTCGAAGAGAAGCCTCAAGCCGAGGATGCCAAAGACCAGGATTATGATATGGTTGATACATTCGGACATCTCGACGGGAAGACAGCTTCAGTAGCTACGTATACAGAGTCTAGGAGCCCGGTGTTGAGTACTACCGGGGAGTCTGCTGACAACACCTCTAATGTCCTCCAGGACAATGCACCAACAGCGGAGACGTTGAATCAAGCAGACGTCAAGATGGACGAAGTACAGAATACATCTGAGTCTAGAGACTCAACAGCGGAAGGTTGGGTAATGGTGAACAAGGAGAACAGTTCCACAGCCGTAGGAGAAGATATTCCCGAGATCGAAAGCTTTGGTGACAATGTAGTCATGCCGACGAGCACAAATGCGAACGAAAGCGCTAGAGGCGATAGTATCCCAGCTTTCGAGCAAGGTGTAGGGGAGGACGCTGCAGAGAACTTTGATGCGAATGATTTCGGTGAGGGCATCGACTTCGGTGATTTGGATACTGCTGGAGAAGAAATGTCTGGGTACAGTCCAGGAATAGATAACACGGGGCTTGGGGAGCAAGGTGACTTGACTAACGAGGGCGCTTTTGGGGAACCATTCCAAGTCTTGGACCAAGGTGCCGGACAAGAAGACAAGACTCCTGGGCTTTGAGTTAGGGCATGTTTCATCTACAAAACTTCTCACGATGTTACCATTCACTTGCTTCTTCCACCATATTGTCCCTTAGAGTGTTTGGCACGGGCAATGCTATGATGTTCAGACCCATACAGGACAGCAGGATATCTCTAATGAATGTGACTAGAGGTCGAGAGCGTCGATGCATTGGGAATGCGTACGATTTTTCTTCATTAGGTACCTCGCTGACCCGGACTCATTGAAAGGCAGTCGAGCTTCGGTGACCTTTGACCTTCTTGGCCGGGCTTTCTCTTTCCGGTATGAGCAATGAAAACTTTTTGTAAGCTGAACAAAAGCTCTTTGAAAGATGGATCCCCAAGCGTGTCAGCTGGTACCTTCGGACTCGGACTGCGCAGCAAAGTCACAAAATCACCGGGCATATCAGAGAATGTCCACATGTATATGCCGGGTGAGGGTCGAAAAACGGGAAACTTCAGCAAAATTCCAACCGAGTCGAGCAACCTCAGAGACCCAGAATGTCTCCGTCTGATTTCAATTGGAGAATTCTTAAATATCATGCGCCTGTTCCGGCCAATGTGTTCCGCCTCTCGGCTCGTTCACACCAAATACCTTTCTTCTCGGTAATGTCGTTAATGCGGACCAAGCCATAGCACCCAGAGATTGCAAGGCTACTCAAATAGAGTATCGCAGGGTTATGGCTACGACTAAACAATAGGTGACGAGCTTAGCGTTCAAAGATCGCTGGCTCCTCCGTATTTGTTGTCGCTCGAGTCTGAGACTGGGCTTGTTCCTTTCGCTGTACCAACCTGTAGGCGAGCTGTTGTTTAGATTGCGATTCGACGTCACAGTCATGACAAAGTATTACGTCCTTTCTGTCACTAAGCTCAATGATTTTTCATTCATGCATTTCTTTAGTGGTGTTATATGCAGAAGGACCGAAAAGGCTTGGCATTGTGTATTGACACTCTAGTGAGACTGACATTTTCAAGGAAGAGTACTCCGTACTCTGCTTACGTTTCCACGCTCGTGCTCCATCACGCAGATTGAACTTGCATCTTCGCATTCTGGCAAATCATCTAAACCGACATCTTGATTTTCAAAACATTCGCAACAACTCGATAACAGCGCTCTTCGCGCCGTTCAAGTGATAAACTATTCAAGGCCCCTCCGGCGGGCAAGCCGCTCAACAAAATATGTCTGTAGGGATACTTGCCAGCGAGATGGATCCCCGCAGCCAAGGTGATGCCATGAGTGGATCAGCAACACAGGCGTCGAATTGCACGATTACAGTCTACGTCCTCTAGGCAACTTCAATCTCAATTACAAGGACTCGATAACAGATCCGATCTGAGTGGACTGGCATACTGTCTTCATGCGATTCTTGTCCGACATAGAGCGGAAACATGGCCTCATATTTGCAAGCCCCAGTCCTCTCATCAAATAGCGGCTGATGAGCATTATAAAAGTGCGAAGGACTTGGGAGTATAAAAGCATCTGAAGAGGAATCTCCATTTAAAAGTTCCAAAGCCGCATCGATTCATCTGGCTCCAAAAAGAGACGTGAAATTATTTTATATTCAAGCGACTTGATTGCTAGCTTGGAGGTCTCATTTATGAGCTACCCAGTCACGGATACAGAGAGCGGATACAATTCCCCACAAACTGAGGGGATGACACTACACATGCGAACAGAACGGATTCGATACCGGCAGGGCTACAATCCGGTAAGTCTGTGTAGGTAAGAACACTAATAATGGGAGTCTTACTAGATCGAAGAAGCGATGCGACTAAATACAGCGACGGCGACTGTGACACCAATGAAACGGATGCTACAATCGTCACAAACTCTCCCCCAGATGCGTTCTTCCAAAGGCGCCCTCGGTGCGCTCCCCGCTCAACGATACATCTCTGTCTCTTGAGCCCCTAAGCCGACGAAGTGCTCGGCGCGAAAAGAATACATGCATCGACGCTGCCCTCCCCTCCCCAACTCCCAAACCGCTAAAAGAAACACGGTCAACATCGCCTGCCCACCATCTCAGTCCCAGAGCCGATACTATCTCCTCCAGCGCAGAGTAGTCCTCTCCTGGATCCTGGTCGTCGTCGCCGGCCTGTGCGGGGCGCTCGCGTACGTCCTGGTGACCGTCGTCCTCTGCCTCGGGGCCGGATGCCGATGATAAGTCTCGACGACCCGGACGGCGGGAGATGTGGTGGTGTGCCTGCGGCGAGGATAGAGGACGGGCATGCACATGGTTTTGGGGGTTCGGAAGGTTTGCGTGTGGAGTTGTTTTGGTTTTAGGGGCGACGGGGTGGGTGTAGGTGTGGTTGGGATGGGGTACTGAGGTTGTTGATGGAAAGGCTGAATGTAAATTTGGTGGTAATGGGGGAGGGAGTTTGCAACGAGGAAAGGAGGATGATGGGAGGATTGCAAAGGATTGTATGATGGGTGAGAGTTGGGACTGGAGGGAAACCATTAAATAAATGAAGCGAGAGACCGGTGCGTTAGAGTCAGATGACGGCGACGAGGTAGCAAAATAAGAAGGAGATAGGCACGTAGTACGAGGCTGACTCGTTGCTTCGCCACTGTCCTTGGCTTGGCTTGGGCGGGGAGGCAAAAATGGCTTTGGCACCTGTCCTGTCTATACTAGAGTCTACAATAGTAGTAGAAAAGAGGCTATGCTTGCGCCTACCACACCAACCTGCCTCTTTTTTTTTGTGTTCTTCCTTTTTTTTTGTATCCTCGCTTCTAGCCAACTTCCTCAATCCGAAAGGTAAGGTGATGAGCATTGAGCATCATAGCGAGCCATTCGTTGAATTTGATAACCACCAAGTGACTACATTTTTGGGTAGTCGTATGTACTCCAAGGTCAGAGTGTAGGAGTAGGAGTGGTCTAGGTTAAAAGACCTAATAATAGAAGACACGTGACTACCTACCTACCTTATCAGGTACCTACTTAAGGTACTACCTAAGGCTTACTTACCTCGCCACCTCGCCACCTCGCTTACCCTACCCAAGTAAGAAACTCAAGCGACGGCTTCATCTCGCCAAACCACCAAACAGTGTGGCGCATGCTAAGATATACGTACATTCCCACTCCACTCCCCAGTTCTAACCGGCCGCCCATAGCGAGCGACACGGGACGGAAGATCAGATACAGATAACCCAATCCTCACATGAAATCTCACATCCCAAATCCGACTAGACGCACGCACCCAGTGGGGCATGCCTCCACACCGCATCCCGTGTATTCTCTACCCCTGCTTCAACGTGATCAGTCGGGGACGGTTGAGAGTTAGGTAAAGCGCAGAGCAATATGTTCCTTTCGGGACAACCGCGCCAAGCCTGGGGAAATAGGGTAGGACATATGTCACCAACATTTCCCTTAACGGGCCTCCCCTTTGCCTCTTGCAAAGGCTGCAACGGAAGCCTTTTTTCCCCTCGGTCTCTTGATCCTTGTGGTCTGGTATCGGTTGAGTGGAGGGGCCGGTGTGTCTTTCTCCGTTGCCCTCACTTTCAATGCAACTGGTCGGCATTGGTGATGCTGGGACTATACCGTATGTGTCAAGGATTAGTAATTAATACAATTTGGAATTCTGCCTTATCAAAATCCGCACCTGCAAATCGAATTTGCGTGGAAGAAGTGGGCGAAAAGCTTCAATCGTAGAGAGAAAAGGAGTCTCCTTGCTTTTGAGGGAGGGAGGGAAGTTTGGGCATGGGTTGGAGGAGAGTAGAGGCTAGAGTATGGCCCGGCAGAAGTTGACGCATGATAACTTTTGACACCGGATTGTGAGACCGGTTTCTCTCCATTCTGACCGACGCGTTTTTTCGCCAACACTTGTGCCTTGAGCGTTCTCCTGACGATGTCGGAACGATGGCTCGGCGGTAGTTGTGATTACGTGGACATCAGATAGTGTGCTAGGCAGTGCATCTCTTGGGCTGGTGAGATTATCTTGAATCATCGTGGCAGAAACACATCAGTCTTTCAGTCAACATATGCTTCCCCCCTCCCCTCCCCGCCCNCCCCCCGCCCACCTCCTCCTTCTCCAGAAAAAAATTCAGACAGGCTCTTCCTTCATCTAGCTGTCGTGGGCAGGGGTTTCGACATTCCCAAGAGGAGGCTCGGTGTCGGTTTTAGTGTTCTACGGTTTTGGTTGTACAGATGCAACGCAGGGTTGAGCAAATCAGGTCCTTGGCCAAGGGGGTTTGATTGGTAAAGACTAAATTATCGCGAGAAGCAAGTACAAGACTTTCGAACGAGTGTCATAAAGAAAGGTAGACGGCCGTTAATCACCTCATCGCTTGAATTTCCGTCCCCATCATCCATCGTAGGTCACCAATCGTTTGTCGTGGTAGACTTCGATCACTCCTCAGTGATTGGTTCTGTGTTCCAATTCTTGTCACCCAAGGTCGCCCATGTGCAAAACAGCCTCGCATCGTGTTCTTTCTGACAGTAGTAGATCTTCACTTTGCCTTTACCATAGACATCATAGACGCTGGCCGTCAAAAGGGAAGAATCCAAAGCCTGGGTCTTGTTGACCGGGTCACTGAGTGAACCAAATCTCCATTCTTCGTCCTTATTCATGATCACTTCGTGCAAACTGCCTGAACCGACATAGTAGACGCGAATCTTCACACGAGATTAGCTACAAGGCCGCACATCATTCGCTGAGAAGAATTCCCAAGTACCTCCGGTTGATCATTGTCCAACTTATAGGAAACGGCAGCGATATGCGAAGATGGAGTCCCAGACACGGTCTGACCATTTATGAAGGGAGTCTTTGGCAGGTAAGATCCTCCGCTAGACCTGAGATAAAACAATGTTCCCCCGCTATTGGTGTAAAAAACGTAACTCGTGTTCGTCGTCTGAACAGCCGCGGTCGAGATGATATCCTGAAAAGAATTATTTGAGACAACTATTCTACGGAGAGTGATGGTCTCCGCAACCTACCGTTGAGAGTTCCGAAGCCATTGTCGGAGGCGAGGTGGAAAGCCAAGGTAAGCTATGCAAGTAAACCTTCTGGGGCAGGTTTGGTGAGGAAAGCCTGTCGATGATGTCTCAAGATAGGAAGCAGGCGAGGGTCTGCTGTGCGATGGAGATACTGTTCAAGAGCGGATGTGAAGGACTACTTATACCACAAACGCAAGGATCCCCACCGGTTTTCGATTTCGATTGAATCCGATTGCGTCACTCGCGTGCAGCTTGATCACGTCTTCGTGGCTTGCACAACCGGTCTATTGCCTGCGATGCTGCGCAGACGACAGGATGGAGATGTTCCACGTTGCTCGAACTCCCCAGAAGCTGGCAATGGTCGTTGCGCGAGCAGCCGAATGGATGATCCCGCATCCAATAGGGGAAGCACAGCATCGTATCAAACCTCGCACTCGCATGTCGCTGCGAGCATGTCAAACTGCCTTGCTGTCGGGGTTGCATCTGCACACCGTCACGAGTAATCTGCAACTCCCTTGGAGTGGATCAAGCAGCGAAGATCCTTGCTCAGAGTGCCACTCCGGAGTAGACATCCGCGAAGAGCACTGGACGAGAAGTGCAATCATACGGCTCATTTGGTCAGCTGGTAGAAACACTTGGCAAGTTTGAGTATGACACGACAAGTAGCGCTTAGGCCCCTTCAGAAGCTCGTGCGTCGGTTTGCCAGGAGGCCGTTTTGGATAGTCTCAAGGATGCAGGCCCGTGTGTTTTATGGTCTCGCATCATTTGCCAGGTCTGCCGGATCAGCTCGGATGGCAGATTGACACACAGAATGGAGGGGGAGGCATTTCGTTGACTAGTCGGCTACCAAGCAATTAGTTGTCAACCCCTCTTAGTTGTCAACCCCTCTTTCACCACAATCGAGAGCTGCTCAGAAAATTCCACGCCCTAGAAAGGACCGACGCCGTGAATAAATACGGTTTCCCGCTTCGTCTGGTTGACGTTGTGATGCCGAATATACAAGCATGCAGAAAACTGCCTGATATCCCCGCACCCTGCCTCTTCGGTCACGATGCCTTTCTCGAAAGAGCAATGAGGTATCGTTGACATTGACTATCCGGCATTATGTAGGTTGAGATACTTCTGTCGCTTGTCTTTTTCCTTTCCTTTATCGTGAAGGTCGCGATACTAGGCACCTTCAGATGCGATCATCAATGCTCTTCCCAACCAAAGAAAGACATGTCATTTAATCTGGTCAATTCAACACCAATACTTGCTCTTGATTGCACGGTTGATGTGTTCATGAATGAGGCAGTAAAAGGTCAAAGATGGAAGTGAATGTTCCGGTTGACATACATGGTGGTTTGCATTAGCCCGCCTCGATGAGTATGGGAGTAAATTGAAGATCAACCTTAACTATCATAGCCAATCAGAGCATGATTCTTCAATGTGGCTTGAATTAGCGCAGCCGTTCATAGCTGAGGCTCCTCATCCACAACGTCAATATGGCTTGCATTAGCACAATCGAACACAGCTGGAACCCTCCGTCGCGGGCTTTCACGTGTGAGGCACTAGCACGTCCGCAGAGTACAGAGTACACAGCTGAAGTCCTCCGTCCACAATTTCAATGTGGCTTGCCTTAGTACAACCGTACGCAGCTGAAAATCTCCATAATCCCTCGGTGACAACTCGCGCCATCGATAACAAGTCATGCGTATGATCGACCAAGAGACATCTCCCCAATTGAGGCATTGAACATCGACACGTTGAACCAGCAGTAGATGCTCTCGGCTTCAGAGTCCGTCCACAGCACAATCTGTCTGGTCTTCCTCATGCTCCCGGTAGATGCATGACAAGCATCGACTGCAGCACCTAGAAAAGCCACGATCAGATTCTTATGGTTGGCTCTGTTCTTTTGTGGGTTTTGCATAGCTGCTTGCTGAAGAAAACGAAACACACCAAGGGATCAACAAGCGTAGACTACATAAATTTTATCCATGGGTGCATCGACAGATGGCTAGCCCAGATGATGCGATCTCATGCTTGTTCCAGCCGTATATGCACTACGATGTGATATTCGTAGCTGCACCGCACGAGGAGGCCATCTTTGGGCCGTCAGTGCTTACCATCCACCTGATATTCGCTTGAACCACGCCGACAAGGTTCCGAATGTTCCGAAGGTTGACCGTGTGGATGGGAGGGGGGGTCTGGACGGAGCATCTTATTTGCGGAAGAAAGAGGGGCATCGAGACTTGATGCATCCAAAAGCGTAAACGTCCGGTGCTTTTCCCTAATTAGGTCTTTCTGATTTTCCCTTCGCCAGGCGAAAGGCCGGCCTGGATGAATTCATCCATTGTGTGATGGACGGCAATCAGATAGCGGACGGCAGGAAGTGATAGGAAGCAGAAGAACATGAGATAGTGACGCAAGACACCATGGCTTCTGTGGGAGACAGCGATGCAATCTTGGCAGAAGGGATGTGGATGAATGGTGGAGGAATTTTCTAGAAAGAGGGGTGTTTTGTTCCCTCATTCGCCGCGGAGTCAAGGATAAAGTCAAGGATAATAATGATTTCCTCAACCTCAACTCCAAGCGTTCACCCTAGAAGCGGCAGCCCCGGGAAAGGCGCCAAAATTTCCCGAGTCGACCCCGGGTTTGCTGATGTCATCTCCGAATGGTCGCATTGTCAAGCCGTCGCCTACTTAAAGTATCGGTACAATTTCTTCGAGCTTAGATGCCCGAAAAAGAAGACGACGAAGTTGTTTTTTCTTTTCTTTGCACACATTTTTGGGGCAGTCAATCAGAACAATCAAGCTTCTCTTGTCACATTATACTACATCATAAGGATAGGGGCACGAAAGAAAGGTTCCATTGCAGGTAGAAGGAAGCTGTCTGGAGCCTCTATCGCGTGATGAGAGTGCTGGCAGCTGACAATATGCAATTTATAGTCTATTGTACATCCGAAACAAACGTCGCTGCTATTCATTGACACTGCTGAACAAGCGCTCCCCTCGATTTTTGATACTGCCCATATATCCTACTGATGACCGACTCCACAAAGAAGACATCGATAACAAGCTGTTCGTGTGTCCTCGCTGGGACGACCTTGTAGTTACGAGCTAGATTTTGAATTTGGCAATGCAGACTGTTGACTAGAAGCAGAATCATGTTGAGGGGTGCTTTGAGCTGCAGTATGGTATTCCGAGACTGTCGGTAACGGTCATGGTTGGGTCTCCATTAGGTACCACAGCAGTTAATTTGGATTGAGAGTTGGTCGTTGTAAGTCTCGCTACCTGGTTGCTACTTGTCTGCCTGTCATTGCTGCAGGTCTCGCTTCCGGGTTGGTGTTGACCTGTTTTTCATTGCTAGTAAACGACGAAGATCTCAATGCTGAGACAACAGGGCGAGTCTCAGCTTTAGTGTTTTGAGCTGGACGCGCAGCTGATCTAGATCCAGAAGCTTTAGAGGGTATAACAGAGGTACTTAACGATGAGTCGCCTCCTATGCTTAGATAAGTCGATGTACTTTTGGACGTACCAGTGGGTCGTGATAGATAGTCTACTCTTGGGCCTCCAACTTGCGTTGAAGTAGACGTCGCAGCATTCGATGGCAATGAGCTGGATGCAACGTGCACGCTTCTTGAGGGATGGTCACTAAGTGTTGCAGAGGAAGCTGAGGATGCAATGTGCAGGATCCTTGAGGATTGGCCGGCGAGTGTTGTAGAAGAAGCTGGGGATGTAGTGTGTACGATCCTTGAGGATTGGCCGGCGAGTGTTGTAGAAGAAGCTGTGGATGTAGTGTGTACGACCCTTGACGATTGGCCACCAAGTGTTGTAGTAGAAACTGGGGATGCAATGTGCACGATTCTTGAGGATTGGCCACTGAGTGTTACAGTAGAAACTGGGGATGGAATGTCCACGATCCCTGAGGATTGGTCACTGACAGTTATAGTAGAAACTGGGGATGCAATGTGCACGATCCTTGAGGATTGACCACTGAATGTTGCAGAAGAACCTGAAGATGCAATGTGTACGCTTCTTGACGATTGGTCACTGAGTGTTGCGGAGGAATCTGAGGATGCAATGTGCACGATTCTTGAGGAATGACCACTGAGTGTTGCGGAAGAAGCTGGGGGCGCAGCGGTACTATAGTCCGCCATAACGCCTGATGCTCGTGAGCCCATAGATGCTGTGCTGTCACTTGAGGCGGTTGAGATGACTGAGCTTGAACTTAGTAACCGATTACTCGATATGTTTGCGGCAGCTGCTGAGCCATTGATAAAGGTCACATTGGAGCTCAAAGGCAGTGACGAACTATTGGTATCAGTCTCGTACGGTTGGGTGGGGATGCTCGAGGGTTTGCTTTTCACTGAGGCACCATTCGTATCGCTTGTTGAGCCTGCCGCAGAGACGGTACTTTGTGTTGATGCACCGGTTGTCGAATTTGCATTAGTAGTATTCGACGGGCACGCAGATGCTACAGAATGTCAGCCCTGCTTTACATGAAACAAGATTCAAGCGTACCTGGTAGCAATGAGAGCACCACAGGAGTACAATTGGAAGGGGGCGATTCGGTGAAGTAAGCTATAAGGTCTCTATCTTGTTTGCATATCACAGCCTGTCCGTTGAGAAAAGTCTCATTCATCCAATATAGACTAGTGCCATTGATCGTCCAATTTGTTGTAATCGTGCCGAGTTGCGACGATGTGGCGAAAGGAGCGAACGCTACACCTGGGTTTGTGGAGTAAAAGCTGCTATTGTCTTTTTTCCCTAGCATGCCGGCGTCGTTCAAAGTGTACGTAGTCCCTGTCTCGCAATTGCTCGAAGATACCACCTGACCGTCTGCGGCGATGTAGCCGGTCTCATTGGTTGCTGCCGCTACCCGGCGGCGAAGACGTTGATTGTTATTTGAATCAGTGATATCAGGTCGAACAATAAAGGTGATCTTGACATTCGACGTCGCGGGCAGTGATGAACTTATCGTAGAACTACTACTTGTCTGAGAAGTTGATGCACTCATGCTCATATCAGACGTAGAGTCGCTTTCAGTCGATGTCAGGCTGGCCGACGAGTCAGTCAATATGGGCGTTACAGAATTGGTGCTTGTCTCGGTCAAGCCAGAATAGCTCGGAGAATCCGTGCCCGATTGAAGACTAGCTGTTCTAGAACTTGGAGGATCCATAGCATCTGTGGTGGAGGGACTGTCAAATGAAGAAGAGGAATCCAATGGTGTACCAGCAACACCGGAAGCACTCGTGTCAGTGGAGCTTACAGGACTGGAAGAGCCCGAGCTAGGTTTGGAATCTGTAGCGCTAGTCGAGACGTTGAAGGACGCATTTGATGTACTTGCGACTGGGCTTGAAATACTTGTACTGGACACAGATGCAGAGAATACAACTCGAGTTAGACTAGAGGTGGACGAAACGGGACTGTCGATAGAGCTTGAGATCGTCGAAGATGCGAGGGTTGATAGACTGGAAGAAGAACTCGAGATGGGTTGGCTTCCCGATAGATACGCAGCATCGACTTGCGAATCAGGGGTCAATGGTCCATAATTGCCGTATGTATAGCATGAATAGCCTCCGGAAAGACCAGCGGGATAGTATAAAACACCAACGCATGAGGCGTTTCCGGCTACGCGGGTGTAATCCGAGCAGTGTTGAATACATTGAGCCATGGTATTCGTGTTTGACGCATCCAAATTGCTGCCAGATTGGAAATCATAACCACAGGCGATGGTGTATGGAATGTTATCGGAGTCTGTGTAAGTATTTCCATCGTCGGTAGGACAGGTGGCTCCATCATCTCCCGAGATCATGCTTGCGCTACTCGCACTCGTCGAGGTGAGGACCGAGGTGCTTGAGCTACTGGTGGTAGATGACAGTGAAGGGGTACTAGATACGATCGTACTGGTAGGTAAAGAGGCTGGGCTAGCGCTAGATGTAACGCTAGTTGGCGTGATGGAAGGATCGGAAGATATCGAAATGGATGAAACGCTCGAAGCAGTTGACGAGGTTATGGAAGGAGAAGGGGCCAGAGTGGATGAGTTTTGAGTGATAGAGCTATCATTTGATGAGCTTGACGTGTCAGAGCTTGTAGAGGTGGGGCTGTCTGAACTTGAGCTTGAGCTTGATGAGGGACTTGCTGAGAAACTCGTTGAAGAGGAACTGCTTGAGCTTGAGCTTGATGATGAACTTATGGATAAGCTTGGTGAGGAGCTTGCCGAAGAACTTGTTGAGACGGGATAGTTTGAGCTTGAGCTTGGGCTTGCTGAGGAGCCTATCGAGGAACTTGTTGAGCCGAGATTGTTTGAGTTTGAGCTAGATGAAGAACTCGCTGAGAAACTCGTTGAAGCGGGATTGCTTGAACTTGAGCTTGAGGAGGAAAATGTCGAGGCAGGATTGCTGGAGCTGGAGCTGGAGCTTGCTGAGGAGGTCACTGGGGTAGGGCTGCTTGAGCTTGAGCTTGACGAAAAGGTTGTTAAAGAGCTTGTTGAGGAACTTGTCGAGATGGACTTGCTTGCGCTTAAGCTTGATGATAAAGCTGATGAAGAGCTTGTCGAGGAACTTGTACTGATAGGGTTACTTAAGCTTGAGCTTGATGATGAAACTGCTGAAGAGCTTGTTGAGGTACTTGTAACGGCAGGGCTACTTAAGCTTGAGCTTGATGATGAACCTGCTGAAGAGCTTGCCGAGGTACTTGTAACGGCAGGGCTACTTAAGCTTGAGCTTGATGATGAACCTGCTGAAGAACTGGCCGAGCTCCTCGCAGAGCTGGAGCTCGGCCCAGTCGAGGTCTTACTCGATGCCGTACTGCTCTGAAGCGAAGTCGTCAGAGATATCGGAGCCGACGTTGAACTTGATGAGCTAATTCTTGAGGACGAGGACGACATCGTGGAAGACATCGTGGACGACATCGATGACGAAGTAGTCGTGTCATTACCATCCGTAGCATTCGTGTAACCACCAGTACAATCTGTAGGGTGAGCCAGAGTGTCAGTTTACTGTTTGCTCGGATCAGAGAGATTTATTGAGGAGCTTCGTGGACAAGTTCTCAGGCGTCTTTGCTCATTGAGGAAGTTCCTAATTTGTACGCAATACGACCAACGAGCGGGGAGGTGACTGACTGCTCAATGCATCGAAGAGTATATATGTTCCCCTATTGCGGATCACAGGATCAGCATTGTTCGATGCTTTCAAGATATTCATGCAGAACTAGAGCCAGGCTCGGCACGCAGGCAAGGACGCTTGTAATCTTGGAAGATGTACGAAGTATAGCTGGAGAGCCGACGTGACAAAAGAATGGCAACTCACCCAAGATAATAATATTCCATACCAGTGGAACTCGCTGGATTGAATGGTCAGCAACTCACCATGGAGCAGTGTTCTATGGATACAACGGACTAGGGGGAGTATGGCCTCGGCACTAGAAATTCTTGTATTAGTACGTACTCTGGTGGCTAGAATAGGTTTTATTGAGTATCAAGCAACTTACATTGTATGCTAAAGTACCATTGTTGATTCCGTAATACTAGCGTAAAATGTGAGAATCCGTCATTCACTAGATCAGGGATTAAGCGATACCGTGACAGAGACGCAATCTGTGCTTGCATCACACTGGTTGATACAATCTCTTCCATCGGTAGCATTGCTGGTGAACGCGCCGCCTTGATCTACCAGTACATTCCGTGTTAGGATACGGAATTTCGAAGATGAAACGCAAATTTTCGCCAAGGCGACAGAGACAGCTGATCTGCTTCTGGGCCCTTGACGTTGAGGAGATACGTACTTAAGGTTGCATAACCACAGCGAATAGTAAAATTTCTATTATCAGTCGCTCCCTAGGTGACACATGTCAGTAATGGCTCTCGAGGAGGCTACCCGTGCCAGAGTGATTGTTTGCAGGTCGGCAGTATTGAAGATACGCCTCGCGGTCTGATGACTGATTCGAGAGCTTGAAAGAAAGGCTATTTACTTCAATGCAAGTGTTGTCTTCGGTCACAGACTTAGTAAAGTTCGATACATAGACAATTGACCGCGAGCGAGGAGATGCTCACCTGCACTGGGACAAAAGACGCTTGTTGCTATCGGCTGTTTACTGGTGCCTGTGGCCGTGGATGTAAAGGTTTTGATACTCGCCGAACTGGACGTGCTAGTAGTTGGCGGAGAGGTGATAGTATTAGTAGTTGCGCTCGAGGCAAGGGAGATGAGCGCAGCAATTACGAGCCAGAAGAAGCCGGTATTTAACAGCATGGCGGCGAATTTGGTAGCAAAGGTCTCTGGATATCCAGACGGCAACGGTGCAGAAGTGGGAGTACATGGAGTGACATTTATATGTACAATGTTCAATCATGTGAGGCGACAAGGGTCTAGGTTGCGGTACGCTTTGAAGCCTCTGTATATTCGGCATTGTCCTCTTAGGTACTTTCCTGCTCATCGGGATCCCTGTCATCGTCATCTGGACTTCCGACTTCCGCATGACCATAGCTGAGAACGTCAAACAACTCCACATAAGGACCCTATGATATCAGTAGACTGGCACTGCGAGATTAGAGGGAAAGCCGAGCGATAGTTGATGGATTTTGACTCAAGTCACAGACCTCTTAGTTGAAAAGCCAACGTTGATTAGGCTTAAGGACAATGAAGTAATGATCTCTTAGATCGGATGCTGTATGAAAGGAATAAATCCTTGCCGCGGCTTCCATTGATTGTGGCTTCAAGCCGTCGATCTTCGGTATGTTGAAATTGTTGTAGCCGATAATGTTTGTAGACGGCCGACAGAGGCTACGCAATTGGTACCATGGGCCCCGAATCATTGACGCTTCCTTATTCGGTTACTATCCCCAACGGAATCAATCAATCAATTCGTACAAGATTGAGAGCCATTGATATAGGCTAGCTTCGCACTTTTGAAGCCACTTCGAGCCTGTCCTGCGGGCCGAGAATGACCCTCGGCCAAATCCAAGGTAGAAGTTCGGGTACCTTACTTTACTCCCTTCTGAATCAGTCATCCTCCTTAACGATCCGCTCACTACCTTACTTTCTCTACAAGAGGGGCTCAGTCGGAGGGACGGTATTGAGGTTCTCCGTGTCCACAGTACATGACTCATTCCCTTCGGCATCGGAAGCAAGAACATCGGAGGCAAGGACATCGACGATGGAGCCAGGCCCCAAACTTATTAAAGAAATTTTGATCGTTATTGACTATCGGGCTCAAATCGGTAAAAAGGAAAACTCTGTTGCCCGGCTCGCATGGGATATTCAAGGGGTCCTTTGATGGGTCCCGAGGCCTACAATTGTGTAATCCGTTCATCATTGGTACTGGTAGATAGCTGATGATGAAGGAATCGGCCTAACATAGGCCTCGAGCTCGTAGGATGCGTACTCTATGTTTGGAGCTATCTTCAAATAGATGATGGTGTGCGGGTTGTGCGAGAGGACAGTGGTCCAGTACGGTGTTTGATAATTTACGACCAGGCAAAGCAGGTCTTGGCGCACTGTTTAAGCTTCAAATGGGTTGCCGTAGTACCATCGAGTAATTTAGATGAGTTTAGGGATCGTGAATGGCTTCAAGATATATCCCATAGTAATGGTACTCTAAAAAGGAAGGTCTTCTATTGCAACAGTCGCTAACACGTAATTGTTTAGCATACGAAGCGATGTGGAAAAACTCAAGATTTGTAAGAGCGTATCACCTTTCCTACACGTTGTAACTAACGTAGCCATTGAGTCCTTCCGGAAAGCTACTAGGTCACAAGATATTAGACTGTTGATATCACCAAGTCTTTAAGATCTGTTTCTATCTCATGGTTGATTCAATCTAGACGTCTGTGGCTTTCAAGCACATTCACCCATCAGCTTACCAAACCAATTGCATGCACTTCTAGTTCCCTTTCCCTTTCAACCCCCGTCAGCATCGCAAATTCAACTCAACTCTACCTCAATCAAGCTCTCAGTACCCGGCTCGCACCCTTTGATGATGCTTGTGATCTTGAATCCAGCATCCCCCAGCAACTTCTGCCAGTCGCTGACCGTACGCTCGCCACTCGCAAAGCAGCTCATCATGATCATATCGAACGTGGTACTGATCCAGTTCGCGCCATGGTCCGGGATGACATGCTCGGTGATGAGCAGTTTGCTATAGCCTTGGGTCATGGCAGGCTTGAGATTGGCGAGGATGTCGGCGCATTTTTCGTC
Organism: Evernia prunastri; assembly: GCA_003184365.1. NCBI lineage: Eukaryota > Fungi > Ascomycota > Lecanoromycetes > Lecanorales > Parmeliaceae > Evernia > Evernia prunastri. The sequence goes on from NKYR01000093.1 coordinate 71,331, forward strand.
GGACCAGTCATGGAGGACCGAGTGAAGATAGTATGCTCGGGCGCCTGCGCTCTCGGTCAGCTTGGATGCTAGGTCTCCGAATGCGTGAATGGCGGGAACTCACCTTTGATGGGCTGTGGAGTGAAGAAGTCATGCTCCATGACCTTGATCTTCTCATCCAACCCTTTAACCTCTTCACCCTCCAGCACACTCGCTCGATCCTGCAGCACGAGCTGTCCGGGCAGCGTAGGGAATTTCTTATGAAACGCTTTCAAATCGCGTCCCTTTCCTCCACCCACATCCACAACCAACACCGGTACATTCTTATCCCCCGCCTCCTTTCCCAGCTTCTCCTCCAAAGGACGTAGCTGGGTGTCATCCCAGCTCGATAAGCCGGTCACCTGATCGTTCATCTGATTGTTGAATGGACAAACGTTTTCTGGACGATAGGCAATCCATTTCCAGAAATCGTTGGGCGTGTTGTGCGCAAATTGGAAAGGGCCTGAGTATTCTTTAGTATCTTTGCCGTAGCGGACTTTGGAGAGATCTTCGTGTGGATTCTTGTAAGAGGTCTTCTGAAGGTACTCTGGCAGCGCGGCGAAGGCTGGGCCGATGACGTTGAAGCTGTTGTGTGAAGTTCAGTATTAGCGGGGTTTGATGGACACTAAAGCATACTTCTGACAAGAAATAGCTCACTGACCTTAAAGGGATGGCCTCTTGGAATTTCTTGTGCTGGGAGAGAGCCTTCGAAAGTGGTGTCAAAGAGTAAGTACCAGCAGTCTCGCCCTCGTAAAGAGTTCCCATGGAAGCTAGATGCTTCATCAAGCGTGCTATTTTGCAAGTCGTGTTAGCTTGGCGTGGTCGCTGGATTGACATTCGACTTAATAACATACCCAACAATACAACATCAGCGTTCGTCAGTTCAGCTAAATGCTTGACACTCGTGACATCTTCTCCACTCTCAGCCATCTTCTGAAAGATGCCCAAGTCGACAGCAGTGCGGAGAGCAGCATGATGAGCTGGCTGTATGAGAGGTCAGCATTGCAATCTAACTGTAATGAGGGGGGATTCTCCTACCTCTGCAACACGAGCACGCAAGATCGACTCGGTGGGCTTCTCAAGTGCAAACTGAAGGTTGCGTGCGGCGGTCAGACATGCCTGGCGTGCTTCTTCTTTCTGTAGGTTTTCGCCGTGGGATGCGATCTCTTTCAGAAGAGCGGGAACGTCGTAAGGAGTCTCAAACGATACCTCGGAGAACATGATCGCGTCAATGGTTGATTCTGTCTGAAAAGATAAAAAGATGGCAAAGGCGTGAGGAATATATTTGGTTGAGAGATGCAGAGGAAGGGGGTTTTATGCAGGGAAGTAAGAAGTGAAGGCCTGACGCCTTCCTGGGTGTTACTGTACAGATGTCAAGTGACAAAGTGGCACAGACAAAGGCCAATCATTGCAGCTGACGGCTTCAACACAAAATCGCAATACTTGACCAATAGACCAAATAGGATCATCATTGCTAGCAAGGTTTCAACATAGGATTGCAATAATCGACTAGGACAAGGAGCCAATCGGTGCAACCATTCCTTGACCCGTCCTTATGATAACACTTCTTTTTGACACCCTTCAATGATGTGTCAATGTGGTAACCCTGCCGAGTGTTCGAGAGCGTTATTCGGACCTTTTAAGCTTTGCGTATAGAGGAGAATCAGATGAAGACACGATACGGGTTCGAGGTACTTCAAGAGGGGACAATAATGATAAAGGGAATACAGTTGACAGCCCTACTGAAGCCAATGATGTCGGTGCTGAGACCGCTTCCGCGGCCACAATCCCTCCCGCGGCCACTGGCGATGGATTTGGGCCAGATTTCGTAGCTCATCCGGGTATTGGAAGCCATCTGCAGATTTGCCCGGACCATCACGTGTAGTCTCGACACAGTGTTTTGAAGGAGCATTGATCATGCTTACGAGAAGAACAGGCGCTGTCCCAGATCACATCCAGCGTTTGATAAAACATCAACAAGCACATTGCCATGGCAAGTAATCCAACGTCGTTTCAATCCCGTCTCGATCCAACACGTCGTCATCATCAAAGTCAGTCCATCGGGTCAAATTGAGCACACCGAGCCTCTGCTCCTGCCCAACTTGACCACCAGCGCCTGCAGAGCCGCTACTGCGGTTTCCAAGCATCTTTGACTCGGTGCTATGCAAAAGCACAAGAAAGGAAGGACTGCTAGATCGATTGTCACAAAGAAGCTACAAACCGAAGAGATGGAGCGGGCGGCGGAGAAGGTGAAAGAGCCTAAGGAACTTCCCGAGAATGTCTGAATGCTCTTGATGGCGAAGCACGATTTATTCGCAGGCCGCAAAGAGATAACGTGTGCTGGCTGCGTGAACTAGCCGAGCCGATAGTGGAAAGCTTGCCGACGGTGATGATGAGGATCTGTTGGTCTTGGAAGCCGCCGAAAGAAGAGACTGCCTTTCATCCTTATAGCTGAAACGGACAGTCTTGATGCCTGCTGGGAGGGTGCCTCTGCTGTCTGCACGTCTCATTGCTGTGACTGTATGTTTGCCGGTCTTGAGAAGCTCTTCGACGAAGTGCTTGCCGAGATGACTGCTGGTTTAACCGTATTTATGAGCTAGTGTGAAAGGAGCGATAAAGTTGATTTACCTACAGCAACACAACAATGGCAACCTTTTCAATATGGTTGATCTGGGCCATGGTGGATGTGGTCATGAAGTGACAAGGGGGTTAGATAGGATGATCGTGGATTGAACTAGATGAAGTCTTGAAGGATGGATGGAATGGGATGGAGTAGGGGTAGAATAAGAAAGGCAAGGACATTACCTTACCTTACCCAGGTATGTATAAGATATAAGAGCTCGGGGATATGAGAGGCGATTTTAAGACGAGGCCGAGGCGGATTTATCTACTCTCCGTAACTTACATTCGCTAATCGGAGCATACTTTACCTCGTCAAATTCGCGTTCACGATCCCTGCCGCCTGCAGGTCTCGCACCAGATTGAAGATCAGGCCATCGCAGCCTATTGCCGTTTGTTATTTTTCTCTCCCCCCTCTTTTTCACCTCTTTCACATCCCAAATGTTTCTTAACCCCCTTCCAACCACATTCCTACATCCTTAGCAACACCTCTCCACCCGTGATCGTACTTCCCGTCAAGCTCGCATTCACGATCCCCGCCGCCTGCAAGTCCCGCACCAGATTGAAGATCACGCCGTCGCAGCCTTTCGCCGCTGCACGGGCGAAACCGCAGGTCGGGTCAGCAAGGGGCATTTTCACGTTCTTTCCAGGGGGAGGTGTGAGAGGAGCGGAGGAGGTCGAGGAAAACAGAGCAGATTGCTTACCCAGTATGTCTACCGTTACGGGCAGGAACTCCGTGTGCAACGTTATGGTTGAGTTGTAGGCTGCTGAGCCGACTTGCGGGGGACGGGTCAATTTGGTTTGGTTTAATGAGAGGAGGGGGGCGGAAAGAGCGTACTGGGTATTACGAAATCAGGCACCTCCGTGAACGGGGAGATGCGGCTTGTGCCAAACCCCGATGGGACTTGTGGAGGACTAGAGCCGAATAAGCGCTTGTCAATTTGTGATCATTGCACTAGCATGGAGAAGTAAGATCCCTTCAGAAAGAGGCGCCTAGTAGGAAGTGTGCGGGAGACGAACCCTCTGTATACATTTCGATACAACGGGTCGGCACCAGCAGTATATAGCAGTAAGCTGTCGGAGCAAGTGGCGCTGTCGTTCTTCTGGACATTTGCGCTCCACCAGTCTTGGAAGACAGTCTTGTTCGCAATGGCTTCGGTCAGTGTGGAATTAGGGTAGCTGTCTCCGAACGCCCAGCGAACCTATCAACAAATTAACATTAGTTCAGTTCAATCTTCTACGAGAGAAAATGTGTATTATTGAGATCGTCTACCAAAGGCGCCGGATCAACAAAGGGCCTTCGCCCATCATGCACTGCTGCATCTGGATTATGATTTCGGCGTCAGTCTTGCTTGTTTGAGGGGATAGCGAGCCAAGATGTACATCTAGAGAGTAGACACTCCCAAGACATGTTTCAAGACTCAGCATTTGGATCGAAAGAGGATACTTGGAGTCCGAAATACTTACAATCGGCATAGAATGGATCACGCACCAGCATAGTTTGCTCCTTTGAAATTAAAATAGGATACGTGATATTTAGAAAATCATCAAGTGACGGATCTGCGCCAGCAGGCAGCGTGCTTGTCCACAAGGTCGACAGATTCAGCGCCGTAGCGGAAGTCGACAGGAATGCTTCCAACTTGGCGAGGAAAGCCAGAAGCACTGCATCTGCCTCGTTGTCTGCGGTCGTGGGGAATTCGACAGTGTACAACTTCTTGGGGTACTGGCCGTAAAACGGCAAGTCTGCATACAGCACTTTCGCAGCCGCAATCCAAATCGCCGGGTCGCGCGTGAGGAAGCCTGCAGTATCAAGCTGTGGCGCCAGCGGCATCACGCCCCTAAGGTCAACGAGCCCGTGTGAAGGTCGGTTGCCAAAAAGCCCTTGCACCTGGCTGGGCCCACGGATACTTCCGCCTGTATCAGAGCCCAAGCTCAGATCGAGCCACGGATACGACCCCTCACCGGCGCCAGGCCCAGAAGAAGAAGACGAAGGATCCTGATAGCCGTCACCGCGCGGGTTGAAGGGAGAATGATAATCCACCCAATCCGCCGTCGCCGTCTCCCCGTTCGCGAATTGACTTGTTTTCATCTTACCCACAATCACAGCCCCCGCATCGACGAGCCGCTGCACGGGCACTGCATTGGCGCTCGCGGGCGGGAAAAGCCCGTACCAGGCCCTGTTGCCATTGCTCGTTTTCACACCCGCAACGTCGTAGATGTCTTTCACGCCGAGGCGGACGCCTGCGAGGGGCTGTTGTGAGGTTTTGGTGTAGTACAGGCGGGAGGGGACGCCGACAGCGGGTGATTGGATGCCAGCTATATTAGCTGGGAGGGCGGCGTAGGTGGAGTCCGAGGCGCCTATTAAGGGCTGGGTGAAGGCATCGCCAAAATCGGAGTAGAGTCTCAACGGTTGATAGAGAGAGCCAGAAGTGGAGAGGAAATAGGGCCCAGGAGGTATATTGGAGGACGGATCGTTTGATGGAAGAACAGATATTGTGCTGGACTGGTTGGCTCCCGGCAATGTAAATGAACCATTTCGGGGAACAGTTGACTTGGCTTCTGGGGCAGATGAAACCAGAATGGCTTAAACGCTGGGTCAGTACTTTCGTATGTGGCCGATCTTTTCATGGGAACGATTACAGACTGCGAACGAAACCTAGCACTTCAAAGACAAAAAACCTGTGTAAAACGAGAGCAAAAGCTGTTGAAATGCACTTCGACGCACGTCAGGAGGAGACGAAGGCATGCAATCTAAAATAAGCGAGAAGCTGTTGAGAAAATGAAGCAATAATATACAAATCCCCAATCAGCTTAGTAAGAACGTTGATGAATATTCAGACATTGCTCGACAAATCCCGGAAATTAGACCTTTGAGCTACAATTACGAACCCCCACAATTTTGACAAAGATACAACACCTCAGATCCACATACCTTCCGCGAATCCCTCATTCCAGACATCATCCGCCCCGAACCCGTTAATCGCTTGTTCCAATACGCCCAGGCTAGCATTAGAAGCCGGCAGTCGCACAACCGTCACTGGAGCCAAGTCGTCCGCGAACGTAGCACTCTGCAGCGGGTGAAGAAGTGGAAGCGTGGCGAAGGGAGTGGCGGGGACATAATAGGGAATGTCGTTGAGGACTAATGTCCGTCCTGTGGACGTGAGGGAGCCGGCATTGGTGAGATGGTGGAAGATAGGAGAGAGGGAAACGCATAAGGCTGGGTATCTGAGGGAGAGCATCATAAGGCGAGAGAGAAGGAGCGAAGGTGGGAAGGGGAGAAAGCGGACAGGATGGCAATGTTATAATATAACATGGGCATACGTCCCCACGGGTCCCGAAGCTCTTGTCGAGTCTGAGTTCAAGATACATGCCCACTCCGCACTTGTTCCGATGCATCATGCAGGGACCCGTGCCGATGGATCTTACCCAGCAGACGAGATGGTCCTTATCTGTTCCTCACCTACCCTTTTCGTCCTTTGCCTGGGCCCGCGCGTCTTGGCACTCAGATACATAGAGTAAGTTAGGCAATATTGAGTAGAGTATTGTAGTACCCCCCCACTCACTTGGACTCACCGTACTCAGGCGGCCGTGGTAGCTTTTAGCAAATGATCTGAGTAAGTGAAAATAAATACCTAAGATAGATAGACAGATATACGGTTTGTCCTTTTTAGTACGGGGAGTCAGCCCTACTCGTACTCGTGTGATCTGATAAGATAGAGTAAGGGTCTTGGCATACAGCAGGGTAAACAATCACTATCATAATCATATTACGTTAAGATTGCTCTTTGACTTAGATATCATAAGCAAAAAAAAGACCATAGATAGGTTCCATCAAAAATAACTCTAACATATTTAACGCATGATAAAAGAATCCGCTAAATCGAAAGTAGCTACCTGTACCTACTCCGCTACTCAAAGACGACCCCTTCAAAGGCCACAAGCCTTCGCTGAGGCCCACAGTGCCACAAGTCGTCTGATCACTACCACAAGTACTGCAGCGATTGCAGCCTCAACCTCTAGCTATCTCATCCTGCAAAAGTACGCTCATTCCCTGACCCTGACCTAGCGCACGACTGCTTCTTGAACTTGCTGACAATACAGCATCAGTATTCTGATAGACTTGTCAATGATCTTTGACCAGATTATGTAAACAAATAGGAGATCCTCGTTGTTGACAGTATTCGAGTCTTTTCAGCAGAGTTGCGGGTAGGGGCAAACCCTCCGGCAATAAGGCACACTGCCTCGTGGTATGATGTATGAGATGCAGTCGATGCAATGACACAACTGTAATTTGTGTGTGGAGCATGTTGCGAGTGTGGCTGAGGCATACACTCACTCTGCCTTCTTTCCCCGGGCCACTTTGCGGATTTTCGAACTTGCATTTTATAGATATGTGCGTTCCTTTGTATCTTCAATATCAAAAACCGCTGACTGAGACTATATAGGGTTGGAAATATAGTTCCCCGGTCTATCTTCCGGCCGAGTCTCTCTTCTAGCGTCAATGTCTCGCTTTCAAGTCAGCTAGGATGTATAGTCCCGAGATACCTATGAACCTTCACGATGGGGTAGAGTCGGAGACGGGACCGGTTTCCGACTGATGCTGTGGCTAGTGTTTGAACGCTGGACCTGCGGTTGTTGAAGGTGAATTGGCTTCAACGATGAATTTCTTGCGCCTGATACCGGAGGTGTCGTGGCTGCTTGGTACCCATCTCCCTCAGGGAGATTACGAGATGTTCTAGACTCGGCTTGACCGGGCGTTGAGGAAAGCGTTGGTGCGCTTGGCGAAGAGGATACAGGCCGTGATGATTGATCAGACGGCAGCTGTTGGTTAGAAGAAGACGTTGAAAGACTGCTTTGGCGATCTGAAACAGGAAGAGAGGACCCAGGACCCGTTTTTTTGTTTTCCTTACTGAGTTCGAGCTGCATCGCTTGCCACCGCCTCACGACTTTGAGACGCTGCTCTGAAGACGACATATTCCACTCTTCCTGACCTTGCGCAATACGGGCAGCGATAATAGACTCCTGCACACTGGCACTCCGGTTTTTTCGCATCTCCATGTAGATCCCTTGGAAGGCGTAACCAGGCACACCGCAAGCAGCTGTTGGACTTAGCCATGTCTCATCACCGGCAAGCAAAGTTTTCATTTCGGAGCTTTACTCACCTGCACTGGGCTTCAGGATAACGCCGCCAATGCCCTTCCCAACACCTTTAATCGCGCCGACGAAACCCTGCTTCTTGGCGCCTTGTATGGGCTGGGTTACTAATCCTGTCAAACCGTCGTAGAGACCGAGGCCGAACTCCTGATACATCGTTGTCAGCTTGTTGTCATCTCGAACGTGTCAATGTCGCACCTTGCCGGCCGTCTTCAAACCGCTTTGTACTCCTGTGACCTTATCTGGCTGACGTACAGTGTCGTCGCCGTAGAGCTTCGGTGCATTGCGAAAACCTTTTGCTAAACCGAGGGTAAAGTCCATTGGGGATTTCAGTGCCACGCCAATCATCTTGCCCGTGCCTTTACCTACTCCCATGGCAGCATTCATAGATGCTTGGCTGGCCTGAGTTCCCGCCGCACTTAGGTGATGAGAACGACCCATGCGAGGGTTCAATGATTGGGAGTCTTTCCCATCCGACTGGAGTGGTACCGTCGAGTTATTGCTGGACTGTGAGACTTGTTGTTGAGGCGTCGTCGCTGATTCGGTCTTTATTGTCATCTCCTGAAGGTTTGAAGCGCAGCGCTCGTACCACTCCCTTAGGATAGTCCGCGACTCCCATCAAAAGTTCACCAGTTGTTCCCATACACCTAGACAATACCCCGGAAATAGGGTCCCAAGGGCCATCGTCACAGTGATACTCCCGTGGACGGTAAAGTTTTATACCGTTGAAGTCTAAGAGGCCTTCATTGGAGAGCGTGGCTACTGCGAAGGCACTGAGCCTTATCTTGGTCCGTTTGACTCGCCAGACGGCTGCATGATTGGGTGCAAGCGCACATCTGAGGGAGTCCACGCCAAGTCTATCATGAAAGCTTTCTGCACCAACGCTTGTACCCTGCTCGGACTTGATTCTGGCCCCAAGTTCTTGTGCCCGCTCGAGAGTGCTAGGTTCTAAACACTTCAGAATGCCGGCCACAAGCTTATCGGTTGTTAATTCTTTGTTGGGAATTGGCGGGGGGCCGGCTCCGGCTTTGGCCACCATCGCTCCCCAGAAAGGTTGGTCACCAAAGAAGGGTACGATGACCGTCGGTTTCCCCAAAGCTATACCAGCTGCCGTTGTTCCAGCACCACCGTGGTGGACGACACAAGAGACACGCGTGAAGAGCCAGTCGTGAGGCACGTTGCCTAGCATGAAGATACCGTCGGGAACATTGTTGGCCCCGAATCCACCCCATCCTTTCGAAACCAACGCACGTTGACCGGACTTCTTCACGGCCTCGAATATAAGTTCCGTCATACTATCCGGATGATCTACCACGATAGACCCAAATCCAATATACACAGGTGGTGGTCCAGCATCCAGGAAAGCCTGCAGATCGGGAGCGGGCGTAAAGGCACTAGCCAATGACAGAAAATAAAACCCAGAGATACTTATGTGAGCGCCCCAGTCATTGGGTTTAGGGATTAATGCAGGGGACCTGAAGGGCAATTATTAGCGAGTTGATTGAACGGTTGATAAGATCCTAGCCTTACCAGCAGTAAGTGTATGGAATTTGTAACCGAGTCACTATACCGGGGGCCCACATCAAACTCACAGGCTCCAAGCCTATGTTCTTTCTGAACCGGTTGATGAGATCCCCAAGTCCTTGCCAAGTCATCATCTCGACCAAAGTATAGGAGACGAAGTTAGTTGTACTGGTATCCGCATTTGACTGGATGCTGGCGAGCGGATGTGGGAACATGCGTGTTGGCGACCAAGGCATCCTGAAGGTGTCAGGAGTATTCCACAGTCGGTTCTATCGGCCGAGACTTACGTGAACATCAGATGTAGAGGAATTCCCAGTTTTTCCGCGCAGTGGATATGAGCAAAACTAGGAGGGTTGGCTATAATAGCGTCTGCAACAAAGGGTCGGGTAGAACTATTGGCATTGTCTGGTCCAGCCCGACTGCTCATAGTATCCTTGGTTGTTCTGACCGTCATGCCGTCTCCAGCATCGATACACGATTTCCAACAACCCTGAACGATCTCATATATGCCTTTTCGCCGTCTACCTATATCGCCGCTTTTGAGCGTATCCATCCCTGGCATGAGACCCGGATTCTTGACCATGAAGGCCATCAACTCAGCTGGATCACCACCAATACAGAAAAACTTGTTGAAAGTTCCACGTTAGCCTGCAGAGTTCTCAATTAACCGATTTCGTTCCACTCACCTCCAAGCCGTTGTCTTCTACAAACTTTCTGAACGTCCCATGCGTAGCAAGCCGTACGCGATGGCCATAATTTTCTTTCAAACCCTTCCCGAGGGCCACAAATGGCTGCACATCACCTCGTGATCCGACTACGTGAATGACCACATTCAACGGCGGTGGTGGGATCTGTCCAGCCTGATGACGGAGCGAAGGAGGCATATGTGGATGGATTGGCGGCGTTTCACTGGGCTGCGGATCCAGCTGGCTTTGCAAGGCTGGTGCCAAGAGGTTGGAAAACTGTCCCAATTTTTGGTCAATGTTGATGTTGAGACGTCCGTCATTTGAGATCTTTGCCCTGGTGTTAAAGCCATCTCCGTTAAAGTCGACTTGTCCCAGATTTGTACCAAAGAGTGGTGGCGGTTGCTGCTCGATTGGTAGCTCGTTGCTGTCATCATTTATTTGATCTTGTCTTGATGCATCTAGTCTAGTCCCAGGGCTGCTGTCACGCACGGACGGACTGTCCTCTGAAGTAAAGATACTTGAAGATCTGCTCAATGCGCGAGCTGGTGCGTACAGCCGACTATCTTCCGCGGCAGTGTTGGCCTCAGCAGCCCTTGCTTGAGCATCCAATCCCAACCATATCTCTGTTCCCGTGCCGGAAATGTGGCTCGGGTGGGAATTCTCGGAATACATCATGTGTTGCTGACTTATATACAGAAGTGGAAGTCGTTAAGGGGCCTTCTTTTAACGTTTCGGATACTCCAGCTGTCAATCACGATGTTGTGTCTACGCACTTTGATGGCTTCAATGTCAGAGAGCGGAATGGCCACCGATCGCGGCGATCAAGATGCACGTTCACACTGACTCCTGGTCAATACATATGAGAACAGCGAGTCTGTCCCAGAATTTGGGGGAAGGGTGTCCACCCATCCACTAGGTCCAACAGACTCAACTTGTCCGTCCCAGGTGTTCTTCTCGACTGGGGTCTTGTAGACTTGTAACACTTTTTGATTGTTATTAAAGAAGCGCGTTGAGCGGTTTGGCAAGGAAAATAGGCTGAAGTGGGCACTCCTACGGTATAAGTAGTCTCGATGATTTCAGGGTTTCAGCTTCCATTTTGTGCGGAACAGTACTTTAACTTCCAACATACAGTACTGTAAACTGTTAGCTTGACGTTGGGGCCGTCGGAAACAGGTGCAGCAAGGTTGGTGTTCGTTGAATCATGATTTGCGCTAGCGGTACTCGTAGATTGCGTTTCATTCTAGTAATATGGTACCCGGAGACGGCGTACTTTTGACTTTTATGTCTTTACTCCTGACTCCTGAGTCCTAGAGCACATTTTTACAAAAGGAGCTACTCTCACTGGTGCTGGAGTTTCTGGTACTAATCGTATATCCAGCTCCGCAGCTCTATTCCACATAACATTAGGCTGGTGAGAAGTACGCACAGAGTACTGATTGGAAAGAGATATGTTTTTTATGACGGATTGAATCACAATCGGTGCTAAAAGTCATTATTCTGTAAAGGCTATCCGGTTTACTAGCTATGGCCGGGTTCAGCCGACTGTGCGTGGTTTCACAAAGATACTAATATTCGATATACCTCCCTCAGAGTCTGAGGAACCGATGGTGACGGTAGCTGAATGAAGGACTGTCAAACGTTTTGACAATGTATCCCTAACGCCCGAGGCAATGTATTCTCCTTTCTCCAACAACAATAAGACTTTGTCGAAAGATTCGACTTACTAGCCCACAAGGTCATATGCTCAAGATGTCTTTGGGCTCTTACCCGAGTCCGCGCTAGTGGGGCTCCAGCCCTACTCTCGGAAGGCGACCACCAAGTTGTCTCCATTAGCTTTCGACCCCCTGCTTAGACCGTGACTTTAATTTTTAGCTGCATAGTGAGTCGGTCCCCGCAGGGGGTCTGCACCAAAAACCCCCTGTTTCTTGTATTCTATTCTAAATATGCCAAGCCTACAGCGAAAATCGAATGCCCTAGTTAGAATACTGAAATTTATAGTAATATTCGGAAGATGGCCCAAGTTTGGCTATCGGGTCTGGGTCCGGGTCCGGATCCGAAAAGTCTTGGCATGTTTAGGACTTTTGATCAACATGCTCCCCCCCTTTCTATCATTGATAATTCGATTTGAATGCCGTGTTTGGAGGGTCTCGGACGCTGAGAGATAGGAAATCTAGCGCCGAGACCCGTTGCCGGAAAGAGGTAACCCGTTGGTTAGGTCATTTAGATAGGGAACGTAATAGGTCTGGTGTCAACTGTCCTCGAAGGTTAGTAAGGTATACAACGCGGGATATTGCCGTAGGGAGTTAGATTTTGTTACTAACGAATTCGCTATATAATTCTACGCGTCGTAGTATATATTTCTAAGTGGTTTTGATGAGAATTGATGGATCTGTGATTGATTCAAAAATTTGTTGACACGAAGCTCGTTTTGGATAAAAACGGGGTTTCTGGAGCAGGCGTCCTACAACAAAAGTCCGCGAAGCGATCTAGACTTTTTTGAGCTTAGTTCCAGCGCTAACTTGTTAGCNGCTAATGGAGACAATCGACCCCCTGCTTAGACCGTGACTTTAATTTTTAGCTGCATAGTGAGTCGGTCCCCGCAGGGGGTCTGCACCAAAAACCCCCTGTTTCTTGTATTCTATTCTAAATATGCCAAGCCTACAGCGAAAATCGAATGCCCTAGTTAGAATACTGAAATTTATAGTAATATTCGGAAGATGGCCCAAGTTTGGCTATCGGGTCTGGGTCCGGGTCCGGATCCGAAAAGTCTTGGCATGTTTAGGACTTTTGATCAACATGCTCCCCCCCTTTCTATCATTGATAATTCGATTTGAATGCCGTGTTTGGAGGGTCTCGGACGCTGAGAGATAGGAAATCTAGCGCCGAGACCCGTTGCCGGAAAGAGGTAACCCGTTGGTTAGGTCATTTAGATAGGGAACGTAATAGGTCTGGTGTCAACTGTCCTCGAAGGTTAGTAAGGTATACAACGCGGGATATTGCCGTAGGGAGTTAGATTTTGTTACTAACGAATTCGCTATATAATTCTACGCGTCGTAGTATATATTTCTAAGTGGTTTTGATGAGAATTGATGGATCTGTGATTGATTCAAAAATTTGTTGACACGAAGCTCGTTTTGGATAAAAACGGGGTTTCTGGAGCAGGCGTCCTACAACAAAAGTCCGCGAAGCGATCTAGACTTTTTTGAGCTTAGTTCCAGCGCTAACTTGTTAGCCTTTGGGACTAAGGTAGGACGCCGGCGCGAAGGAGGCAACCACCAAGCCACCCTGGAATTATTCCTGGGAACGCACATATCGATATTAGGTAAATCTTTTGGAGGTGATACGGAGACTGAGCCCTAGATTGATACTTAAGAGACACGAGATAAACATACCGAGGTAAGACTAACATATCTCCTGTACCTTATGTCACATACGTCGATCCATGGCTGAAGTGTACCTGTAGATGTGGTGGTTGTCCCATCGACAGGCAGAGTGAAGCCGTACATCGTGCTAGATCAATATGAAAATAGCCTGGCCTTTGGCGTACAAATGAGGCCAGCGGACTATACTTACGTAGAGGATCAGTGTTAAGGAGGTCTATCGTTAGATTGCAACAGGGTTAATGAATGTATCTACTAACATCATCGAGCTTGAATCTGACATAGCCTCATGCGGCTCTGTGCGGCTGAGTCATGAGGGGTGGTACTCTACATGTACAGAAAAGAAATTATGATACTTTATCTCCACGCCTACACCCTCAGCTCGTCCTACTCATCTGACTCCCCTTTCGGACTCTTTTTACTACTGTTATCCTTAGAGAAAGCGATGAGATCACTGTCCAGAGAGCAAACAATTTGAGTCTAGAGGTCCACATCGACATTGCGTCATATTGTTACCGGCGTTACTATCCAAGATGGAACCCTACACATACGAACCTATGCCCAGTCCAACGTCCATTCGGCTCATCAAGCTCCAGGTCAAGGACGAAACCGGGGACCTCGTTTGTAGTCTCGAGATCGGGGATTTATCCGTTCCACCAGAATACACTGCGCTCTCCTATGCGTGGGGAGACACGTCCAATACCGCAACCATCGTATGCCATGACAAGACTGTGCAGGTGACGCAAACTCTCCATGCAGCACTTCAGAGGCTTGCAACTATCTCACCACCACTACTTGTATGGGCAGATGCTCTCTCTATCGACCAACAAAACATCACAGAGAAGACTCAGCAGGTGAATATGATGGCGTTGATCTATCAAAGCGGGCGGCGTGAGCATATGGCTAGGACCAGACCCCTATAACGATGCCCCGATTGTACTCAATTATATCAAAGAGTTAATTGAGGGTCTCGGTGTTATACATGCTATCGGTGGCCAATTTAAGCATTTTGAAACTAGTACTGGAGCTCTTCATTGGAAATTTCTGGGTAACACCATTGTATCCGCTCTTCCGAGCGCCCTTGTTGACCCTAATGAGGAAGAGAAAGCGCGTCTCCAGAGATTCTTTCGCCTCCCCTGGTTTTCTCGAGCGTGGGTGATGCAAGAATGTGGCGTTGCATTCTCAACTGCTGTACTTTGGGGTGATCATGTTATGGAGTGGAATCCGATCGGTGTGGCCGCGGTCTTCCTTTTGAGGTATTGCAGGGCTCATTTGGCTATGCTCAATCTATCCCGAGACGTAGAGAATGTGCGCGACCTCTATACAACTTTCTCGCCGTTTGTGCCGGGAGCAACCTTCTTTCATCTGCTCAACAAGGCACGACGGTACAACGCGACTGATCCCAGGGACAAGGTTTTTGCCCTACTGTCACATCCCACGGCCAACACCATCAGCATTCGGAACGCTGCGCCGCGTAACGCATCTGCATTCGAGCCCTACACAGGACTAGTCACGCACCTCCTGCCTAGACTTGACGACAAATTCCTCATCAAAATTCTAGCCGAGAAGCTACAAATATCGTCTACCGAGGCCGCAAACCGACCCGAACCCTTTCTGAAAGCTGATATAGCAAAACTGTTGAGGAAGTCTATCTGAATCTAGCGTGGGAGCATATAACGCGCACGGAGACCTTAGAGATCCTGACTGCCGTGCAACATGACCCCGAGAGCACTTCTGATCTCTTCAGTCCCAGCTGGGTGCCACGTTGGGATTACTTTGTTGATACACCAATTTTGGGACTTTATAACAGCCGTCATTTTGCCTCAGCGAATAGATTGGCTATCGTTACACCTCCTCTAGTCCAGGATCCGAACACCCTCATTGTGCGTGGGACTTTGTTCTCCAGGGTTCTCTGTCACACAAAGCTTCTCACTTCTCCAGATTTCGACCTTCCCTTACCCAGCACGGATTCCCTAGGACCGGAATCTCCTCTCGTCCAAGACTTTTGGACAAGTAACCCAATAGCATCAACCTGGTTAACCTTTGGTCTTGCTCGAGTGTACGACGAAGACCACCCGTATCCTCAAATTCCGTCGCCTTTCGTTGGATCGGCTTATCCTATGGTTTTCCGAAAATCAAGTCTCGATGACGCTTTCCTTCAAACATGGGTTTCAGGTACGACTGGGACAGAATTGGAGGGGTTTGACTACCAAGCAGACTCCGGTGCGTACTGGGATCGGCTCTTCTGGGGTACGCTTGGAAACCCATATCGCGGAGTAGAGGAGAGAAAGAGCGGCGATGAAGAGGTGCGCTGGAGAAGGTATCGGGATATTGCGGCAGTGACGTGTAATCAGAGGAAGTTCTTCATCACACACAAGGGCTTCTTCGGACTGGGACCGGGTGCGCTCAAAGTAGGAGATCGGGTGGCCGTATTTTTGGGGAGTGACGTGCCGTTCATCATCCGTGAGGCGGACCCTGATGCTCTCGATCCCACGATGCCAGTACCAAATGATACCAAATTCAAACTCGTCGGAGAGTGCTACGTACATGGCCTAATGCTGGGTCAGGCCGTCAGGGGCCAAGAGATTGAAAGGAATATAGTCCTGCAATAAGAATAAACAGAGGATAGTTAACCGAGGAAGTTATCGATGTAAGATCTTATGTTCCTCCCCAATTTGAAAAGCATTTTGGGGGAGAGATCCCGAGTACTAGATGTAACAATGAATCTCGATGCCAAGCGCTATTCATTCATTCATATTCGAATCTTCGGCGTGGGCTTGGCGCTCGATTTTGTGAGGTCAATTGGGTGAGGACCTAACATTTCGCTTTTCACGAGCCTTGACGTGATACTGTTGGACAGACTGCCGTTTTACATGGTTGAGTACATCTATAAATCAATATGTCCTTCATCTCCCTTGAAACTCAAACCATTTCTCTTCAAAGATAAATTGAGATCAGCTTGAAGGATAAGAGAAAGTATTCCGTAATAGTACTAGTACTTCAACACCACAACCATACTCATCGCCATGTGGGGACCCAATGGTTTTCGCAAGGTCCCTATTCAGAGCACTCCTTCCGTCGGGCGCCGTCCTATTAGCCCGCATCGGCCTCAGCGAGGACGATATTGCACGCCTGCACCAGCAGCATCTTCTGTCCATCAGTGCTAGTGCTGGCGATTTTCGGAATGGACGACATCTACGAGGCCGTCGTCTGGGTCGTTTGGGAGTTTTCTTGGCATTTGGGGGACTAAAACAGTACATAGGGCTCTTCAGATAGCTGCCAGCCCCGGTGTTGAGACCCTGCAACAACATCTACACGATTACAGCAATTTTGGTGATTTTACATGATCGCAGGTGAAAGGTAACTCAGGAAAATTCCCTCTACGTATAGTAAAAGTTTTGGGATTTATATACCAAAAACGTTAGAAAACGATAACTCGTAAATTATGCTCGAAGTCTCAAATAAATCAAAGCTCTTTTTCCTACCAAGCTTTTGAGGCAATTAGCCTAAACAATTCGACTTTTTTTATCAGAAAATCCTAAGTTATAAGCATCGATTAGCCGAAAGATTGATTTGCTACAGATATTTTAGGAAAAATTAAGCACGATAGCTACCTTTTTCAGGCTATGAGCCCCAATCTCCCGGAAGATATTCTGTGAATCCTCCTAAGCAATCATCAGATGAAGTAGTGTACTTCCTTAAACACAACAGATACTGTGTGAAGATGACCCAAATAAATCCTTCCCAAGTCGGGTTTGTGACAGATGCACGTTAAGAATTGGTAGCTGTCCCGGAAACAGGCCTTAAAACAGGAGGTCGTGCCCAACTGCCCTCGAAGCGACTCAAACATTGACGAACATGGATGCAGGAAGAGACTGGGTGGTCATTCTTGACGATGCAGAAGACCAGAAGCTCGTCGCCGACCTTTGGCCGCCCGCCGCGCATGGATTAGTCCTGCTTACTAGTCAAAACCAACATTGGCTTTCGGCTGATCGTCTCACTCATGGAATGGAAGTCGACTCATTCTCTCAGGCTGATGGCGAGAGTATGCTCCAACAGATGCTATCGAATCATGGAAGGGCAATAGTGCAAAGCGCAAAGCAGCGCATTGTGACGGCTTTGGGGGCGCTTCCGCTTGCCATATTCTAAATTGGATTGTACCTGATAGCCACTCATTCATCCCCAGAAACTTTCCTTGATACATATTTGGACCCATCAAAGGCGGTAAATGTCAATTGTTGGAATGAGGCAGTGCCTTTGACCCACCAGCATACTCTGCCAACCATGTAGAAACTAGGGTTCGAGAAGCTTTCACCAGATTCCGTCCTTTTGGTCAACATAATGGCACTGCTAGACCCAAATCGCATCCCATATGTGTTGTTTCTATCTGATATATCGGACATTCCGTTCGGTGAAAGTACAACGTAAAGTCGATCCAGCCCTTGGTTTGTACCGATCTGACGAGTCTCACAGACTAAAAGATGCGGTGCGCTACTTACGATGATATTCGTTTGTAGCAAATGTTGCAGGCGAAGGCCCATCGCAAGTATACTCGGTTCATCGTCAAGTTCAGCTATACACGCAGAGTCGACTGGACGCCGCGGCACTTCAACGGTGCCTGGAAGTTGCAGTCAACCTGCTGCGGCATCAGTTTCCGCATCGATCCCCCTTCGCAGAATGATTGGACCCTTTCAATCAATGCTGGCAGCCAGCAGAAGCCTGGATATCCCATCTTGTGTCCATCAAGAACGCCATCAAACAATTCCATGAGCCAGGCCAAGGTCCCAACAGTCTACATATCTCTACTGCTTGACGAATTCATATACCTCTGGGAGCGCTGCTTCCTGCAACGAGGCATTAAACTCATCTCAGCGGCAAAGGAGCTTTGCGGAGGGGAGTCAACTCGTCCGCTTCTCGTGGAAATCCAGTGCTTTTACGCTTGTATCCTTTCCAACCTCGGACGGATCGATGAGGCGGAAAAGCTGTTCCAGGAGCAGGTCCTGCAAAGGAAGGGAAGAATGACCAAACTCGGGAAATCTGGCATCAGACCCAGTATGGAAGACGAATTTCTCTTGGCCAATGCTTATAATAATCTTGTAGGCATACAATGTGCACAAGGACACTACCATGAAGCAGAGCTGCGCAATACTCTCTCACTGGACTTGAAACAAAGATGGATAAACGAGAAGGATATGGACTTGCTGTTAAGTCTGTCCCACAGCAACCTAGGGAATCTCTACGGCCGGCAAGGTAAATGGAGGGATAGTGCGCTGAATTTCGAGAAAGCGCTCGATCTGGGACGTTCGGTGATCTTAGGGCAGGCGCTCACTGCCCAAAACTATGGCTGGACGCGTCGGGCCGAGGGTCAGGTAGACAAGGCAAGAGATCTTCTCACCATAGCGTTCCGGATGCGCTCAGACAAATTGGGTGATCACCATGAGACAGCGAGCACACTGCATATGTTGGCAATGTGCCACCACACACTAGGCGAATTGAATGATGCCCGGTACGTACATGGAACTCGTTCGTCTACTACTCTGACAGCCTGCCTCCAGCGACCTTCTCCGGGAAGCTTTAAGGATGTTGGAGGCTGCGGGGGTACGGAGGGATACCAACCGCATCGCCCGCTCGACGCATCACCTTGCTCGGATTCTGCGAGACCTGAGTGACCCTTCTGCTGAAGGAGTCTGGGCACGGGCCGTCGAGATCAGCAACACGGTGTCCGGTACCGGTACCGGTCTTTCAGACGAAGATGTGTACGACGACTTGGTTGCGTACATGTAGTATTGACTGGACATGCGTTCTTCTAATGCTGACACTTGATTGACTAATTACATTCTGTCCCAATCTTTTCACAGTTGAAAGGCATCCAACGTCGCATCATTGCTCTGCTGCCAGGGCGGTGTAGCAATCCGTCGTCCTCCTGTAGCTGTAGACTCTCCACGTCCTTGTCGTTCAGCGGGTTGTTGTTGGTCGCGCGCTTCTTGTACTACCTCGTAACCTATACCTCCTCTTGCTCTGCCGCCTCTATCAAAAAGTGACTCAGCTGTAGCCGCCTCCTCTTCTGCCGCTAGGTGACTAGCGGTGATTGCCGCCAGGCACGCGCTTGATCTCGAGCACCTTGCTGTCGCTTATGCTCGTTGGTGTTTTGGAAACATGTCAGAATTAGATACTCGGCTCCGCCTCCTCGGCTATGCGGGGTTTACCTATACCTTGTTAAGTTAGCGCCCGTGTAGAAAGCTAGCCGGATTAGGAGGGGTATACGCCTAGGTAGTGAATAGGGTATACCTTACGCGTAGGAGCTGCCTATATTCGTGGAAAGAGTGCTTGCGTAGTCGCTATCTGGGTCGGCTGGCTCTGGCAGTGAAGACACAGAGTGTAGAAGACGGTTCTAGCCTTGGCCCCACTCGTGTACATCGATTCATGTACCGTATCGTCATTGCGGCCCGAGTGACTTAAAGCCATCTACCATCAGATATCTGAGCCGTTCAAGGAAAGAGTAATCTTGTCTTTCGCCAGTATCTCACCTCTCTCACTAGCATGAAACAGTCCTTCGGCAGTTTTATGGAGTCGAGTTCATGCCTCATGTTCTTTTCTCTATCGATCCTTCCGCCATATTCTGAATCAGAGTGCCTGCGGCTTAGCGATTAGAGAAGAACCATGCCTGAGACCGGCAAGGAGGGATTGACCCTAGTAGCTCTTACTCTGTGGTACTGCTCACCGCTGATAATTTACTCGATAAAACACTTTTACCCTGGGTAGGTATTTTTCTACCTTTTGCAAGCCTAGGGCTAGGTTAGGGCTGGATGAAGAAGCATCATCATCCCAAGGTACAACTTAGGTAAGGTAGGTAGGTAGACGTCTCAAGGTGTACTGTAAGTTATCGGACTATAGCAGGATAGATGGCTATCTGACTACAAGAGAGAGAAATGGCATACGGATCCCTCTTAAGCGTAATCCGCCGTACTAGAGTGTCGCCAAGACATGCGGCTCAATTGCGGCAGCCCTTGTTATCAATCTGTCTGCTGACACTTATCCAAACAACTTCTCTCTCAGCCTTGTTGAGCTGGTCAGTACCTTACTTTACCATTTAAATCGTAAGGGGCAACGGAGCCACCACTACAAGGCGCACTACATGATCGACCACCGGACTACGGACTACTGAATCTCGAGAACGCTTCATCATGTCAGTATCTGTCGCCCAAGCTCAAGCTCTACTCCAACACATAGCTCCGATCCTCTTTTACTGACCCTGTCATTACTTCCGCCAGGAATCGATCCCTCTCCGTAAGATCCAAAAAGGACAATGCCTCCAGCACCGGAAGCGCAGGAAGCGCCCCCAAGCACCGATTCACCATGGCCTCGCTACGCGGCATGCAGCAGCCGGAACTGAGCAAGAAGCTGTTCAAGATCATCAAGAGCGAGAACCACGCCATCGGCGCCTACGAATCGGCCAGCCGCGAACGCATCTCCATCGCCTCTCAGCTGTCGGACTGGGGCGAGGCCACGGGGGACGACTCCGTCTCCGACATCGCGGACAAGCTGGGCGTCCTCCTCTCGGAGCTGGGCGAACAGGAGGACGTGTTCGCCCAGAACCTGGAGGACTACCGTGGCATTATGAAGCAGATACGGAACACGGAGAGTTCCGTGCAGCCGAGCAGGAACCACAAGGCGAAGATCTCGGACGAGATCGCCAAGCTGAAGTACAAGGAGCCCGAAAGCACCAAGATCGTCCAGCTCGAGCAGGAACTCGTCCGGGCCGAAGCGCAGAACCTCGTCGCAGAAGCCCAGCTGACCAACATCGTACGTTCCTCCTCGCAAGCTATAGGCCCCCGTGAGATTTCTGACCGAGACTGACCCACCCAACCAACCAGACCCGCCAGAAGCTCAAGGAAGCCTACGACCTCCACTTCGCCGCGACCATCGAGCGCGCGGAGAAGCAAATCATGCTCGCCCGGCACGGCCGCCGCCTGCTGAACCTGCTCGACGACACCCCCGTCGTCCCCGGCGACACGCGCCCGGCCTTCGAGCACGGCCACCAAGCCCGCCAGGTCCTCAACGACGCCGAAGAGGACCTGCGCGACTGGGCGCCGAACCTGGAGCCGGTGCACAGCACCGCCACGGAGATGGGCTCCAACCTCATGCCGGCGCAGGCCGGCACCGCGGCGACGAGCGTCAGTGGGCAGGAGGAGGAGGGATCGATGCTCGGGGCCGGGGAGAGCGCGCAGGGTCAGCTGGACGCCCCGGCGCCGCCCGAACACAGGGGGTTCGGTGGTGGGAGCTCGACCGTCGCGCAGCCGGAAGCGGCGTCTAATTACTAGGCCGTGACAGCAGCATCTGTTCCGCTTCAGCCTGCGTCGGCGTTTATGCGAGATACGATTTGGGGATACGGTGGAGTACAAGCGCGATGGAAGCAATCGGCACGGTAGCTGTCTACAATTGTAACGGTGACGCCTTGTTATCTTGCGGTCCTTTTCCTTAACATCACACGGACTGGTTGGCGTCGCTCCGTTCACCAACCGATCTTGCTTTGACAGCAGTCTTCTCTACTGCGACTCTCATCATACGGTGTAGCGTTATAGCGCTTCTTCTCCCCCCAATCCCAATCCTTTTCCACCTGCTGGCCAGGTCTCAATACAGTCAAGACGCTCAGTTGTCAATCCATTCATGAGCAGCCATGCCAATTTTCAAATGATGTAATTCGAAAGCGATTTCTCTTTTCGGATAGCTCAATACAGTAAATTTCATTGATTCAACGTTGCATTGATTCCTACTAGACAGATCTTTCTCTCTCTCCTCTCTGCCCCCCGATACTAACTCGCACCGATTCGCACACCTATAACGCGAGAATCCTTATGATGTCCTGAGCGCCACAGCCTGGTCATCTTGACTCTGCTTATACAACTATGTACAGCCAATGCCCTACACGCAGATGTTTGCCCAGCTTCCAGTATCCAACCCAATGCTTATTTCCAAAAAAAACAACAAGACATGAACCAGATCCAACCCCGCACCACTCGCAGCACCCCCAAAGCTTTTTCCAAGGTAGTCAGTTGGCGGAACGTACATACCCAAACCATACAGTCCCCCCCCCCTTTCCCCAAAAATGCTCAACGTTTGATCCTCTGCAAGCACGCAACGACCGCGAGAGCAAAGAGGATGATCTGCCGCAGCGTCTAGTCAGCCCGTAGTCCTGCACCAGAGGGAAAAAGAAAAGAAGAAAAGAAAAGAAGAACAAGATAAAAATGATCAACGGCATCGACATCGCGGACTCACCGCGGCGACGGAAAAGCAGACGCCGCTCGATTTGGCGTGGCCGATGGAGAAGAGCCGGCCCATCATGGGCCCGCCGACGAACTTGGCGAGGATCTCGACCACGGCGACGGAGGTGAAGAGGCGGGCGTGGTAGGCCTGGTCGATGAGGGAGGTGGCGAGGCCCTGCAGCGCGGGCTCTTCGCCTTCGCCCATGCCGCATATGAAGAGCGCTGCGGGTGGTGGCGCCGTTAGCGATCCATACATGGCGTAGCATAGCAGCACCGTTTTTTTTTTTTTTTTTTTTTTTTTTTTTATTGCCGTCACCTACCTAGGAGCAGCATCCAGCTGTGGTATGACAGTTGCAACAGTACGAAGCCCGTCACCGCCAGGAGTAAGGAGACACGGATGACGTTGAGATCGAGCATCTGCGCGCGAAGTCCTCTCCGGTTCAACACGGAAGACAGCAGCGGCAGAACGACCACCGTCGCCAACGTGGACCCCCCGGCCTGGGAGAACCGCAGCCAGGTGGTCTGGCTCAGGCCCCAGTGGAAGTTGTACGACGCGTACTGGTACACGAAGGCTTTGCTGATCATGGCGAGCGGCTTGAGGAAGAAAAGGAGGTAGCAAAACGGGAGGCCCGGCATCTGCATCAGGACGATGATGTCCCTCCACCATTCCTTGTTCTCGGGTTTCGGAGCCGGCATGCGATCGTGGATTCCACGCGGGAGCTGTTCCGGAGGGGTGACCGTCCCTTCGTCGGAATCGGTGCGGGCGAGCGTGTCGGCGGCGCCGAGAAGAGGGCTTTTGGGGGAAGACGAGTGATGTTTTAGCGATTCGGGCATGAAAATGGTAATAAGCAGACCCAGACTCAATGCTCCAATGGCGACGGCAAATGGTAACCATATCCTTACGAGCATCAACAGGCCGGACAGCGGCGGGGCTAGTAATGTTGTCACGTGGGGCATGCCTGCAAGAAGGTACATATACCTCGTCCTGGCCTGCGTCAGCCAGGGTTTCCGTCGGTTTACTGGGCGCAAACATCACCTGTGCGATTTATCGACCGTGTCGGCGATGACGGTGAAATTCATTCCCTTGGCGACGCGTTGGGACCCCCCCACGCAGAGGAAGACTGAAGACAGCCATACAAGCTTTACCGGCAAGTTCATATCAGCATAGCAGATGAACAGAATCCATAACAGACTACATGAAGTTCCTACGCAACAGAGCGCAAGAACGACCCGTCTACCAAATCTGCCGACCCCGAGTAAGCAAAGGATCTGTAGTCTGACCACGAAACACGTACCTGTCCGCGATTGATCCGTAATACAGCGCCGTCAAAAGCCCCGGCAGCGCATCAAAGGTGAATTTGAGACCGGTGAGGGTGGCCAGTTCCTTCTGAATGGCAGGGATTTTGCACAATCCCTCGTGGACATCTGGGGTCGAGCGTAGGTGGACGGGATCGGTGGAATGGTTGGAGTAGTATCGGTTGCAAATTGCCTGTTCGAATAATTTGATGGTCGGGACCTCAACCATGTGCTTGGCGAGATAGGTGCAGAATTGCAGGCAGAATGTACAGATGACGATAGGATTCTGCACTACGAATGTCTTCACGGCACGAACGGCACGAACGGGCCATTGCCAGAATAGGAATGTATGACGACTGGCAGGTTTCGTATAGCCATCGGTGGGTGGCAGGAGAGGCTGGCGCTCATTGTCGGTCGAGTGATTGTTCATGCCTATGTATCAGTAGTGCAGTATGGGTATGGAGATGGAGAGGTTCCCATCTCTAGACATGGACCATGTAATCTTACAAAGGTGATGGATGTCGAAAATTGTTGGATGAGGCAGGCCGCTGAGACAAGAGGGCAGTGCAGCAACGGGTCAGGGGTACCTTACTCTAAGTCATTCGTACAACCGCTCGTATTAGGTAAGTGAATAGAGGGAAGAAAGGAAAAGAAGAGCGTGTGATTTCTACGAGCATGTTTGTATATGTTCTCTTTCTTTCTTTATATATATATATATTATATACATCATATATGTCATATATCTCGATAGCTCCCGTGTCTGACATGCATTGAAGGAAGATGAGTAAGGTAAGACGGACAATGTCATCGAATCCGAGTATCTCCGAGATTGCAACCCTAACCTTAATGCTCCCTGCTAGCTAGGTTGTATGAAACAGTATGATGTATCTTAAGTAAGGTATCCCTTAGACTGGTATCAAAGAACCCACGCGCTTTGATTCGCCACTCGCTCAGGGTTGATCCCAAAAGGAATTATGCCTACTACTAGATCATACAGATGGCTTGTTGCATCTGCTGTAGCGGCTGGTGATACTCCGTAGTACAATTAATTCGGTGTCTGATGGGAATTGCAGGAAATACGAGAGCGGCTGGGCCACGTTGCTTTGGAGAAAGCACGGGGAAGCGCGAAGTCATTATCCGGAAAAACCACCCCTGGATTACACCACACCAACGTTAGATACGCGTACTAAACACGTTTGCGATTAGGTTTTGTACTCCGTACCAGGACTCCGATACCAAAAGACTTCGTTGTATGTAATCATTGAATTTTTCGACGCAGAGGACTCTATTATTTTACTACGACGTTATGTGTAAATAATACTCTGTACGGAGACGGAGTAGTGCTTTGTACTCGTAGACTTCAAAAGTTCAAATACGATTCTTGCTGGGGTGCGCTATCCGGGTAGTCCCGGGGCAGGGTGTGACATAAGGTACCTAAGTCCTGCTAGCACAGTACTTTAGCAAGGAACGAGCTAAGCGCGTGGGACGATTATCCCTGCCTAAATCGAGGACCGAGTTACATCGGAAGTCATACATTCACATCACCCTTCGTGTTCACATGATAGTGAAGACCCATGCACTGTTCATTGATGTCAATGTAGCTCTCCTCGTACATATTGCCCATGGAGGACGTGTTGTCTCCATCAACGGTCAGAAGTGCCTCGCGTTCACTAGGGTCAATAGCAGTATTGCTGGATGCAATGGAGCTAAGCACGGTCATTGTGCTATGGGCCAGAGAGTTGCCGGACCGCCCACGAGACCCCCGGGGGTTGGATTGAGCCCTAGCCAAAGGATCCTCCAATTCGTCCATTCTATCTTCGTTGGCGTCCACGCTCTCGCTGTTGTTTTGCGGGGTCAGCCAGGTCGACTCGTCGATATCAAGCTGTGGAGGGTTTAGGGGTTCCTCAACTCTATCCGGTACGAATCGAGACCGTCTTTGGCCTGGAAGGAGGTCTTGATAATGGTGATCATCGTTGATTCTGCTTCCCGCTCCTTGAGAATAGGCTTGTCTTGCTCGATGCTGCTGCTTCCTTCTCTCCTGCTCTAGTCGCCGATTATCCTCATCAACATTTGCAATGACACTGTCAAAGAATGCCTCTACGTGCGACCGCGCAACCGTTCGCTGACTTGACCCTAAAGACCAAAAACGAAAGCTGCGAGTCTGCTCTGAAAGGAATTGCACTATTCCACGCCACGAATTACGGGCTCTTATCTCATTCGCAGGATCTTGGCGAAAACTAATTGATCCTTGTGTAACGAAAGGATGTACGGCATTGAAAACCGCGTTGCGTATACCGGCTGACAGCGTGTCTGGCAGTTGACCCCAATTCTTCATCATTTGTGGAGCTCTGACATTTGTAGAGCCCTCCCTCTTCCATGGGCAGAGCCAATTTGGGCAGCGTTTCAACCACACTGTTCGTCGTCAGCGCATTCCGCTTGTTATCGGTATGACAACACTCACGCCAACGAGTTCTCGGCAAATGTCTCAATTGCTCGGCCTGTGATCGTTCTTCATCAGACCGAGCCGGCTCACTTTGATACCAATCTTCATCGAAAACAAGTTGGCGATCGCAGGCGGCTTCCTTTCTGCTCTCTTTCTGGCCAGGATCGATGAAGCGAACAAGATCTAAATAGTAAGTCTGTCCATTGCCAAGGATCTTCCTATAACCAAGCGCGAGGCGACGATCTTCGAAAAGACTGAACTTTGGTGTCCGGAACGTATGCGAGTTCGTGAAAGGCTCGTAAAAGTATTGCAGTTTCTTCGGGCTCCCGCGTGCACCAAGATCGAAGGACCGGATTTCCCATCCCAATGGGACGGGGAGCGGATCCATATCCAGTGGCGCTATGTGTACGGGGTGTCTGGTGCTCTGTTTCAAAAGAGCAAGGATCCGGATCGTGTCGATGCTTGGATGTTGACTATAAGTTTGCATGGCAATCTGAAGCGCGGTCAAGTTTCTGTCATTACGTGCATTGACTACGAAGCCCATTCGGACAAGCTGCTCCACCGCTGAATAATGCCGAGCCAGAACGCTATCATGCAAGGCAGTAGTCAAAAAATCATTGATATTATCGAGGTTCTCTGGTAGCTCTCCTGTCATGTAATATCGTGTCTGTGACGCGGTCTGGGTCTGCTGTGCTAGGTGCTTGAAACGCCGGCAGATAAGACTGATTCGATGATCGCCATAGCCAGCTTTTCCAAATTCTGTAAGAGTCCTGAGGAAATGAAAGAAGACAGTTCCGTGGTCAGGCGCGACTTCATCCTCGAGGTGACCTCCATTTTCCAGGAGAAGCAAGAATCGATCAACACGACTCTTGGCGCTCAAGCTCTGACAGCTAATATGACGAAAATCAAAAGAGACCGGACGTTCATAAGTACATTGCCATATCAAGGCCCTGTTAGGGCTTTCTTGCTGCACCTCATATCGTCCAATATCACCCCGGCATAACCATGCGAGAGTCTCGAATTCGTGCTTCCCCCTAACCACCGCGGCGATAACGTTGACCTCTCTCTCTATTGGCGTTTACCTTCTGCCAGCAACATAGCTTGACTCGGCTTCTTATCCGCGCCAAGGCGTAAAGCGACATGCTATCCTGGTCCGTGATGGCTCTCTGCATTGAATTATACAGCATTTGCAAATCAAAACAATTCTGTGGAGGATGTCGGAATGGGGTTATATTAGTAGGATGTGCACTTGCGTCCAGATGCGCGTACGAGGAGTAGACCAAGAAATATCGTGCCTCACGTTCTGGGATAGCTGCTGGTTGCCTCCATGGATTGATGCAGTAATATTTTATATTTTTATAAAGAGCTCGCGTTGCAGTTGCCCATATCCGAACGACGCACCTCACAAGCACGGTTATACAATTCAACATTATGGAGCCAAATTTGTTTGCGATTCGCCTAGTGTACATCAAGACTGGGAGTTTTGAGTCTTTCCTGTCTGTAGGCGGATCACAAAAGAGCTCCCAAGGTCTCGCGTAGCGCTGCAGAGGGTCGCGGTGCAATGCGGACTGGACTACACGCATGACTCGCTCACGCTCAGAACTTTGCATTCTTGTGTTGCTTTTGAGGCTCGAGGTGGCTAATTCGTAAGCATTTCCTCTTTTCTCATCGCCTGGTGTCAGAGGAGCTCGTCCTATCCTTGAGTACGCGTTCCATACAACGAGTCCAAATGCAAACACATCGCAAGATTGCAGGGACCCAGAGAGCAGCGGAATTCGGTCTTGGGTCATTACTTCAGGAGCTCGCCAACAGGGCGTGCCGTGGTACACGACAGCGCTCTCATCCTGCTTCAAGTCATCTGTCGACACCCCAAAGTCACACAACTTTGCCATCCACCTCCCGTTCTGTGCGAACATCAGAATATTTTCAGGTTTGAGGTCTCCATGTGCTACGTCTTCCGAGTGGAGAGCTTGCAATCCTTGGCCGATATCAACGCAAATCGACTGAAGCTGGGAGTAATAGACTGCGGGATGATGATTCCCTTTGTTATCCATGTACTCACTAAGGGTACAATCTGCTCTCTCGAGAATTAGGAGAGGGATCCTAGGAGAGTCCTCGTCTGGGCTTTCGAGCGAGTCTAGGCACAAGCCCCATCCGAGCAACTTGACTATGTTTGGATGATTACGAAAGGGCGGAAAGCACAGTGCGTCGATCTCGCGGTGAGCTGCTTTCAGTTGGAAGCTAAAATGCGCATTTGCTTCTCTGGACAAGACGGTCTTCCTGGTACTGGCAACTCGCGACCGTTTAACCGCAAGTGAGCCAAGGCTTTGTGCTAATCTTTCCGAGGGTGTCCCTCTTTCCTGCTTCAATGATGCTGAGAGATGCCCATTCAAGCCAAAGACCTCAAATTGGGCACCTTTTCCAATGAGGTGTGTGAACTCTGACTTTAAGCGCAATAAAGTCGGACCCGGCACATTACTTTCTCTCAATGTGCGCATAAGCCCACTGAGGACTTGAAGGGGCTCAGATGTGGAATCAACAACGACTTTTGTGAACTTGCCATTTCGTTGACTCTTGTGTAAAGTACTGTCAAGTCTAGATCTCCTGCTGAATAGACGACTCAGGCTAGAGAGTGATCTCGTGGATGGGTGGAGCGTGGAGTCGCTAGAGCCTTGAAAGACCGAAGAATCTCGGTCTCGTGATCCGGGATTTTCCATGCTATGTGCCCCAACCATGCGGGATGGCCTAAACCGTATGATAGGCTAAAGCAATCTAACGTAGGAACAGATGGTTGATGATCGTTGCCAAGGTCAGGAGCTCTTCTTGAGATGCCTTGGTCTCGTCTGCGAGCCCACAAGAATTGAAGTAAAATTGCATAGCCCAACACTGCTATCAAGGCCGACCCTCGACCCGCGCGCGGAGTGAGGGGACGGACTCGCTTATGGATGGCGGGGTATGTATATACCAATACGATGCCATGCAGGCACGGTGGGGCTTGGCTGCCAGCTCAGCGGGCTGAGTCAGACGAGAAAGAGACCATACGCAATCTCTCCAATTTTCAATCTTATTCTCTCTTTCTTATTTCGACCCCAACTTCCGGAGTCAAGATAATTATGGATGCTGCAGCACTCAGTCTGGAGGTAGTCTCCACGTTCAAAGAGTTGTATCTTCTATCAAAATTTATTGTCAAGAAGGTGCGGTCTGCCAAAGATTGGAAGACGGAGAAGCAGGACCTCGAAGACAACTTCAAAGAAGAGGTAATCTTTCTTCGCTGCATATTCCGGGTGTTCTTGCAGAACCATGGCGTAGTAGAAAATGAGCAACTGAACGATGTATGCCGTACTACGATAAGCAGACATGGACCCTTAAGCATGACGGATGTCAGTGGCTGATCGCACATAGGCTCTACTAGAAATAATCTTGAGACACTTCAATCGACTCAGGTTGCTATGCGGTGATTATGCGAAGCTCGCTGCAGAGCAAGACAGTGAATATCAGGCATTCTCACCTTATATGACACAGTCCAATGCGATGAATCGGAACATCGACTTCAGTCTAGCCATCGAAGATGTCGATGCGTCAACCTGCACAAGGCCTTCAAGCACATCTTATTTTAAATGGCTCAAAGCCTCAAAGCCTCTCACAGAAGCCCAATCTTGGAAGTGGGCCCTGTGGGAAAAGAGAAAGTTCGAACTAGTATTGCACAGTTTCCAATCTACCAATACTAAACTGAAAGAGATGCTGCCTCTCATGTTGGCATGCCACCCCCGTTACAGTAACGTCCAAAACTTGCAACGTCTGACAAGCGATGAAGATGCGAGCCGCTTTGGCATTGCTTCCCACGCGCAGCTACGCCAGCTAACCCTTAGTCCTGTCGCCGACACTACCAAGTATACGCTTGACCATTGCTCACTTGAGTCTTTGTCGGGTATTGGGACGCTGAATATTGCCACTTTGAAAGAGCTGGGATCTCGGGACCAGAAAGTGCTCGTTGAATACAAGAACTACGATGGGATGCCACCTGAAGCGATGGGCAGTCTCGATGGTCAGGTACAGCAATTAGCCTGCCGCCTGTCGTCATCAGGGAGACATAACCTTACCTTGCCATTTCAAGGCTACATTAAAGAGGGAGCTTTACAGAGATACGCCTTCGTCTTCACATATCCCACCCAAGTAGTACACACACTACCAGAGTCGCTAAACAGCATCATCAAAGCGGCGAGAACCAGTTCACGTTTTTCATTGACTACTCGCTTTCGTGTTGCTGAGACCGTGGCAAAGGTCTTGGGAAACTTCCATGCGGACGGCTGGGTGCACAAGAGTGTGCGTAGCCACTCGATCATGTTCTTCGAAGGTCTCGCCTCTCAGCCATACGACTCGCCTTATTTGGTTGATTTTGAATTTTCCAGGCCCGAAAGGGCCGAGAGTCAGTATACATATGACAATGACGTTGAAAAGAATCTGTATCGTCATCCGGAGCGTGCCGGGCAGCCCACAGTGACTTTCAACAAGCTGCATGACATCTACGCACTCGGTGTCGTTCTGTTAGAAATCGGCCTCTGGCAACCTGCCCTCAGTATCTACGGCAATGCTTGCGAGAATCTTCGCGAAGGCGTCACCATGAGCCGGAATGGAATCAAAAACATGTTCGTTGAAGTGGCGAAAAGGCGACTTCCGCATCATATGGGAGAGCCGTACACGGCGGCAGTCGTCTCCTGCCTCTCTGGCGAGCTCCAAGACGTCGCCGCCGACCAAGACTTCTACATGAGATTCCAAGAAGACATTGTCGAGAAGATCAATTTGAAAATTTGAAGCGAAGGACAGTGAGGCAGCGCGCCGAGTCACGATAGCAACAGAGACAAGCCTGGCCGACTACCCACGTTGAACCAAGCCAGCTGCGCCCCTGCCCGTCTTGGGACGGTACACAAGGACCAAACCGAGGTTTGCGACCATGTTGGCACCTACGACGGCACCTCGCTATTCTGTCGGGACACTGTTACCGCGTCTAGCTTTGGCGCATTTGCATTGCACCCAAGGCCATGAACTAGAGGATGTCTGCAGTGCTCTACGACTGACAGTGGTCAACGCTCCCTCCGTCATTACCAAGGCGCCGCTCCTTCATCACGTCCATATGATTGAATTTGTCCGTCTCCTCGCTGTAACATGTTAATTATATGATTACACTCGACACACCTACTAGTAATCTTCACTACTCGCCACAGTGGGACTGAGGGTTAGCCGGTCACATGGCATGGTGTTTTCGCATAGCGGGCCTGCATGCCCCTGCAATATTGCATAGGGGGACGTGACTCGTGTCAGGGACGCGACGATCAGCAGATTCGTGTCTTGATGGGAGCTCTATTTAGATGGGCTTCCAGCCAGTGTTGAGCTCTTCATTCGATTCCATCTCTTTCGCAGGTGTGGCAGCATTCTTTCCCGCCCGCCTGCACCTGTATATAGCGTCATTTCACTCCAGGTCTAAGCTGCACAAGCAAGGGAATTTCCTTAGCACTGGGGGGACTATATATGCCTCTTCAGGCAGCCAGCCCCGGTTGTTGAAACCCCGCAACAACATCTACACGGTTCCAGCTTTTTTGGTGACTTTACATGATGACAGGTGAAGGCTAGTAACCATTCGAAAGTCTCAGACGTCGTTATGCTAAATCAAAACGTGGGTTTGGTTTTGTCGGAGTGTAAGTGGTCGTCCGCCTTAGTAAGCTTTCTCCAAAACCGTTGATTTATTTGCACGCTTTGCCGCCTACGCTGTGCGATGCGTGCGGTGGCCGCAAGCTCCAAGATACATACCAAAAATGATATATCCACAACAAAAACCAACCCAACCATTCAGCATCGCTCGTATCGAGTCATGCCCCCGATTCCCACAAACGCCACGCCAGTAGTCAAGCCTTGCCCAATTGACCTTCCATATTTCCCAACCCAGCATGAATATCAAACAGAAAGTGCCAGGGATCCACCCATACGCACCCATTGCCAATCCCAAAAGCCTCTTCAATGCGGCTGTACATGAGGCTCCTTCTCTTTCAACGCCTTGAACTCCGCCAACTGCGCAGCAATGTGTCCCAGCACGTCGTCCATCGGACAGGCGTGCTCGAGCAGATTCTCTGCACCGAACGGCGTCACCATGTTCCTCACTGCCAGCGTAGATACACATGTCTATGGAGAAGTCAGCATGGGCCGTCTCACTGTCACAGTCTCTTCATCACTCACCTCGATTCTTGTAACCTGGTGTTCGAGATAGCTGACCAAGAACCGATCCGTCACCTCACCTCCTCGGTTCTTCATCCTCTCAAGCACACTCTTTTCCGGTGGCTTCAGGCTCGTTGCTCCCGGGCTTTCGAGCGCACTACATAACATCTCCAGTCTCAGACTGATGTTCCACAACGCCCAGATATATTCCGTGTCGAAATCCAGCACGCTTCCTGGCTGCAAGCTGGCAGGTTCGTTCGAAGCTGCTGCAGCTTCAGCATCGCTGCGCTGTTGTTGCGCGATGAGACGACCGGCAAGCGAGTGCGGGTACATCAGGTAGATCAGTTCGGGATTCTCGAGCCCTTTGAGCTTCTGAGTGCCAAGGTCTTTGACTTCGAACCCCTGGGAACTAAGTGCCCTCAGCTCTCTACGTATTGATTGGCCCAGCGGATCTTCGTTCATCGAGTCATCGGAGCCAGTCGACCCGGACCGTTCCGGGTCAGCAAATGCTTCGAGGGAACGTTGAATCTCAGCTATGTAATCCTGCGAGACGTAGATCTGGCCGCCGTCTGCTGCCCCGGAGATTCGAGCTGCTCGATTGACCATAGGCCCAAAGTAATCCATGCGCCGAGTAACAGGGTCAGGTTCGCATACCGGTTCGCCCCAATGGATGCCCATGCGGACCGACAGACCACGATAAATGACGTTCTCATCCCCATCGAGCACCTCTGCGCAATGTACAGTATTTAATATCTCAGGGGGCCAATCTACTTCGAGTAGGTGTTGTTGAACGACAAAGGACCACAACAAAGCTCCTGTCGCCGTGGGGAACGAGACCATGAATGCGTCACCTTCGGTCTTGACTTCATATCCTCCTATGACCCTCAACTGTCGTCTCATGACTTCATTGTGAGACTTGATGGCCGATCTCATAGCCACCGGATAGTTCTCCCACAAAGTGGTCGAATTTTTGATATCGGTGAAAACCATGCTAAGATTACCTGTTGGAGCCTCGACTTCAGGATCCAGTCGTTGGAGTGTCGAGTCGTCAGGTCTATCTCTACCCTTTTTACCACGTTTCGTAGCGACGAATTGGTCATCTTGTGATTGGGATGGGCCCATGGAGAGGCTTTGGCCGCGGTAGCGGTTGCGCTCTCGCTTTTTCAAATCACTGACGCTAATGATCTGGACCATAATCTTGCCACTTGCGCCAAAGGCCATGGCTAGATCACGAAGCTTTTGGGCCGCCCGCATGAGGTCCACTCGTTCGGAGCGCGCAACGTCCACAACCATTTCAAGACTCATAAAGTCCCAAAGCTCCTTAGATGCAATCAATATCATTTCGTCAGACTCTTTCAGCGAAAGGTGATGCACATTCGGAGCAGCCATGACAGCGGGCATCATCTGGATGTAGCCGAATGCACGCGAGACGTCTAGCACATCATTGAGCTTGCCATGTCTTGACACATAGCCTCCTGCGTCTCGGATACGCTCCCGCTCTCGTCGATCAGCTGGCTCGTGCTTCCGGGTCAGGATCTTATGACCCCCATCATTCTGTACGAGCATCGCTTGCGCATCTCCAACGTTCGCAACATAGAGCTCCATGTTGTCAAGAAACAAGACTGTGGCCACACCACCTGAGGAGAGATCATCTGCGCTCAACGTATGCGCCGCAGTAGATCCTCGATGCGTCTTCTGAGGTAAACGCTGTTCCTTCTCGTCGAGACTCTGGCTAGCCGCTGTTGCCAAATCTTTATTCAGGGAGAGGAAAGCTCTCCGAAGGCCGTCGGCTGGAGTCTCCATCCTTGAGAGTTTGCTTAATTCTTCTATGAAGTGAAACTGAAAGTGCTCTTGCAAGTATTTCGCGAGTCTTGAACCCCCGGTTGACAGCGCTTGCCCATCGAACATTCCCAGAAGAGTCTCGGTCTCATGACCGCGGAACTTGGGGACTACCATATCAATTGTGGACAGGTGTTCATGTTTTCCCAGGCTGTCTGCCATGCCGTATGCCATTGATCCAGCCAAGGACCCGGACGTCCGGACTCTGCGATCTTCTGTCTGGTCGGGAACCGAGGGGATTGTAAGCGTCACATCCATGAGGCCAAGGACTCGGAGGTGATGGAGGGTTGTGAAATTTGTAAGATCAGCGGCTTCTCTACCTCCACTCGCTGTGAAAGAACGACTAGGCTTGATTTCAAGGCGTTTGTTGCCGGAGAAGTTGAGATACTTGAGATTCTTGTTCCAGTTCCAGTTCCAGTCATACGGCCAGTTAGAGACGTTGTACTTTAGAGCATTGCTTCCGACATCCAGGACTGCAAGCTTTCGAACCTTGCCAAGTTCAGCGGGAAGAACTTGGAATTTGTTTCCATTGATGTGCAAGACTTTCAGGGAGGACACCTCCTCAAGATCATCCGATGGAAGAGATGACAGCTCATTACCGGATAGATAGAGCTCGTTCAGGTTCTGCCATCGTCGTAAAGATCGCGGAGGAATGTCGTACAGTTCATTGTACGAAAGATTTAGGGTCCGAAGTTCAGGAAGCATTGTGATCTCATCAAATACATCCTCCGTTAGTCTATTGTCTGCCAAGAACAGATGCCGAAGGGATCCGGCAAAAGTGTTATTGGATCGCTGTTGCAAATTGGAGTCTTTCCGGTGGGTGGGGGTAGTGGTACCGTTCGTCTGTGTTCTCGACACCACTGATGCTTTTCTGCCTCCTGGCCCGTAGATGGAGACGATCGATCCCTGCCTGGTGCTCGAGGCTGGAGAACTGCCAACGCTCAGAAGCCCCCCCGAAGCCTGGCTTGGTCTACGATCATGGAAGTCTTCCAGTTTGCCCAGCTCCTCGTGCTCATCAGGAGTTGACGCAGGAATGGGAGTCGACGCAGGCACCGGTGTAGTCTCGGAACTACTTGGCTGCGTGTCTGCTTGAGTGAGGGCGAGTGTTGTCGCCGGCTTTGGAAAGGTCTCCAGGACGTTCGAGGAGACATTTAAGGTATCCAGGCGGTAGCAGAACCATAACTCTGCAGGAAGCTTCTTAAGATTACATTCCCGAATGTCCAGAAAGTGCAGCTCCTGGAGATGACCAATCGTCGCGGGTAAACTACTTAGCGGATTCCTTGCAATACTCAGGTACTCCAGCCTTTGAAGTCGATAAACTTGATTGGAGAGGGTCGAGAAATGATTTTTGTCTAAATTCAATTTCGTGACATTCTTCATCCTCTCAAAAATGCTGTCGTCCAATTGCGAGATCTTGGCCGACGCGAGATTTAGCTGCGTCAAACTTGGCACGGGTGCCTTGAAATCGAACCGGGTCACAGGATTATGATCGAGGTGAAGTAAACGGATCTGTGGAAAGCTCCCTTCGAATTTCGAAATGACATTGTGCCCTACCATGAGTTGTTCCAGCTTTGGTAGTTCCGCAAAAACGTCAATGCTGGTTAAGGCATTAAATCGTAGATCAATCTCTTTGAGATTCTTGAGTCCCCTAAAACTTTCAGATAAAGAGCCATGAAGCATGTTGTTAGTCGCCCACAGCCTCTCCAATGCCGTGAGTTGCCCTATCTTCGGCAAACATCTGACAGTATTGAAACTTATGTCAAGGTCAACAAGACCCTTCAAATCGCAGAGGAAGTCGGGAAACGCTTCGATGTAGTTGGATGAGAGATTTAGATTCCGTAGTGACTGAAAATGGCCAAAGTACGAAGGAAGGTACTTTAGCTTGTTGTTGGACATTTTGATGCTCACGAGGCCCGGCAATTTGTCCAGCTCCGCGTGCTCCAGCTGTTCAAGGCGGTTGTTGGATATGTCAAGGACGGTCAGCCTAGTCGCGAGACTCAGACTTGCTGGCAACTGCCAAGCCTCATTGCTAATATATTTAACTTCTCGAAGGTTGACGCAGCTCTGGATGAAGTCTTTTGGCACGTCGAGGGCAAGATTGCGAGACAAATTGAGGTACACAATTTCGGCGGCTTTCTGATAAAGAGTGATGGGGATAGTGACAAGGCTCCTCCCCGAAAGGTCAACGTGACTGAATTTTTGCATTTTACCGTGGCCAGGTTCCGACTCTAGGCTGTAATACCCGCTGAGCTTGGTGGGTACAAAGGTAAAACGGCAAAGATAGCTGTTGTCCTCCCGCCCGATTTCTTCGATCCTATCCGTGTTTTCGTATCCTGCTTGCTCGAGGAGCTTCTTCTGGATCGCAATCGGTCGTTCCCCTGGCGCAAGCTGTCTATGTAGATCATGTTTCCTCATGATGATTTGGTAGTTGTCTAAATCATCTTGCAGGAATGATTTCTTGCCCAGTACTTGCAAAATTTCCGAAGCTGTGGTGTTGACGCCCATAGACAAGGTGGCGAAGGTCGAGTCAATCCGAAAGACTCGCAAACAATGCGCTGTGCCATCATCTTCAACTTTTTGGGGTATCCCAGCTTCGTCAATTTCCCGTAACCGTCCCAAGTTCTCGTCGCCAACCTTCTTGACCGCCCATGAATCAGGAGCGTCCCAGGCTCCTGCGCCACCCATTGTGTCAGGATCTCTGAGCTCTTTGCGAGGCTCCTCTGGGATAGGGTCTCCAGTAAAGATGCCACCATGAGGAGCATTGGAAGTAGAAGCCGTTGGGTCAACAATGCCTGTCATGTCATCAAGATTCGTGTCCAGACTAAACATTGAATCACTGGCCACGGATGCGTTGCGTGCCTTGTCGGCACTTTTACTATGACCTTCGTAACTGATCCCTCGCTTGGGTTTAGGAAATTTTCCATGGCTATGTAGTATTTTCGATCCAGTCTCTTTCTTCAATATTGGAGACCCGGAGTCTCCACTCATGTAGTCCGAGGCTTTAGCCGTCGACCCACTATCGAATGTCGCGACACTGCCCTGCCTAGCTTCCCTTTGGTTTGCCAATTCTGATTTGTAGTTCTTGCTTTCGGTTGTGGTGTGGTGTAGAGAGCTTGTAGACCCAGGGAGATGATGGAGTGGATTGAGTGATTCGTGGTGGCCATGCTCTCCTTTGTGCCTTCGAAGTTTGTCCAGAAGGGATCGCTTCCCTCCAGCGGCGCTGTGAGCTGGTGAGTGCTGACTGGGCATCGTTTCGCTACGGCTGACAGCACTGTTCGAACTTGGCGTAGGGCTGGTGCCGCGAAGGGGTAGAGTATTGCGTGAGGACATGGGAGAAGATATCGTGTCCTTCAGCATCCGAACGTTAGACAAGGAATCTTGCCTGTTGGCAAGAGGACGAATTGGGTGACTGCTTCCTGCATCCTTAGGTGGTGGCTTCGGAGGTTCCTCTTTGCTTCGAGTATGTCGGTGATGGGGGAGATGGAGTCGGATGTGGTTATGAGCATTGGAGGGGGGTTCGCCTTCCACATACCGCTGCTTATCGAGGCCCGCTGGCGCTTGCCTCACGGGAGCATCGCCGTGTTGTGAGATTTCCTATCACAAAATATTATTAGCGGCCGATCGCGACTTCTGAAACAGGATGGGTCTCTGCCGTTCTGGTTTAAAATGTCTGATATGGCTGCCTCTGACACACCCATCCTTCCGCAAGAAGGACACACCTAGGCCCACAGCGAAAACTTAAATTACAGTAGTCGAGTGCACAAGACAATAATACAGACACTTGTCAGGACAGTAAGAGGTAAATAGATGGAGTTATCGGACAACCGATATGGGACGGCCTGCGCAACTTCGTTTGATGATGCAAGCATATGCGGACTGCGTTCCTGAGCTCACCTTGTAGTCTTGGAAGAGCCATGGGACCACATCACTCGAGGGCAGCGGAGTCCTTGGCCTGGAGCTAGTTGGAGAAATTGGCCGTCCCTCATCCCGACTGGGGTGTTTGGAGCCATGCCGAGAGGACGTTGTTTGCTCACGGTGCAGAGTGCTAGGTATGCTTGTGTCCGAGCTTCGTGGTGATTGCCTGCCTTCATCGCCAAAGAACCCCGCAACCTTCTTATACGGTGTACCCCTGCTTGTGCTAGCTTTAGATATCGAATTTTGGCTGTCAACAGTGGTTGCACTGGCCAGTGATGGTCTTCGGTCATTGGTCAAGAACATTGGATCTGGCGACTCGCTATCTGCGGTACGCCCTGAATCCGGACGGAATGATGATGGCGATCGCTGTGCTTTTGACGGACCATTATTGAAGAAATTGGAGGATGTGAGACCATGAGTGGACAAGGCCGGAAGCCCATCGCCCATCCACGGTGCTATATCGGCATTTGGAGCCCCTGTTGAAGGCGGTCGCTTTGACACGAAGGGTATAGATCCCTTTGCCGCCTCTGGCTTTTCTTTCTCTTGAC
This sequence comes from Evernia prunastri, assembly GCA_003184365.1. NCBI lineage: Eukaryota > Fungi > Ascomycota > Lecanoromycetes > Lecanorales > Parmeliaceae > Evernia > Evernia prunastri. The sequence continues at coordinate 110,223 of NKYR01000093.1, forward strand.
CATAGCCTTGGTAAGTGCCTTTGATTGCATGGGGAGGTAACACCTCGTCTGGTGAGTCGGATAAGAACGTCCCATTGCCTTCAACAATCGATGTATTCTTAGCGGCCCTAAATTAAAATCCGTCCTATTAGCGTTCATGTTTATACGCTTCATGTACATGGTGGAAGATGAAAAGGCACATGGTGAGCCGGTTTCCCTAGTGATGACTCTCCCCGCCTGCTTCTCGTCGTCCGGGGGCCTTTCGCAATCATACTCTTTAAATGAGTTCGCAGTCATTGTATTGAACGATCACGTTCGAGCATGACCAACAGCAGGCAGCATTTGAACAGAGTGTACGGCTAGTCCAGTCCTCAAGGGGATGGGTGCTCTGAGAGAGATGAAGATGGGGGGGGGTAAAGATCGAGGTTGACTTACAGGTCTCTCGGGCTAGTACGGAGTGGCGGATGTACTTTTCTCGAGCTCGCCTCGGGAATCCCCATTATCTTGTCACGCAGACCGCCCCTCTTAAAGCTCTCCGATGCATTCTTGGTCGTTGAGTTGTCCCTCTTGGTCATAGTTGGTGAGCAGTACGGTGGTGATGCTGCGACGGACTAGAGTCCCAACTGTGCGCAAAAGGCAGGCCCAAGTCTGTGAAGAAAATACAAGCACATTGAGCGGGATGGCCTTTATGCCCGACAAGCGTGCCAGTTGTTGCTGCGGAAAGCGGGCGAAGAAAGGGACTCCTGTCGGTAAGCATCCGGAAGCCTGCAGAAGGCTGAAAAGAGATATTTTGATACAGCCTGACCAGGTCAGTACGTGCAATGCGATAAGATGGAGTGCAGTATATCAATATTGACTGTACACTGAACGCAGAACCTCGTAACATCTGGACGAGTTGACCGCAGAGCACACACAATGTGGAGAAGCAAGCTTGACCCTGTTCGGCTCTAGCCGCGGCATGAGCGCCAAGAGCCAAGAGCCAAGGAGCCAAGGTCGCATGGAAAAAGTCATACTCTAAAAGGGCATAAGTTGCGATGTGACTTTAAGGGCGGTAGGGAGTTTTCGAGGATCATTGGTGGAAGGTCTAGGCACACTTATTGGGCGATAATATTCCGTACCTAGGCTTGGGGTAGTGTCAGACAAGATTGTGAAGTAGATACCCGTTTATTAGGGATATGATTTTGATGATTTCGTTTGGACTATTTCTATACATCGATTGCCGAATTCTCTTAATTTAATGCCTACAAGTGCATCAAGTCGGGAATATGTATCGTGATCTTATATGGATGCTTCCCCCCACAAGAGGTAGTCAAATGACAATTTGCGTTCTTTCCTCATCTTATCTTCTTGTCGATGATTTCTCTCTCTCTCTTTCTAAACCTCGCCGACATTTACGTCTATGATTATTGTTGACATGACAGCGGTTCCTCATCTCGACATCGCAGTCTGCGTCTCTTACGGAGGTACATGTGGATCTGAATTTGAGGCTGTTGCGTCACTGACCCCCGCGGCATGACTTTCTACCGCATGAATCTCCAGATAGCAATCGAATGTTGCCTCCTTCTGGAAGAGATAGGGGTAGTACTGGTATCATGCCGATTGTCGCCTCCCTTTCGATTCTATATATATGAAGTGGGCTCTACGTTTGCTGGGTCTTCTGGGTCCTATCGAATCAATAGCGGTGGACTACGGCCGAATATTTATTGAGCGTGAAAATGGCGTAGGGCGGTCTACGACGATACATGTAACTAGCTGGCGATGGGAGTGGCACTGCTCCGGGCCTTTGATGCCTGTCCCGCAGTTTAGTTGATATAACCAACCAACCAACCATTGTTGCCTCCTTCATTATCATTGTAGAGGCTATGACAATATTGTGCAACTCATGATTAGCGACATTTACCTTCTGTCCGCGCGCCTTAGACGAATCGACGCGGGCGTTTTTCCTTATCAAGTTAACCAGGCTTCGATCTTCTCCGTGTCGAATTCCGCTCTAAGGGCGAGATTGATGAGCTTGCTTATTCTTTATGGAATTTCCTCCAGAGGCCACGATCCTGAGTAGCAGCACATAGAGTATGCCTACGCATCAAAATTCACGTACAGGCCGCAGGTGTTGCCCGTTTAGAAAGCGACAGGTGACCAATCCTCGCCATCAAATTCTGACCACTGCTCGCCTATCCAACATGAGTACTGAATGATATATCTAGCCCCTAAGGTCCTTCTGCTGCTCATACGACGATGAAGTGATTCGCATTGTCAGATGGACGTGTCTGCCGAATCTCTCCATTTATAAAGTAATCAAGTAACCAGAGGTTCCTAGATACAAGTAGGCAAGTTAAAGCGCTCGTGGCGAGTGATGGCCGGTGAGCTGGTATACGACAGCAAGGTGACTGCGGCTGGTGACGGGAGGCGTTAGTGAGCCGGAGCTTTCAATTGGACCATTGGCTTGGCGGGAACGGGCGCTAGGGCAAGCCCGGCTCTAGTTTCCCTGCCGACGGATTTTCAGTAAACAATTGCCAGCCCTCTCTTTTCTTTCCCTCTTGCTTCTTATAGGCACTTTGCATTCAGCACAGCACAACACATTATTAGTTGTCGCCTTTAGCATTCCAGCCATCTAATTGAAAATCTCAATCTCACTCACACAATTACTGCTCACTGCACGCGTCATCACTAACAAATAACAAAAGAGTGGCTGGAGGCAAGTGCGGTGGTACCTTAGGGAATTTTTTTGGAGTTCTTGTACAAGAAAACCACCATAATAAAATAAATTCGGGAAGTCACCCCCTCTACTCTACTTCTCTCCAGTATCCTCTCTCCTCTTTCCTCTTGCCTGTCTGACTTGCATACATCCAATCCCCATCATCATCATCATCACAGACGGCATCGTCACCAGAACATTGCTGTCTTCGTCCCACATCATTAGTATCATTAATCCGCTGTCGCTAGCTTGTAGGCTCCATAATCAAGGCCTCACTCATTGTCGCAAAGACTCGCCTTGTACGCATCCTCGACTCCGATTCCTCACCACAATGAAGTCGCAAACCTTCGTCGCCATCCTCATGGCTACATGGGCAGCGGCTCCAGCTTCTGCTCAGACCTACACCAATTGCAATCCTCTCACAAGTAGTAAGTGTCTTTGGCTTCGAAGCGGTATGGGCCTTTTGCTAACATTCCAAAGCCAATTGCCCAGCGGACACAGCACTCGGCAAATCAGTCGACATCGACTTTACCTCGGGGCAATCCAGCTCGTTCACGCCTCAGGGCAGCCCAACATATGATTCAAATGGCGCCTCATTCACAGTAGCAAAAGCTGGGGACGCTCCACTCATTGCATCAAAATGGTATATCATGTTCGGCCACGTCGAGTTCGTTGTCAAAGCGGCTCCCGGAGTCGGAATTGTGAGCAGCGCAATCCTACAGTCAGACGACCTTGATGAGATCGATTTCGAATGGCTCGGATATGATGATGGCAACGTCCAAACCAACTATTTCGGCAAAGGCCTGACGACCACCTACAATCGAGGGCAGGCAAATCCGGCCGCCAGTAATCACGATAATTTCATCACATATGCCATCGACTGGACAGCTGATCAAATCACCTGGCAAGTCAATGGAGCCACTGTCCGGACCTTGACTGCAGACTCGACTGGAGGATACCCATATCCTCAGACACCAATGATGATCAAGGTTGGCTCGTGGAGTGGTGGCGATGCATCAGCAGCACTCGGTACTAGACGTAAGTCAGCATTCGTTGCCTGCGTCTCGATAACACTGGACTGACAAGCATTTCTCAGAGTGGGCGACCGGTCAAGCCTCAGGCACCGTTTACACCGACTACACCTCCGGACCCTACACTATGGTTGTCAAGTCTATCGCCGTAACTGACTACTCGACTGGAAGTCAGTATGAGTACTCGGGCACAGACGGTACTTGGCAGTCCATCACCGCTGTGAATGGTAAAGTCGTTTCAACGGGCAGCAATAGTGCTGCAATCCACGCGGACGTAGCGCCATCGGCGACTGGGACTACGAACGGGCCAATGCCATTTCAAGGGACCCACGCTGACTCGTCGTCGTCCGTCATTCAGCCAAACGCGGGCGGATGGACACCAACTACACTCTCGTCAAGCAGCACTGCAACCGTCACAACATATCCGGGTCTACCAGCCGGGTGGACAGTCACTAGTTCTGGCAAGGTCCTTCCGCCGAGTGCGGCATCTGTGAGTGAGCTGCCCTAAATCAAAAGCTGTTGACCCGCATCTCTCTGACTCTGAGCAGGTAACGTCCCCTCAGGCATCGTCTACTTCGTTGCCAGCGGACTCGCAGCAGGTACGTACTTAACAGATCAGTCCTTAAATATCCAGGCATTCATCAAGGCGAGGAGATGTGATTTGGGAATGGGTTCATGTTCTGGGTTCCTACGAGCCGACTTTGCATTCCGCAGAAGGGCTTCTCCGCTTGCACTGTTGACACATTTCGATTTCATGTTTCGAATTCGGCTTAAACCCTTTGTTCTCTTTCTGGTCCCGTCCTAGCGGTCGGCTTGTTGTCTTTTCAAGGAAATGCTGACTCTGAAATCAGGTTTCACCTGGGGATGCTGGATATGAGGTCGTCACATCGTACAATCAACAAGGATTTCCCGAAATCATCACCCAATCAGCTGGAGCTGCGTCTGCAGTGAAGTCATATAACGAACAAGGCTTCTTGATCACCGCCAGCCCTTCTTTCACAATTCAAGCCTCGCCCACAGCCTTTGCTGACAGCGTTGTGAGCTCGCCTGTTGTTGCTGCGGGGGCTTCCGCCTCTCAAAAGCTCACAAAAGTCGTCTCAGGTTCTACGAAGGCAGCGGCCTGGAAGGCTGCAAACTTCGGGATAGTATTCGCAGGTTGGCTCTTGGCCACCTTATTTGTGTCTTGAGTGGGTACTTGCATAGCGAAGGATGGGGGTTCGGACATGTGCAGCTAATGTAATTTTTCAGCATAGCGTTGGAGGGACTGAAGGCAGGCGACTGTGAAGAAGAACGAGGTCCACGACTCATGCTTGACGACTAACCATTAATCGTTCGGGGTACACGCTACACTTTGTACGGGCCACCCCAACGCGAATGCCGCCCCAGCACCTAGATTTCAATTATTCTACCTAACCACTCATATATACACATAATCAAGTACTACCATGGTCTATTCCAGCCTTCTTAATTAGTCTAATCTTGGTCAACTCTTTGGCCTTCCTTGCAGCAGCCTTAAAGCACTTGATCTTCTTGTTTCTGAGTGCATTATGTGCCCGAGACTCTTTGGTGTTTGCCCAGTCTAAAGCCTTTTGAGCCTTTTCAACCTCTGTTTTCTTGCGAGCAGTGACCTTAGATCGGACCTCATGGGAGTATATAACACCTCCCTTCTGGACCATCGCATTAGACTTTGCTTTTCGAGCTGCTCGGGCCACTGCAGCCTGTTGAACACTATCCAATTCTCGCTCGGCGAGCAGACCTGAAAGCATCTTCGCTTCTGCCCCACGAATATATCTATCAAGTGTTTGATCAGACGGATACATATCTTGTAGTTCCTTCCCATACTGTGTGACTTGACGGTGGGTATATGGTGTGGGCCAGTCTTCAAGATCAGGTACCTCTTGAGGCTCTGGAGTAATCTCCCTTGCCGGTGAATCTCTCCGCTGATATCTAGCCAAACGGTCCAAAACAATAGTAGGATCGTAGGGAAAAAGGCCTGTTTTCTGCCATGCAGATATGATAGTTGATTTGATGAAAGCCCGATCATGAATTGCTTGAAAATTGGCCAAAAAATCGATCTTTGTGTAGTCACCGCTGGCCTGGCGCATTGCGGTATCAATTGCCTCAGTATGCCAATGCTTGAATGGCTGGAAAACACCCACATCTAATGGCTGGCATAGGTGTGAAGAGTGTGGGAGTAAACAAAATGGAATAATGTTGTTGTATTCCATGAAGCTGAGTACCTCTCTTGTGAGATGGCTACCATAGCCATCAAATAAAAGCATTCTCCGAGTCCCCACACGTCTGTTCTTCGTGAAACGATCGAAATGCTTGATCCAGGCCTCACACAGATCATCATTTGCGTATCCACTATCGCTGACAGCCCAGAAAGTATCCGGATTGAGGCTTTCCTGGAACCAGTTGCTAAGATGTTGTTTTCCAGCCACAATCAACATCGGGGGAAGCGCATAGCCTGAACCACTGATACACTCAATTGAGGTGACGTATTCTCTATTGTCCGCGTCCGTTTGATAGAGCGGAAGTGTCTTTTCTTCTGTGATAACCCATTGACTCTTTCCTACCCCTATTCGAAATCCAGTCTCATCAAAATTGTAGGTATCCTCCACTTGTACTCCAAGCTCTTGACAAACACTCTGAAAGCGTTGGAACCAGTCCAGAATGACCTCTGGCTTGTGTGCATTCTTTCGTTGGGCTGCAAGAGGTTTTTGTTTGCGCGTGTGATACTGAGGATTGCGCTTCAAGAATCGTGTAGGCCAATGATTGCCCACGCGTCTGTGTGGGCCAGGGCGCTCGCGGAGAATGGAATTTGCAGCTCTTGTAAGCATCGGACGACGGCAAGACATTCCCAATCCATCGAGCCGTTGTATGTACTGATGTAGGGCCTGTTCTTCATGATCCGTCCGGGCATAGGAGTGACTATCTTTGGGACCGATCCCATTGTAGCGATTTAGGAGCTGATCGTAGGGCACATTGAATTCAGCAGCCAATCGAGTGATTATTGGCTTTGTTCCGGGGGCAATAGTGGCTAAGGCCTCTTGAATACGTAATTGAACAACGGCATATGAATCAGGCATGTTGTGGTTGTGGTAGATAGCTGTGGGATGCGTGAGTAGAATAATTGAAAATCTAGGTGCTGGGGTGGCCTTAGCGTTGGGGTGGCCCGTACAAAGTGTAGCGTGTACCCCGAACGATTACATAGAATTCGTCTTCGAGGAAGAAAAAGAGCCAAGAAGCATAGTAATATTAATACTTTACTCGAGCATTCATCGCTTCTCATTGATGTAGCTTCAGTTAACATCTGCTGACAGTATTCCAAGCGAGCCGGTATCAGAAGTAATGGTTGTCTTGATTCAGATCACAAATATTTTGAAAACTAGCAGGCACGGCTCGATGATATTGGACTGGGATTGCTTTGGCCGAGTCCGGCATTACAAAGAAGATGCCAACTTATGTTAAGACAGCATCTCCTCCAAAGACCCTTTCAGTCGCACCAACCATTCTGTCCTCAATCCAACGCAGCGGGCACCTTCCCGCCCCTAACGATAACACCGCGGGCGATATCAGGAGTGCTTCGTTCGGTCAAGGTTTACGACGGATCCATACTACAGGGCCCACCGAGCCATCCGAGGCAACAATCCTTCGGAAACCTCCGGACTGACTCTCTCGGTGGGCATCGTGGAAATCGTCTTCCTTCCATGCATTATTGATCGATCGGGAGGGGATGATCCACTTGGGGAGGATGTCGATGTAGGAAGAGTAGGTGGGGGTGCTGAGGCTTGAATTTTGGATAGGGTATTTTAGACGAGAAGCGAGTTCGGGGTGGAAGCGGAACGTTTCCGAGACGGAAATGTATCCAGAAACACGAGGTCGTCGACCTTGTTTACTTGCTGGGTTTGGCGTCGGGTTTGCAAGGGGGTGTCTGCCCCCCAGTCACTTCACCGCAATGTGCTCCACGCCTTCGCCAGGTGGGAGGAGAGGATCGGAGTGTTCGAGTCATTATTTTTGTTCAACGATACTGTTTGTGTGCTCCGGGCCGCTTTTTGGGGGGTCGGGCCAGGGTGCATATTTGTCGACGAGGTAACACATGTTATCGTACGCCCTATTCCCTCATACTGCGGTCAGCGCAAGAGTTCATGATGGTCTGCTGCAACGGATGCCACCCAGTGCAGTCCAGATGGGATTGTTCATCTCCGCTTCTTCACTTGGGATATGGAAACGGACCACTCACATTTGCCGAACACTCGTTCCTTGAAGCATGTGGTTGACGGAGTATACCACGTCATAGTATGTGGAATACAACCGGTTGCGGTCGTCCCATTCCTCTATAGGTTCGCTCATGCCGTAATGTCTCACGTAGGTCTTGGTGTAGATCTTCGAATTCACCTTGTTGTACGGACACCGCCAATCCCCGATCTCCATCTCGTTGTGGGCATAGTAAGACCCCGCGTCGAAGAGGATGATGTCCCCCGTCTCATAGGACGTGCCGGTGTTCCCTTCCCACAGATCCGCATGGATCAAGCACGGCTTGACGCTTCGACCTTCGCTTTCCAACGCTCCCACCAACCTGGGGATGACGTGGGAGACCAGCCTGGCGCCGGTCCTCTCGAGCTCGGGCCACGGGCCGTTGGTCTTGAAGTCCTCGGCCATGACGTGCGCCATGAACTTTGCGAAGAACGAGGTCCAGCTGCTGTCCCACTCGGTGGCCTGCGGCGTCCGGCCGTTGCAGGTCCGCACGTGGAACCCAAACTTCCCCGTGGGGGACACGCTCTTCCGGTGCAGCTCGATGATGCGGGCGCAGAGGCGGTCGGGGTCCGGGACCCGGTCGCTCATCTCGGCGAACTCGCAGAGGAAGAAGTACGTCGCCGGGGTCTCGGCCTTGAACTTCCCCCGCGCGAGCGGCTTCGGGACCGCGGCGGGTACGGTGTTGTAGAGCTCCGTCATCGCCCAGTACTCGCCCTCCATCATGGCGTGCCCGGCGTCTTCGGTCGCGCATTTCAGGAAGAATTTCTTGGGCGTGCCATCGACCAATTGGGTCGTGATGCGAGCTGTGATGGTCCAGGCTGACGATCCGTATCTATGGGCGGAGAGAACTTTGGTCCCTTCAGGGAGATGGGCGATGACATTCTCGTCCAATGGGAAGTCGCCATCTATAGCAGACGAAACACCAGTCGGTGGGTGTTGAAGCAGAGTGTGCACAGTGTCGCTCATACTGATCCGGCGGTCTCAGTCTTGGCTGATTTCAAATGCAGAAATGGAGATGAGAAAAAGATTTTGGTGCAGTGCGTCTGAGATAGAAGAGATATATACTGGCTTGGTGATCGGATCCCCGTCTTTACAGTCGAGGAAGGTCTGCACTTTCTTTGCCGCTGGGATTGGCACATGGTACAAGAGTCAACACTCCGTTCTGGCTCACCATTGGCTGTGCATTGGGCGAGGGCTGCATGTATCTATCGGGTACGTGCCGTCTCACGAAATGAAAAATTTGCTCCGAAGACCCCAGTCTGGACTGTCCACATAAGGAAGGCAAGCTGGGACGGATGTTACCCTGAACCCGGCATGACTCGACAGCTACCATCCCCGAAGCCTGGTTGTCCAATCCCACAAGGAGGTGTCCATTTCGCCATTGGTATGAAGAGGTAATAAGTCTTTCCCTGCGTGCAGGTTATATTTGCGACTTTGTTCTTTTTTCGATAAAAATAAATATAAAAGACAATAGAATAATTATAATTATAATACCAATAATAATCTAATACTAATGCTAATACTACTGATAATAATAAGAATGATACCAATGATTCAATTTCAATAAGTGGAAGGATACCTAAGGTAGTAGTATATTGTGGCGTGATAAGGAGGTAGGTTATGTCTCGGCTTGGACCGCTCGGGGTTCGCGAAGCAACCTAATTCTGGAGAGAGCGCGCTTGCACGCATCTACAGTTTTATTTTCACTCTTACTTGACTCACCTCTTCTGAATTCAACCAAATTCATATATTTGCAGATTGGCAATCCATCGACAAATTCCTTGTCGTCACGTCTATCCACCAAATACCGAGTCATGTAAAACTTGCATCTTAGCCACGGAAATACTACCCAGCTACCAACTGCCTAACTAAAATAAATCAAGGTAGGTAAATGATCCATCTCTGCGGCGGGTCCTAAAAAGAGAAGGAGAAGCTGCACGTTGAGTCATTGCTCGAGCCGTTGCAATACCGGGAATACCAGGTACTTTACCAGTACCTGTATCAGAATACCTAAGAATTTATTTAGGTAAAAAGAATTGATCTTAGATCTTGTTGATAGCGCCTATCCATGCAAGCCCTGTGCATATTCATGTCCATACTCGCAGAAACTCGGCTGATTTTTGCCCAATGGGAGAATTGAGCAATTACTTTCATCTATTTCATTGATTGATATTACCACCAGACTATCATCTCCATCATGCATACCTAGAGTACAGTACCTTACCTTATTATGCCCATGTAAGATACAATTTTTACCCCACCCTTCGCCGATCATTCAATCTTATTGCACCCATCTCATGTTAGGTACCAATGGTCCTTGGCGACAATTATACGCTTCACTTCTGCTCACTTCACATCCTTTCAAAAGATCCGACTACAAAAGTTCATTGATCGCTACTCTGGCTCTCATGCGAATGCTGGCCTGATGAGCCGTACACTACATCCATGAGCCACCAAAATGGTGACTTTCTCGCTGCAAATCTATCCCAACCTTTCGGAACGCTCATTGACTCCATAATACCAGTGGAAGAGAATTCGTTCCCATGTATCGCCAAAGGACGAACTCCCGGAGTTTTTAGCCACATCCGCCGCCTATTCTCGTCGTCCTCTCGGGAGTACACCGTCTATCCCACGAAGAGGTAGAACCTTTGCTGCAAACGATGCACAAAGACCTGAGACGGTCACGCGAGGTCCCAGTCCATTCTCGGCCTACCACTTGGACGATTCTGGATCGGAGCAAAGCGCAACTGATGAGCTTGGGTTACACGTCGTGTACCAACCGTCTTCACCAGTGCCGCTAGACATCATTTTCGTTCATGGTCTCGGAGGTGCTAGTCATAGGACATGGTCAAAAAATCAAGATCATAGCCTCTTTTGGCCTCAGCAATGGCTACCGCACGAGCCTGACATCTGTTCGGCAAGAATACTTACGTTCGGATACAATGCCAGATTCCGCTCAGGCGGGCCGCAAAATATGAATATAGCAGATTTCGCAAAGGATTTGTTGTTTGAAATGAAATTTGGAAAGGGTGTCAATATGGAAGAGCTTGGGATTGGAAGGGTCCGCGCGCAACCTCCTCCCCATGATTGACTCTGCTGAGATCGCCAGGTCCCAATCATATTCATTGTCCATTCCATGGGGGGCTTAGTCGTCAAAAAGGTACGTACTGCCAAAAATGGTACGACGAAGACTGATTTGTCAGGCCTATCTCCTGGGACGAAATGATGAGAACTATCAGAACATTGTTGAATCGATATCTGCAATAATGTTTCTCGCTACACCTCATCGGGGCACAAACCTAGCGGAATTGCTCAATAGGATGCTGTTCGTCTCCTTTCAATCCCCAAAAGAATTCATCGTCGACTTGAGCAGGAGCTCTGCAGCGCTTGAAGAAATCAATGAGCAATTTCGCCATGTCGCGCCAAAGATCTCCATCTTCTCCTTTTACGAAACGTTATCTACACAGGTGGGACCCAAAAAAGTGGTCCGTCGCAGGCATCGGTCTTTGAAGTAACCTCGGCATCAATGCTGACATGCTGGTAGATGGTACTTGAGAAGGAATCATCCATACTTGGGTATCCTGGAGAGGTCTCTAAATCGCTCAACGCCGATCACCATGATGTTTGCAAATACACGGGTCGAGAAGACTCGAACTACGTGACTGTAAGAAATGCGCTAGAAACTTTGGTGAGAAGCGTACGATTAAAAGGTATGCTGAAGCGCTTTCAGCGTGAGAAATTTCGGCTAGTCCGTACTGACACCTATTACCAATGCCAGGTATCGCCGAAAGGGAAACCCAATCCTCAAACGAAAACGAACTGGTTGAGAAGCTCTTCATGAATGATCAAGGTCCAGAGGACGACTTCGCCCTACTGCGACAACGCTGGATGCCGGGCACTTGCGAGTGGATCTTATCAGAGCCCTCTTTCAAGCTATGGCTCGAAAATGCCTCGGGCTCTCGTGTAGCATGGTTGAATGCACCTCCCGCTAGCGGTAAATCTATACTTTCCACATACATCGTAAACCACGTGCGCCAGTTGGGCCATTACTGTCAGTGTTTCTTGATCAACTTTGGAGATTCCACCAAACGTTCTCCGGCAGCTCTTCTAAGATCCCTTGGACTTCAAATGACGCAGACTATACCTGCATTCAAACAAGAAATGGCCAAGTTCTCGCGTGAGGGAGTAACACTTGAGAAGAAGGATGCTCGTTTCACCTGGCACAAAGTTTTCAGTTCGGTCCTTTCCCAGATGATCTTGCCTACTCCGTTATACTGGATCATAGATGCACTGGACGAGTTGGATTCACCAAAAATATTAGTGGAATTGTTCCAAAGTCTCTCCACGTTCCGTACGCCTGTCAAAGTCCTTATCACCAGCCGGAAAACCGAGTCGTTGTCCCTTGCCTTTGAAAGGTTGTCTGTGTTTGTTCCTGTCGATATGATCCAAAGAGACTACCACGCCAATATTACGTCTGATATTCGAATATACGCCGAAAACGAGTTAAAATTTATGCGTGGCACAGAAGACCTAAAGTTACAAGTGACAAACAGCATCCTCCATCGTGCTGAAGGCAATTTCCTGTGGGTACGTCTCGTATTGGAAGAAATCCTTGGCTGTCACACACAGCAAGCTATTATGCAAACCTTGGATGAGGTCCCTGCCGGAATGAGTGCTTTATATCAACGAATGGAGCTCAATATCGCAAACAATTCGAGGGAAGCAGATCGGGTTCTCGCAAAAACGCTCTTGACGTGGATTGTCTGTGCACATCGTCCACTGTCTTTGCAAGAACTTTCTCAGGCACTGACTCCGGAGTTTCCAGAGTTCCTAGACCTCAGAAGGACGATTCAAGATGTTTGCGGTCAATTTATTGTCATCGACCGCAGCTCGCATGTCGCAATGGTTCACAAGACCGCGCGGGATTATCTGACTCAAACGCCGAGTCTTTATTTCTTCATTGATGAGAAGAAATCTCATGGAGAGCTTTTCGCTAAGACAGTTTCCTTCCTGCTTCGTCCTGAGTTACGTTCTAAAGTTGGCCGAAGTCAAGAGGCAGTCCGCTCTACGGAGCCATTCTTACTTTATGCCACAGCATCACTTATGCACCATCTTCGACAAGCCGCTTCTACTTCAGAAGGCATAATGGATCAGCTGGTCAAGTTCCTCAAAGGACCATCTGTGCTTACCTGGGTCCATTCGCTAGCCTTGTTCAGTCAGCTGGAAGTTTTGGTATCAAGTGCGCGGGTGTTAAGTTGGTTCAGTGCTCTGAATGGCAAGCTCAATATTGAGAAGAATCCATTACTCCATCGTCTACAAGACTTGGAGTTGTTTGATTTGTGGGCTACTGATCTTGTGAAGATCGTGGCTAAATTTGGGAGGCATCTGGTAGATGATCCAACGGCAATATACAAGATCGTTCCTCCACTATGCCCACGAAATTCGATCATGTTTCGCCAATTCGGAAGAAATGAGAGCTCCACCCTTTCAATATCTGGTATCTCGCATGCAGCATGGAATGATTGTCTGGCCAGGGTATCTTTACATAATGGTGCCAAGGCCTGGAAGATTACCTGCGCCGGGCGTCATATCGCGGTCCTAAGCTCTACTGGATCAATAGTACTGTGGGATTCGATCAGCTTTGAGGAGACCTGTACTTTACGTCATGCAGAGCTCGTCACGGCAATGTGTTTCAATAGCACGTGCGACAGACTGGTCTCGTACGGCTTTAGGACAACTAAGATTTGGGCAGTTCCTTCTGGTCAACTTGTTGCCGAGGTGGCTAACCCGGCTGATAGCAAAGCGCTCGCGATAACATTTGCGTGGAATGATACAAGGGTCTTGGTTGCGTCGGATGACAAGGTCTTGCGACATCTCTATATCAACGCTGTTGGTGTAGGTTGGCACAACCAGGAACCTGACCTGTTGAGTGAAAACTCGCCTGTGGAAGGGGGGTTCATCACTTCACCCTCCTTCATGGCTTTCAATGCAGACGCTACGCAAATCGCTGTGGCATATAGAGGTTATCCCTTGTCGATTTGGGCTACATATGAACGCCGGTTAATTGGCAGATGTAAGCGCGATGTCAAGCACGCAGCTAATCATGCTCGTCCGTCAGTCAGCTGGATGGCTGTTGATCGTATTGCATGGAGTCCTGTCGCAGACCAACTTGTAGGCGTTTACAAAGATGGTTGTGTCTTCAAATGGAGTCCAAGCCGTGACGAATACCAAGAGGCGCCCACGATAGCGGATGAGATTGAAGTCAGCCCTGACGGCAAACTTTTTTTAACAAGCGACAGTAATGGTACAGTCAAAATCTGGAATTTCGCCTACTTCGCCGTCATCTATCAACTCTCCTCCGAAAATCTTGTCATTGACTTGGCGTTCAGTCCTGACTGCAATCGATTTTACGATCTCCGGGGTTCTTCCGTCAATGCCTGGGAGCCCAACTGCCTTCATCGCTTTGCTGATAGTGGAGAGGCTGTTAGTGATACAGCAAGTGATTATCAAATGTCCACAACCATCTCTCACGTTTCGGAAGCCTGGGTTGTGTCGATCGATCCCATCAGCGCGCTCGCCGCGGCCCCAGGCAGCCAGTTGTACTGCCTGAGCCACGACGATGGCACGGTGGGCCTATTCGATAAGACGAAAGGACACTTGCTGGTATTTTCAGAGTCCACCGGTTTCCTTACAACTGAACACCTGACTTGGAGTGAAGATGGAAGCCATGTTGCGGCAGCTGATCTTGGTGGAAACATCACAGTGAAACGTCTGAATGCTCAAACTGTTCATACTGGAAGGACAGGATTCGAGTTGCAGTCCTTACTTGCCGCTAAATCCAAACCCACGGTAGGGGGAATCCATCAGATCTTGTTGAGCAGAGATTCCACGAAACTTCTGATAGTCAGCCAAGGTGCTGGTCAGATCTGGTCAGTTGAGACCGGAAGCGTGGTTGTCTCTGGTGTGCTCGAAAAAGGAGAAACACGCAGATGGATGAACCTACCAGGGCAAAGAGACCTTCTTCTTGGAGTCGGCCCAAGAGATTTGAGCATAGTTCAATGGGAAGACCTAGCAGTAACAGCTTCTCTGATATATCGGGAAGATTGGCTCTGTTCTGACGGTCGTTCGAGTTTTGATGCCAACGAAATTACAAACATTCCCATTGATCAGCTATCTTTAAATCCAAGCATTGGGTTCAAAGAAGAGGTCTACGTCAAGAAAGCTATGCTCACGCAAGATGGCAAATACCTTCTCGTTGAGATACGTAAACTTGTCGCTCAAGGGAGAAGCACGAAGCGCCTAGTGGCATTCGAGAATTCCTTTCTGGCGCGTTCGCTTCACGCAAACTCATCCACTTTAGTTGACTGCCTCGATGTTTCCAACGAGGTGATGACGAGGATAGATGTTCCACTTGGTATTCTCCCAGGGAATGTGCTTGTCTTCCTGGACAAAGATCTGTGGATGTGTACGCTCAGAATGAACTCTGCAAAGCAAGCCAGCGACTTGAAACGTCACTATTTCATGCCACGCGACTGGGCAAGTTCTGAAAGCTTGGAGCAGTGCTGCATGTTGCACGACGGAACCCTCCTTTTCCCGAAGGATGGCGAAGTTGCTGTCATTACCGGTAATGTAGGAGCGGCGAGCTGGTGATGACCACAGCATGCCAACTTATGGTGTATGCCACGCTGGTGAGCCGACACCTGGCTTCGACAACAGTGTGTTGCATCGAGCAGAGATACACTGCTTACTTGGCGGGATTCCCTGACTTGACGGGGCACACACCCATGGAATTCAGCATTTGAAGCCATGTCTCGCCAACGCATCACACAAATGTGGCAAGTCTTGGGAACCTGAAAGCCAATCGACATTGAGGGGTTAGAGTGACGTTGCGGCCAACATTGAGTCGGAGAATGTCGACACAGATTATGATAATAATCGACAGTACATAACATGGCAAGCCTGCAGATAGTAGTATTGGACAGACGTAGAAATAGCGTGAAAGTTGCGAGTAGATGGTTACCTGCACTTCGACCACTACGGTCGAGGTACTTTGTCTGCTATGCCACAGGACTAGGTGCCGTAAACCATAGAGCACACAAGAGGTTCAGGCAGCGGGCGCCGCTAGCTTTACAGGCCCCAATGCATTTGAGTAATGTGATGGACATGGCATGCACCGTCCAGCGCATTTGCGACATTTACTTAGGAGCAATGGTCCAATGATCAGTCTGCATCATATGCCAAGCGCCGCATCTTACATAAAGTGAGAAATGTTACTGGAACTTGGTATAATAATATAATAATGTTCATCACCTCAATCCTACATGCTACGTCGGATAATTCCTCGGATAATGTTGTTGATGTCGTGGAAAAGCAAGCCACAAGCACCACCCTGCAAACCTTCCCTCCCTCCCGAACCGGCTGCTCCGCCAAAGTTACTTGTACATTTGCCCACCCCGCCCACAGATCCACCTAAGCCCTTATACACAACTTTCACCACACGGGAGAAACGCTTTTTGACCGTGCTTCTCGGTCTCACCACCATCACCTCTCCATTGACGGCAACCATTTACTTCCCGCTCCTTCCTCTCCTCAGCACCCACTACCACGTCTCCGCTCAGGCAATCAATCTTACCATAACGATCTACATCATCTTCCAAGCCCTATCCCCCGCCATCTTCGCCACCCTCTCCGACTCCCTCGGCCGCAGAATCGTCTACCTCCTCACCCTGACCCTCTACGTCCTGTCCAACTTGGGCCTCGCGTTGGAGCACGACAGCTATGCGGCACTCGTGGTCCTGCGCGCCTTCCAAAGCCTCGGGGCCAGCGCCGCTTTCGCCGTCTCCTATGGCGTGGTCGCGGATGTGTGCGTCCCGGCGGAGCGGGGGAGAATGGTCGGGCCCGTGAGCATGGCGTTGAACCTGGGAACGTGCGTCGGGCCTGTCGTTGGCGGGTGGGTCGCGTTCAAGTCGGGAGATTACACGTGGGTTTTTTGGTTCCTGGTCATCATCGGGACGGTGCTGCTGGTGGCCGTGGGAGGGCTGTTGCCCGAGACGGCGAGGAATGTGGTTGGGAATGGGAGTGTCGATACCGAGAGGTGTTGGGAGAGGACTTGGCTGTCTCTTCTCCGGGCCTGGTCTAGGAGGACATGGAGAGGTACAGCGAAGACCGGAGAGAATGTGAAAACACAAGACCCGGCAGAGAGTGAGGGAAAAATTCCTACGGGAGATTGTGACACCGCCACGGGCGGAGTTGCCAAGGCCAGGAGGATCTTCAAAATGGTGAATCCTCTGCCTTGTCTACAAGTAATCTTCTGGAGAGATGCGGCTCTTATTCTGTGGATGCATGCGTCCTACTATATGGTCGATTACAGCATTCAAACATCTATCCCATCGTCATTCAAAGACATCTATCATTTCAACGAACTGCAAATCGGGCTCGCATATCTCCCACGAGGCTTTGGCATCATCTGTGGTGGCTACGTAAATGGCAAACTAATGGATCGAAATTACAGGACCACAGCAAAAGAGATAGGCCACACGATTGACCGAGAGCGCGGTGACGACCTTTGGCATTTTCCAATCGAAAGAGCAAGGACGAGAGGGTCTTGGTATCTCTTGACTATCTTGACAGGCGCTTTGATCGGATATGGATGGGCTCTCGAACAGCGCAGTCACGTGAGTATCCCTCTCCTTCTGCAGTTCATCCAAGGATTCCTTGGAACGTCCATCTACACCATTTTCAATACTCTTTTGGTGGATGTGTTCCCACAGACGCCCAGCACCGCCGCCGCTGCGGCTTCCATCTCTCGTTGTGCCTTGGCCGCTTCAGGCGTGGCGGCCGTCCAGCCTCTCGTCCGTGTTTTGGGCCGGGGATGGTATTTTACGGCCTTGGCCGTCGTCACTGGTGGCCTTGGCTCCGTGGTCGTCTGCGCGTTACGGAGGTGGGGCCCGGAGTGGAGGCGCGAGAGGGTGGCGAGGACAACTGGAACGTGCGGGGGAGACGGCGCTGGAGTAGCGGGTCCGAACCACCAGGCGAGACTACGTGAGGAGACTCGAGAGACAGCTCTGTCAAAAGATGTGGATGGTGCTGGGACTCCTCCCTAGCTACGACGAAGCTGAAAGGCGTCGATTTCTCGAACATATATGAAACCCAACCTTTCCCGTACAAGGTTGCCGCCCAAGATTATGGGCTCAGGCTCGAATTAACCACAGTAGCGAGGGCTCTGAGAAGCAATTACGTCGGTCCCTAAGATCGTCGTTGACACTACTCTGTAGAAGCAACGCTGTTTTCAGCGGTCCGAGGCATTTTATCTATCACCTCGTGGGCTGGTGTATCACACCCTCGCTCGTCCCCAGGACTAGGTACCCGGAACGACCTGGATAGCGTACCCGAGGGGTGCGCTTTCCGAAGGGTGTGATTCGCCAATAGGTTCCAGGCGGATCTTCTAGGCAGGCTAGCCGTATATGGCAAGCTCTACGACATGCGCGGATGTAGTCCACTTTCCACTTGCGCACAAATTAAAAAGAAGTGAAGTAAAGTGTATCCATGTTCCGAGCCAGTGGAATCGACAGCGGATAGATCTCCGATGTTCCACCGGTCCGGGAAGGATAGCAAGGATCAAAACTTCGAAGCCACCAGAACGGAGCCGCTGTGCTCATCAAGCCCTTTCGGCAATGATCGGTCCTTCGAGTTGGCTGATGGGCTCAGTCAGCAGTGAGTCTATCCTCGTGCGGTTTAGAGGGTCTACCTACCTAGGTACGTGGGCCGATGTACCTTACAGACCCAGTCTTGAGCAGTCCCGCAGAAGATGGCGGAGAATGTAGGGCCCCACTGGCTTGACGATTGGTTTTAGCCGCAGATCTCGTACAGTAACTTTAAGGTACTGTCAGCTTCAATTCCAAATAAGAGGAAGACGTGGAAGACTAGATCTTGAGTGATTGGCTAAGAAATTATGGACTGAGAAAGTTATGCGAAACGTTCTTCGTCGTCATCGACTCACAAGGATGATTGACGTGAGGCAGTCATGCCACCTCTGCGGATTTCCAGTAGTAGGTATGTGTCCAAGGAGCACCAAGACTGCAGCCAATTACCAGATACGGTACTCGTAGAATCATCCATCATATATTGCGGGGTCAATAGGTAGCCCTTATTCTTCCTGAAACGCTACTGCGTTGCGTTGCGTTGCGTTTCGTTGAAAAAGGTTTTCTTTTCTTTTATTTCCCGTTTTCTTTGCTTTCTTGCTTTCCAACTGACCTTTTCTTTTCTATTTGCTTTCTCATTGGTGTCAATTTTATAATTCTCTCACGGATTCATTGAATACAAACCGCCCGAAAGTTGAAAATCGCCACGATGCTCGAGTCTCCGGTCGCCTATCCTCTCCTGTTCCCTTTGCTTCTCATTGCTTGTTCCTCGTTGTATTTTGCCATTCGTAATCTACTCGACGACCGCGCCGTCGCCAAGCTTGGGTCATTTGCTCCGAGGGTGCGCTCGTACCTTCCCCTGGGCATCGGCATCGTCTATCGCAGCTTTCGTCACGCTCAAGCCCACACCGACATTGATTTCTGGGTGCACCTTTTCACCTCGTCTCCGAACAAGCATAGCAAAACCGTTGAGCTCTTCATGGCAAGGCAGCGCTGGATCTTCACCGCGGACCCGGAGAACATCAAGGCTATCCTGGCCACGCAATTTCAGGATTTTGGCAAGGGAAAGGAGTTTCACGAGACTTGGAAACCGTTCCTGGGTGATAGCGTATTCACTACCGATGGGCAGCAATGGCATGATAGTCGGCAATTGATCAGGCCGCAATTTGTCAAGAATCGAGTGGCTGATCTCGAGATCTTTGAAAAACACGTCGAACGATTGATGAACAAGATCGGTGGGCATGGCGAGGAAGTAGATATCGCTGCCCTGTTCTATCGCTTCACACTCGACTCGGCTACAGACTTCCTGCTCGGAAAGAGCGTCGACAGTCTTGAGAATTCGCAGGCGGAATTCGCTTCTGCTTTCGCCGAAGTGCAAAAGGTACAGACTTTGTTGACTAGATCTGGAGAAATCAACCTGTTCATCCCCAAAGCAACATACTGGGCTGGTTTGAAAGTGATCAACGCATTCGTGGAACCGTTCATTGACGAGATTCTCCGCCTCAGTGTTTCGGACTTGGAAGAGAAAACGAACCAGTCCTTCTCTCATGCCTTGGCGGCCACGGGGATTCGGGACCGTAACGCCATCAGAGATCAAGTCATCGCTGTTCTACTTGCGGGGCGGGATACCACAGCTTCCGCACTGAGCTTTACCTTCAAGGAACTATCGGCGCACCCTGAGATTGTTCGGAAGCTGAGAAAGGAGATTCTGGACAAGGTTGGCCCGAGCAGGCCGCCGACCTATGAAGATTTGAAAAGCATGCCCTATCTCCAGCATGTGATGAACGAGACCTTGCGGCTCTATCCATCCGTACCGTACAATGTAGGCTGCCAGTTCACCGCGACGTCGACCCGTCACGTCACCGAGAAGCAAGGACAAAGAGCGCTGACTGTCTCCAGATGCGAACGGCACTGCATGACACGACGCTGCCCACAGGCGGCGGTCCGGATGGCTCGCAACCCATCGGTAAGCAACCAAAGTCACCCCGTGCAAGGGGTCCTAGCTCCCACATACTGATCCGATCACCAAGGCGTCCTCAAAGGCACCGCCATCGGCTACGCGACGATACTCATGCAGAGGCGCGAGGACCTCTACCCGCCGCCGTCCGCGGACTTCCCGCCCGCATCGCAGTACAGCCCCGAACGGTGGGACAAGTGGACGCCGAAGAGCTGGTCGTACATCCCGTTCAACGGCGGGCCGAGGATCTGCCTCGGGCAGCAATTCGCCCTGACTGAAATGGGTAGCCAACCCCCTTCCTTTCCCCCCCCGCCCACCCGCACCCCAGACTCACGAAAAAGCCATGAGAGAGAGCAAAAGCGTGTGTGTGTGTGCTGACTGGGCAATCTCTCCCGTTGTAGGTTATACGATTGTGCGGATCCTGCAACGTTTCGAGAGAGTGAGCAAGTACTGGTCAGACAGCGGGGCCCAGCTGAAGTCTGACATCGTCCTGTCGCCAAAGGACGGCGTCAAAGTTGGGTTCTGGGAGACGAAGACGGCCTGAACGGCGGTTTCTTGTACGGTCAGATATGTTTTCCTACGATTCCGAGTGTAAGAACGCGGAAGCGTGGAAAGGCGACAGGAACATAGGGGAAGAAGCACCGCACGTCCGCAGCCTGGCGAGAGAGAAGAAACCTTCACGACGGAGCAGGTTCCAGCGCTTCTTCCGGAGAAAAGGAAGGAGAAAGATGCAATGCGATGCGAACTCCTTCCGAAGCCGGACACGGTGCGTACAACGTGCCACCAGCCCCCTGCTGTGCGCGTCAAGGCACGAAAAAAAGGTTGACAAAAGTCGGGAAGTGCTGGCTTTACCCGTCAGCCCTAGGTTACCTACTATTAAACTCACCTTTGGCCATTTCCGTTCCTGGCGTATCAGCTTACTGCTGCTCCTACGTCTCTTCGAACCCCGTACCCTTCACCTCACGCCATTAAACACTGCTGCGTTCTCCCTTCCGTCCAACATGGATGGGAGCGTAGGTTTACACCACGAGGTTCATGCTTTGGGCTCAGTCACATTGTGTCTTGTCGAATGAGAATGTCTACTGAACGGAATCGAAACGAACATTGGCTAATTAGGATTCGCATCGAATTTAAATGGGTATGGTTCATCCAGTCTCCGAATTTGGCTCAGAAGTGTGGTGGAGTCTTCGACTTGGCCGATATTTGGGAGGGGAACGTCCTACGAGTCCTGAATTACAGGCATGCCAACACGTCATCAGGACCACCGAGTACCAACGCAAAGTGGTGTAGGTATCTGAATGAAATAGCTTTGGGGGAAGATGTTGCGTTCATTATTCATTATCGTTTCTGAGGTCATATCTGATCATTACTGCGGGCTGATTGCTCGTCGCATCCTAGTACCGTGAGGGGAGGCATAAGTAGACCCCCTCCCCTTTCGCCCCCCCGCCTTCCATAAAACGCGATTCGGCGGCCGAAAGCAGCCAGCTGTTACAACAGAAAAAGACATGCAATCACGTCGGTACAGTACTCACGGCGGTGCAACTCAAGGAAAGAAGGAATCAAGCGTCCGGCACATCATTCCAACCCCCTGCTCTTCTTCTTAGCCTGCTCCAACTCCAGCGGCGACGTGAGTCCATGTCTCCTCTTGAGATGCGTCCCCAAGTTATCCGACCTCATCCGCTTCGCGCGGCAATCCCGCTCGGGGCACTTGAGACCTGCGTCCGGGTTGTGCCGGGGCGACGTCCGCAAGTGGCGGCTCAGGTTCGACCGGGCGTCGGTTGGCGTACCCTTGAACCCTTTCCCGCACAAGTGACATACTTCCACATGTGACGTTGAGGCGCTGAAGGTTGGCGACGTGGGTGAAATGGAAGCTTGAGACACCGCGGTTGGCGAGGTCATCGGAGTGCTGAAGTCGTCAATCGGAGAGGTATCCGTGGATGTCCGGGCCGTGAGACTGGTCGGTGAGGAGCCGAGGGTGAAAGTTCCAGCACTCCCTGCAAACGGCGAGGTAGTAGGCGACTCCGGGGAAGCCCCGCCTGGGCGGATGAGTCCCAGGACACTAGTATCTAGCCTAGGTTTTGAAGCAGAATCCAAGTCCCGGTGCCTCTTCAACCCTTCCGATATATCCATGATTTTTGTCAGATCCGCAATATAGTGCTGATCTCGCCACGTCCGATCTGACGAGCCCATAGCCGTGTTGCACTGAGTATTCACCATACTTTGGAATCTCTCAAATACTTCGGGATATTGAGAGCTCCGCTAAGACCAGTGAGTACAAGATTTGGGACTTTGGAGATTTGTCTGTCACTCACTCGGCCACTGGAGAGCAACGCGATCTCGACTTCGCGGTTCTCATTTAGAACCCCGCTGCATATACCGTAGCTAACATCCAGTATACTGGTTTGAAGAGCCTCAATGCCTTTTTTCCGTTCCAGAGGCCGAATAATCTTCTCCATTCCTTCGCCAATCCTGGGAAGCTCGTTTCCGGCAGCCACTGCAGCGCTATGGAGTGACATGTTCTTCTCCAGGACATGGGACTCTTCAAAATCTGAGCTGATGGTTAGAGGGGCCTTGTAAATGCTCCAGCGGTGAACTTGCCATCGAGAAAGCCAGCGCAGGCCCTGAAGACTTTGTTATCTCTCAATTCTTGAAGCCATGGTGCCTGATCCATCTCCAATGAAAGTTCCTTAGATGCGTTACAGGTGATTAACGAAGGAGGATTCGCGTTGGCAGTAAAGACTATTGTCTGGCGTCAGTGATGCAAAGCAAGAACCCGGGCAGATGGAAAGTTTAGAGAGCAGGCACAGTCACTGTTGCGAAAACCTTGGCCCAGTGTAAAAGATGAAAAACAAATTTCGGATGTATCCCAAAAAGGTCTCTGCTGACAATCGCAACCTCTTAACGAACGGACAAGACAAGACTGGCAATAAGAGGAGTCACTGGTGCCAGGACGAAGCTTGTGACCCAAGGAGATAGACGTATCTGACAAGTGAAAACCCTCTGTTGCCGCTTAAACATGACGTACGAGTTCAGCAAGCACAGCAAATGTGACGATGAAAGAATTCTGCCATCACAGAATTAAGAATGGCGACCAACAAATTTCAGTGAACCTGGACATTAAACGATCCTAGTGGTGCCAGAAGCGGCACGAAATCTAGTTTTGAAAGCAATCGGGACAATCCAAGATTGAAATGCACGTACTCTGTTGATTAGGAAGCCTCCACCAAAGATCCATGGCCGTCAAGAACAGGAGCTCTCCCTCTCTGTCGAACAACGCATGCCGCAGCTGAAGCGCATCTTGGAAGAAAGCATCCCAACGGTACGACTCATCCTCATGGTGTAAGACAAAGGCAGCGGCAAAGGCTATGTGCATAAACGAAAAGACTTCCTCGAAAGTCTTTTCATACTTACCACAAAGCCAAGCCTCCAGCGTGCCGATGCCCTTTGCGAACAATGTACGAGCGGACAGTGATGAGCATCGTAGGTGTAGCTCATTGTTTGGGAACAACCTCTGCATCCACTCATTGTTGACAATCTGTACCAGTCCTTGAAGCTCTTCGACCTGAGTTCTCACATGGGGTCCGTGGTCCTGATTGGCCTCTACGTCAAATTCCTGAATCTGAACGGGAATCTGCCGGCCCTCACTGTTTGAGTACCAATGGTAGTCTGTTGGGTAGTTGGCTGATGTGGTGTTGGCTCTTGGCTTAGCAGGACTGCCCCGAACATTCGTGCGCTTTGGTCCTGGCGTTGGAAGCGTCGAGCTTTGTAATTTCCAGGCGTTGATGCAGTCGTCTGAATTTGTTATTTCGCTGACGCTTGGGACTTCCTGGGTGCTCGAAGTCGGGGAGCCGACGTTAGACATGGGAGATACAAGTGCCGAAGCTCGACTACCCAGGGCTATTGCGCTGGACAGCTGGGAGACCAGAATTGGACTCGGGGCGCTTGGAGAGGCAATTGTTGGCAATGGAAAAGCAAACCCTAGAGATGGCGTACTTGGACAGATGTCTGCGAGTTCTTCATAACAATCGTGGAATGGATTACGGGACCATTGCGTGTCCAAAATTTTGGTGAATCTTTTGCTAAGGGTGTCAGCACCCCCAGGTCTTTTGTCGCAACTGCTCTCAGCTTGTAGAGCTGGCGAAATCGTAGATGGGATCGCAGTGGGAGCGTCAGCAATGTTGCAGCTGACGCGATCTCGCAACTCTGCGGTCAAATAGACTGGGTCGACTGTTGGCAATTCTAGATTGGTCGGGACAGAAGCATCATACAAATCGGTGAAAAGTGGATCTAGCCCCCTGTAGCCAAAGCTGTCGCTGCCTGCTTCGATCCCTTCAAACGGAGTTGGAACGGACATCTCATGCATTGACCGCACATTGACTCGTTGTGATAACGGGAGCTCTGGTCTGAAAATATCGCTACCAGCAATCCCGGCGGTGCAAGCCAGATTGCCAGGGTATTTGGCCTTCTCATCTACCCAGTCAGGATAGGCAGCGTCAGTCCTGGTGTTCAGTTCGTGCGCTAATGAGGGATGGGGCATTAGCATTCCTCTTCCAACAGGTTAAATCAACTCATAGAAGATCTAGCTAGCACAACGGCGGAAACAAGCCCATTCGAAAACACAAGACTAAGCGTGACACAAGTGGAGGCAGAGCAAGGAGGGTAGCTGAACTTCTGTCGCACAAAAACCATGCACCAAGACCCAGATCGAGGTAACGAACGAAAAGGTATGAAGGCGAAAGGTGCTTACCATGTGAGAAGCTTTGACCGACATTCGGGTATAGATCAAACTTCATAGCTCGAGCACCGTCCTCTATTTCGGCTTTTCCAGGGGCGTCCACTAAGAACAATGCGTGAGTTTATGAAAATTTGGCGTTAGCAGGTTGTAGACCACACACCTATCTTCCTTAGAGATCGTCTACGACCAAGCCACCTGAAGAAAGTAATGGCCAGCTTTGGTTCCCTTTTTTGCAGCCTGGGTCTAGGTTGTATATCGCATCCCTTGTTGCACTCCAAAAATCGTTCGGGACGCTTGCAGTATGGGCACCAGTACCATCCGTTGGTCAGGCGAGGGCACCCAAAAACGTGACGCACAGTTGCATCAGCATCTTTGAAAATGTTGCGACACCATAGCATCGGACACATCAAAAGCTCTTCTTCTTCTATGTCTTGAGCGTCACGTCGGAAGTTTTTGACCCAGTCAAGAAAGCTCGACTGGCACCCTGTGCAAATTTCGATGTCAGCATTACTCGGACAAGGCAAATATCGGAGTTGCAAGATAGTCCTTCATTTTTGATACCAAAGAGAAAGGTGAATTGTGGAATCTACATACCATGTTGTGAGAAAGAACCGAGGACTTTCCTGCTGACGCCTTCGTTGAGATGAGGTTTGAGTCTGAAGGGCAAGCGTCAGCGTGGGCATGCCAGAGCAAATTGTCACGGCCAACTCACGCGCAAGGTAACCCGCGAACGTTGATTGGATTCGTTGTGCCACACATCCTGATTGGCGCACTGACTCTCGTTGGTACTTTTTGCAGTAGTCAGCGGATGGTTCCAGAATGATGGGATTCCGTTCGTTGGGGAATGCAGGAGTTATAAGCCCAAGGTCTCCGGAGGGAAGATGAGGATGAGGTGACATGGTTTAAGACTTCGGAGCACTGGATGTTGCGATTACACTAGAGTCCGTATGCCGTCTTCTGGAACGCCCATCCATTGGCGCAGAGGAAGAAAACGGTAGTGACGAGTTGCGCGCATGAACCGTCCTGCATTTGCCAAGTAGATGAGCCAAAACATTTGGAGGGGTAGCTGATAGCTTCAGGACTGGGTGTAGGAAGCAACAAACAACCAATGTTGTCTTGCGACGTATCGGAGAATACGAGCTAACCATTGAAGAGCGTATATTCAATTCCCCGGTTCCGGGAAGAGTCGTGCAGCAAGGAAATTTTTCGCATGATCATGCACGGTCTCGCAGAGGTCGCCCACTTAGGGCCTTGGAGACTGCATTATTGGCCGTATGTGTAGCCCAAAACGACTCTGATATGCGTCATCGCCCTTTGGCGCATCTGGCCGTCCCAGGCCGCCTCGTGGCCACGAATCCTAACGCCTCAGGCTCACCGGTCTCCTGTGGCCAGGCACAAGGAATGCGGCCCATGTCAATTGAATGCGGATGTCCGATTATTGCCCCCACGAATCTGATGCGATCCATAGAGGGCCAACAATCACTGAAAAGAAGGCAACCGGCTAGTAAAGCGAGCGAGAGATGAGCTGTCCATGGCTGGCATCTGTACGAGTCCTGCAGGTTGTCGCGCAAGCTCTGGAGTATGAACGCCCGGTTTTGGAAAGAGCCGTAGGCAAATGAAGCTAGGATGGAAACGAAGAGCGATCCAAGGCTCACAGCGAGGACAGGTGTGTGTCACCGGTGGGACCCTTGTGACTGCTAGAGAGGCCCGGGAGGTCCGGCCAGTCCTGAAAATGTTAGTGGAAACTGTTGCCTTAAGGATACCTATGCACTTACCAATAGAGGTCTGCTTTCGCTTGCCAGGACTTTGGAGGCGTCCAGAAATCGAGCGACAACAAATCGGGCGGCAATTCAGGACTGAAGAAGCGCTGTTGTGCAATAGTCCGATTTCCTCAGGGGGCAACGGCTGTTGTGAAATGTCATGTGATAGATTGATCGGGACGTGGGCTCGGCATCATCGGATAAGCATTTCAGTCCTTCTCATTCTCTCGTGGCAGCCTTGCGGCTCTCCCTGCCACCCAGAGGAAGCAAAGACATGATGTTTAATCCTGAGAAAAGGAAGACAGTGGAAGGGACACGTTATAGAAATAAATGTGAAGACCTGAACCACTCCTTGGCTTTTTTGTGCCGCAGAGTCTCGGGATGTAACGTCGTTAACTCTACGATGGTGGAAGATTTTCCGAGTAGGAGCAATCCTTCTATCGGTATTCCATGCCTTGTGTACAGCCAATAAGGATAGACCCCGCACCAACTTGGCAAAGAGTATGCAGCAACGGCATCGGTCTATGAAGGATATGCACGTATATCAGGCTCTCATAGATAAGATCTGCGTGTACATAGTGCCAAACAAGTATATGTATGATACGAGTAGCTGGACATATCAAATGTTGCATCGATATCTGTGCATCAGAGCGGGGTGTGCATGCTGCTAGATAGTCATCTCGATCAGTTCGCGAACATCTCCACATTTCCGCTTGCGCACATATTGATTCCAACCTGGTACATCTCACATATTGATAAATTTTTAAAAACTGTTAGAGAAGACAATTCTTGTCGCAGGTCATATGACTCTGTTAGTAGAATGGATTTCATGATGTGTCAGATAAAGGTGCTGCTGTTGATGAGGTAGAAAAACATGAAGCAACAGCAGGTAGCGCATCCCTACCTAGCACATTCCCAGATCTGGTGTCAGCTCCTGCTCCAAAGGACTTTTGTTTATGAGGTAAACACAACACTTCAAATGGCCTTACTTTTTTTTTTCTGTTTCCTTCCTTCCACTATTGATTTTATCCTATCTATCCTGTGTAGGGTAGGCTAGGTCGGTAGGCTGCCTCAGCTGCCTCAGGCCTCCGCTGCCGAAAGTGGATCCCCTAGGTTAAGCCCTACCAATGGCCAGAGATACCTAAGTATCTAGATAGCTTGGCATGGATCAACGTTTTGCCGAGAGGCGAATTCGCACCTGAGGTAATCCGTAGACTCTCACGACTCTATGGAGCATTAATCAAGCTACTTCTGACTTGGCCAGCTATGACGGCTTCAAGACGACTAGCTGCTCGTTCCCAAGCATCCTCTAGGTCACAGCATCGAGAACCAGGGGTCAATGTAGCTGCAGACTCTCCTACTCTGAAAACGACACGCGCCAGTCGCTCCTCAAATAAGACAGCCGAACTCGAGGCTAATGGTATAGGAAACAAGGAAACACCCGGCAGTCCTGTAAAAAGGAAAAAGATTGAAGCTGTTATTACGGAGGAGGTGTCACCGGCGGAGCCTAAAGAATCAACCCCCAAGAAGACCAAGCTACGAAAAGAGGTCAAGCAAGAAACTCAAGAGCACGAGCCATCAGCGGAAGAGACCTCCACAAAGGGAAAGCAGAAACCCAGAGTAAACAAAGAGCAAGTGCCAGCAGATCCCCAGATCAACGGAGAAGATCCCAAGGCAGCTAAGCGCAAGAGGACCGTCAAAGCTGAGAAAGCCGAGATCGAACTCGGCGAGCCATCGCCTAAGAAGACAAAACGGAAGAAAGACACCGAGGTCGAGGTCGAAGTTGATGAGAACGTTGTAGACGAAGCCTCG
Source organism: Evernia prunastri (assembly GCA_003184365.1). Lineage (NCBI taxonomy): Eukaryota > Fungi > Ascomycota > Lecanoromycetes > Lecanorales > Parmeliaceae > Evernia > Evernia prunastri. The sequence goes on from NKYR01000093.1 coordinate 139,092, forward strand.
CCGAAGAAGGCCGCACGCAAAACCAAGGTCAAGGAGGAAGAAGAAGAAGTTGAAGAGGGTGAAGAGGGCCAGAAGAAGACAAAACGCAAGAGGAAGACCAAGGAAGAGAGAGAATTAGAAGCCATGCCCCTGGCTGCCCGCACCGACGGGTTACGCATGTTCATTGGGGCCCATGTCAGTGGTGCCAAAGGTCGGTCTTTCTCGATGTATATAGCACCAGTAGAACTGAGACTTTTCAACCATCTAGGAGTTCACAATTCTGTCACAAATTGCGTGCATATTGGCGGGAATGCCTTCGCCATGTTCCTCAAATCGCAGAAGAAGTGGGAGAACCCCCCTTTGCAAGACGATCACAGGGACCAGTTCAAAGTACTATGTAGCGAGCACAGATACGAAGCGGCAAGGTATGGAGCTGCTCCCCATCTCCAAAGCTGACCAAACCAACCTGACTCATCATTCCCTGTAGTCACATCCTGCCCCACGGTTCCTATCTCGTCAATCTCGCCCAGGAAGACGCGGCCAAAGCCACTCAAGCCTACAACGCCTTCCTCGACGACCTCAACCGCTGCGAATCTCTCGGCATCCGACTCTACAACTTCCACCCGGGCTGGACCGGCAGCCACCCTCGGCCTTCCGCCATCGCCCGTATAGCCAAGGCCCTCAACCGCGCCCACGCGGCCACCAGGACCGTAACGCCCGTCCTCGAAACCATGGCCGGCGGCGGCAACGTCATCGGCTCCACGTTCGAAGACCTGCGCGACATCATCGCGCTCGTGGACGACAAGGAACGCATCGGGGTATGTCTCGACACGTGTCACGTGCACGCCGCGGGATACGACCTGCGGACGCCTCTGGCTTTCAAAAAGACTCTGGACGACTTCGACAGGGTAGTGGGGATGAAGTACCTCTGCGCGCTGCACCTCAACGATAGCAAAGCACCCTTCGGCAGCCACAGAGACCTGCATCAGAACATCGGCCTCGGCTTCCTCGGTCTGCGCGCATTCCACAACGTGATGAACGAGCCGCGGTTCGAAGGGCTGCCCATGGTGCTGGAGACGCCGATCGACCGCAAAGACGGCGAGACGGGCAAGGACGTGGAGGACCGAGGGGTCTGGGCGAGGGAGATCAAGATGCTGGAAGGACTGATCGGGGTCGATCCGGACGGGGATGGATTCAAGGCCGTGGAGAGGGAGTTGGCGGACCAAGGCGCCGAGGAGAGGGCCAAGTATCAGGAGCAGTTTGAGAGGAAGGCGGAGAAGGATAGGAAGGCGTTGGAGAAGGGACAGACGAAGTTGCAGTTTGGGAAGAAGAAGAAGAAGAAGGGGAAAGAGGAGGAGAGAGGGATCGAAGAAGGGAGTGGTAGCGAAGCTTGAGGACCAACGTTATGCAGCGACCGCTACTTGGAACCCGAGAGCTTACTAACTCATAAGGAGATCAAAATACAAGCAATAGAAAGGCTTCGTTTCGCTATCTCTGTGCTCATCACGGGGTCCATCTTATTGGCCCTCTGGTGCTCCGAAACTCCCTGCCTGGGCTGGCTTCCCCCGCAACTCCTCGAAAAAAAGAAGAGGCCGAGACGTAAAATTCCCTTGAACGTAACTGAGACAAGTCAGGAAGGGCGAACAAGGATCGTCAATAAAGGGTTGAGGTTCTCGATCGCTCCCATACCGCTCCCATACATAAAATGTCTTTGAATTGACACGCTAGTCCCTCACGTATTCGATCCCTTGGGTAGCGACCACTAAGCACTACTAAGTAATCCACCAATCTGTGGGTGGATTATCAATGCAACAAAGCCTTTCATGTAAAACTCCGGTCAGGATGTTCGGTTTGGCATCGCCCGATGATACCCCTATCCGAGCACTTTCAAGCCCCCTTTCGTCTTGCTCTGCTTCTTCTGGACGCCAGCCCCAGTCCCACCTCTCCCACCTCCTCCGCCTCCTTTCCCTCCCTTCCCGTTCTTCCGCTTGTCCTGCGGTACCGTAGGCCTGATCTCCGTTGTGCTCTTCCTCAACAGCACAGGATGACTTCCGATGTATTTACCCTGCATATCTCTCGCTGACTGAAAATACTCCTCTCCATCCACAAAACTCACGAAACCGTATCCTTTGCTCTTTGTCGTCCGCTTGTCCCTCACTACCCTCGCTTTCACCACTGAAGGATACTTTGAAAACGCTTTGAGGAGAGACTCGTCCGTAACTTCGCCCGCAAGATTTCCAACGAATAAACGGAAATGAGCCGGGTCCCATTCAAGCAGCGATGGATCCTGCCACGTCTGTCCACCACCGCTACGCACGACCGTTTTCTGCTTGCCGTCTGCGCCTGTAACAACAGCCGCCACGCCAGTATCGGCGTTGGCCGCGGAACTCATAGCCGAATTACTCATCGAGGCACCTGCAACGTCCTGTCGTACACCCAACGGAGCTGTGTTGGCACCGGTCGAAGAAGGACCACCTTCACCTCCAGTGCCGAATCTGCTGAAAGGCCGACTTGCAGTGCGGCTGCTGTCTGCATCCTTCCCGGCGTATGCACTTTGCCACTGAGCTATCTGCGCTTCCATTTCTGGGTCCATCTCCTGGCTGTTACCGACGCCTCCGCCTCGCCCAGCGCCACCTTGACCGGGCAGGGGAAAAGGATTCCGTATTTGAGGTGGTGTGGGCTCGACATATGGTTCTTCGAAGGCGGGCTTTTGGTAATAGGATGGTGTTGGGGGTTGTTGGTATGACGGTTGTGCCTGATATGCACCGTTGGCGTAGGTCGTTTGAGGGGCGGAGAAGCCTGTTGGCGGGGCAGGGGCGGCTGAGACCACAGGACTATGAGTGCGGAACGATTGACTATTTGCAGCTACGGATCGTGGTTGGAATCCTGTGAAACCACCGAAACTGCTCGGAGGCTGATTTCCCCCGGTGTTGTTTGAAGTACCATTGTAGCCTCGCGTTCCTGGGGCGGAGGAGAAGGTCGGGGCGGAGGAGGTGGTAGGCTTGAAGGGCGGAGGTGAACCAGCCGACGGTGGGGGTCGCGGGGGCAGCGAAGCGTGAGCTGGAGAGTTGGCGGATGAAGACGAGGTTTGTGGTAACTTCAAACCTGGAGGCGGTGGATATGACATGATGAACGGCTGTGCTGTAAAGCCTTGGGTGTGATGATTTGGGTACGTACCTCTCGCCTGAGACTTTGCAGCGGCCGAGGTGGTTTAGATACGGTTTGTTATTGATTGCTGAATCGCGTGAGGAACAAGTAAGGAATGCAGAATGGGATCTGATATCTGATTCACAGAGGGTGAAACGTACGGGTACTTGTTAAAGATACCGTAAGGTAGATAGCAATTGAAGGGTTGGGTGGTTTCACTGGTTTACAGTTGCACAAGAAAGGGCTTGGCATAGCTTGGCATTAATTGGGATGTGGGATGTGGGATGATTTTATTCACTATTCACCGATTGGTGCTAGTGACACGTGCATTAACCTACCTTAGCGCCGTCAATTTCTCCCGCACCAAATGGCAAATAATAATGAGGGCTTTCTTTCCTTCTTACTTACCTTGCGTCACAGTTCGTTCTCTACTTCTCGATGCGTTGAAGAGAACAAACTTCATTAAAATCAAACCTTCTTATATACAATCTTCTACAAACAACACCTACAAAATTTGAGAATCGTCCAAACGTTCAAGATGACGGGAAAAGCAATGTACGTTGAACTTTCCCCCTCTATCCTTCATCCGGCATGCCCCGCTTCAACCCGAAATCCATACTCTCACAGCATTCGATCTCTGCCACTCCTATCCTTTGAGATCCACCAACCCTGACATTCTTTGGCGACGCTGAATTATGTTGCTGAGAATTCTGGGCTGACTGTAGCGCCCGTCTGGCCGGCATCAATGTCGGCGGACTTGCGCGGATCACTCCCAGTGGTGACTTCGGCCTCATCGGTCTGGCCGTTATGGGCCAAAACCTTCTCCTGAATGTTGCCGATCATAAGGAATTCAATGTCGTGGCTTTCAACCGCACCGTGGCCAAGGTCGATCGATTTATGGACAATGAGGCAAAAGGTTGGTCCATGTCCCCCTCCGCCTTCAGGAAGGCATTGCTGATGCTGCAGCAAAGACTACAAAAACATCGAGGGAGCTCATTCCATGGAGGAATTTGTTCTGAAGCTCAAGAAACCCCGTCGTATCATGCTCCTTGTCATGGCCGGCAAGCCAGTTGATGACTTCATAAACGCTCTACTACCTTTCGTCGAGAAGGGTGATATCATTATCGACGGTGGCAATTCGCACTTCCCTGACACCAACCGCCGAACACGATCACTGGCCGAGAAAGGTATCAGATTCGTAGGCACAGGTGTATCTGGTGGCGAAGAAGGTGCTCGTTATGGACCCAGCCTCATGCCTGGCGGAAACGAGGAGGCGTGGCCCTACATCAAGGATATCTTCCAATCCATTGCTGCCAAGAGTGATGGCGAGCCATGTTGTGACTGGGTAGGCGACGAGGGCGCTGGTCATTATGTCAAGATGGTCCACAACGGTATCGAATACGGAGACATGCAATTGATCTGCGAGGTACAATGACCCGATGTTGATAATTCTGCCTCCGGTAAGCTCACGCGAATTGTAGGCCTACGACATCATGAAGCGTGGCTTAGGCCTCTCTGCGAAAGAAATGGCCGATGTGTTTGCGGAATGGAACAAAGGTGTCCTCGATTCTTTCCTCATCGAGATAACTCGCGACGTTCTTCGATACGACGATGATGACGGCACACCATTGGTGGAGAAAATTCTGGATTCCGCCGGCCAGAAAGGTACGGGCAAATGGACCGCCATCAACGCCTTGGACCTTGGTATGCCCGTGACTTTGATCGGCGAGGCTGTCTTCGCGAGATGCTTGAGCTCTCTTAAGCAGGAGCGTGGCCGTGCGGCAGGAAAACTTGCCGGTCCTACGCCCAAATTCGAGGGAAACAAGAAAGAGTTCCTCGCCAATCTGGAGCAAGCGTTGTACGCCTCAAAAATCATCTCCTATGCTCAAGGCTTCATGTTAATACAGAATGTACGTCTTTTTCGTCTTCTCTGCAGGGTCTCGACAGCTGCGATACTCACCCTACGTGTAGGCTGCCAAGGAATACAAATGGAAGCTGAACAAGCCTTCAATTGCACTCATGTGGCGTGGTGGCTGCATCATTCGATCAGTATTCTTGAAGGACATCACTTCTGCATACCGTAAGAACCCAGACCTTGAGAACTTGCTGTTCGACGACTTTTTCAATAAAGCCATCCACAAGGCTCAGAATGGCTGGAGAGATATTGTCAGCAAGGGCGCGTTGTGGGGTATACCTACGCCCGCTTTTAGCACCGCCCTGAGCTGGTATGACGGGTATCGCACGAAGGATCTCCCGGCCAATCTTTTGCAGGCGCAGAGAGATTACTTTGGTGCTCACACGTTCAGAATCAAGCCCGAGCATGCTAGCGAGAAGTATCCCGAAGGTAAGGATAACCACGTCAATTGGACCGGCAGAGGCGGTGACGTATCGGCGTCCACCTATCAAGCATAGGATACGTCAAAATCCTCCATCATCATGGTGCAAGTCTTTACCGACAACATGATTTGGATAAAAGGCATGCTTCCTCGGTTCGATGCTCTCACTTAGACCAGAACACAAAGTATCTGTAAAAGTCATAAATGGTGAATAAGATGAACTCGTCTATACACATTCTGAAGCTCGATATAATGATACTCTTACTTATCACCAAAGAATACGTAATTTAAGATTGAGATCTGTGGTGTTGTTATTCTTTTAGTGTCGCTCCTGTAGATCGTTTCATGTTTGCCAAGACTTCCCTGCTTGGCAACAACTGCCTGTGACTTGTTATCGAACGACGCTACAACCAAAGACACCAAACACACTGTGCTTCTAGACGCCTCTCCCTGTGTCTCGCTTCTCTCCGCTCTGGGCTGGGGGGACAAAGCTTCCTAAGCCTGACGCACTACTACGGCCCATGTGCGCTGGCAGCATGGGCGCCCAAGCGGAACAGGCAGAGCAGGAATGTTAGGCGCTGGGGACTGAGCCCGCAAAGAACATTAGTCGTCAGCGCCGGCTTGCCGATGGTGATGCTCTTGGCCTTTTTCCGGTGTGCTTCCTCGGGGTCTGCTGAAAAGAAAACCCAGGGGAGCGAAGGCAGCGGACGAGGATGAGGCGTAGGAGCAGGATCCGATGCTACCAGACTCCTAAAACTCTGATGACCGTGAAGACAATGGGCTACTCGCACCACCTTCGAGGACCAAGCCGTCCGTTGCGCACTCAGCAGCCCCAACGACCTGGCTCCGCGCTCTCCACCAGAGCCCCCAACGCTGCCGCTCGCTCTTTATACCCTAGTACGCGACCTTCCTCCCCCCTTCGCACAATCCCTTCATTCCTCATTTGCACTTGGACGACTCTCTCCAATCACAATCCCAGCATGCTTCCCCTCCTCTTCGTCTACACCTCCGAATATCTTATCAACCAATCCCTCTACCCTGTCCTCCTCTTCCCCCTTAGCCCAAACACCCTTTTCACGCTACCGCCACTTCTACCCTACCTGTAAATTCCTCTACCAACTCACCGTCTTCATCTCGCGCTCCTCGACTCCCTTCTTCCGAATCCACAACCTGTACCTACCATTTAGCTCCCTCCGCCCGCCCCCTTCATCCCCTAACCCACTTTAACCCTCATCCACTAGGTAGTCGCCCTTGGATTCCCTAATCTGAAACCCCCTAATTTCCTGTCTACCGGGCTGTGGCAAGAGTCTCGTCGCAAAATCTAGGGCTATCACGGCAAGTGCCCATACCCCTCCATCAAAGCGAAGGATATAATTCGGCAAGAAGTGATACTGCTGAGGTATAATTTGATAAATGATTTGTCAATTCTCGTTGTTTTTCCATTTCGCATCAATTCAATCAATAATAGAGATATTCTTTCGAGGGTAATTTTCGGGAGATTATTCTTCGAGAGGTGTTACTCGGGGGGGTGTTCTTCGAGAGAATATTCTTCGGGGGGGGTGTTCTTCGGGGGGTTGTTCTTCGGGGGGCCTTCGGGGAAGGTTTTCTATTCTATCTTATTGAGTACTCCGAAGAGTATCCTTTCCCCACACCCCCCCCCTCATCCTCAAAAAAATCTCTCCCCGAAGGCCCCCCGAAGAATAACCACCGAAGAGTGCTTTTAGAATATTACCCCTAAAAAGTGTCTCTTTTACATTTTCATACCCCAGCAGCTTCGAGTTTTACCGGTTCATATCCCTAAAGGGTATAGTTTGATAAGGATTCAACCTTTTGGGGTATGAATGAGTATTTTGCCCCTTTTCAAAACCCTCGACGAACCACCATCGTTCACCATCCCTTTTTTCATTATCAGTCTTCCACCAACCTGGCCGATCCCCTGAGCTATCATGCCACGCTCTCTACTTACCAACGAAGACATCCTTCGCGAGCTTCGTTTCTCAGAGGAGTATCATCATCGGCGCTGTCGGGAATATTTCTTCACCCAAGGGCTTCTTACTCTTCCCCTTTCCTTACCTATTTCGGACGTCTTTCTTGAACAAATCCAGGATAGCTGCAACAAATCCATAGCGATTTACTCTATCTCTCCCCATCTGGAAGGTCATACACAGGCCTACAATCGCGACCGCGTAAATTGTAGCAACATTATATTCTCACTCTACGAACAATGGTTTCGCGGTCATCAATCCGATATCGATTTCGGAAGCTTCGTCGCCAAGCTTATTCGTGTCGAGATCCCCTCCATTGATACGAAACCGACGGTCGGAGACACCATAAAGATCCATGAGGCATGGTGCGAGCATGTGGAAATCAATCTACCGTTATGCTCCAGGAAAACAGATTCGACAGGAACGGAAATTGACGATCCTTCATTCGAATTTCATGGCTGTATCGGGATTAACAGGAAGCAGAATAAGTACTACAAGCTCAGGCCCCTTTTTCGGGCTTTGATCATGATTTTGGATCATCATGCAAGCTCAGATGCAGAGCAAATTGTCCATTTGGTTGGTACAGATCTTTCATCGGGTCTGAGCGCACCGATTACCTTCGAAAGCATAAGTCCCAAGCTTGAGTCAGAAAAGTCCCTGGACTATCACAACAATGGTCTTGTAACCACCACACTCTCGGCAGCCATGGACTTCGTCACAGCCCTCGAATTGCGCGAGGAAAAGGCCTTCCCGAAAGACCAACGAGATCCGAGCATAATAGATGAGAGAGGGGCAGATCCAGGACACCACACGAGAGCAGCTAGGTCTATGGGCTACTCCGGACCAGAAATTCGACGGACGTCAAGTACCTGGGTCAAGCTTGCTGAGGGCGAAGATGTGCTACCCCTGCTTACTCCCGAGGTAATACGAATGAAACACCGCCGAGACCGCCTCGGCATGACAGATAAGGCCATGTTTGCACGATACCAGCAAAGCGAACAAAGAGAAAAGTACCGACTAGGCTGTTTGGGTTGAGAAAGCGCAGCGGAATCTGGATGCGAGCTCTCTATGCATTATAAAGATGAATTTGGGAGATAAAGATTGAGCTGGAGAACCTCTATCGATACACGGCCGCTAGCAATCCAGTATTTTGGCCTCGTTTCGACTTACATCATGATTCGCTATAGTTCATCTTGCTTCCAGCAAGATCATTATGATGGGGAATGTACGAGCGGCCCGTGGGTGTCCATAATTCTTTTTGGAAGATGGTTTGTGGAAGATGCGGGCCCTAGCTCCATCGCTGCCATCTTTTGATAATGATTGTGTAAGGTAGCGAAGGTATTTGACTTCAGACCTTCATAGTGAAACAGTCCAATCAAATTTTTCGTGTCGCGCAAGCTTTCGTGGACCAAGGCTCGGATTATCTGATTACTTCACTGATATTGTGTAAAATTAAAGGCTTCCTCAAGGCTAGGATCTTTTTATCTCTCTCCATTGTTTAAGACTCTCTCCTCTGAACCTCTCGTCCCCAGAAGCATACCGCTCATAATCTCCCATATTCATCCCATTTCCGTCGCCAGCCATGTATCTTTAGGGGCCTCCATCTTTGACTCAGCCTCTTTTCCAGCTTGATTCTTGCTACTTGATTTCTTTTTATTTCAGCTAGAGCAGTCCAAATTCCAATCGTCATCAAGCGACAAGAACTTGCTTGGGTAAAACTCATATCCCTCCATGACTTCCCTGAATCACCTTGATAACATGGAAATGCTAGAGGCTTGATTGTCGCGGTCCCGATCTCGATAGCCTGAAGAGTTGCTCAAGAGTCCGTCCATAGACTCAGCGGAACGACAGGGACTACTCTTGTCAGTCAGCGACAATGACAGTGAACACGATCAAATACATGCTACTCTTGGGCCATGGGAGCGTTCTGATGATGCTTCCACCCGACCGCGGTGGATCACTTCGATTCCTTCTGTGCTACCAGCGATCACATCGTTTCTCCCAAGTTCAAACCACAGCAAAAGATACTCCAATACCCGACTGCCTCACTCAATCATTATGAAACCTAGTATCTAGGATAAGCGCTATCGTCCCTGCAAACTCATCCATCCCCGCCAAAAGAATCCCCGTAGTCAAGGTTCCCTTATCTTTTCCCCCAAGTATTCAAGCCTTTTACTACGTTATTAATAGTTGTACATAGTCCTAGACGACACAGGAGGTACTTGGGACACAAAACGAGCAACGAGGTAATTCGTCTTCGCGACATTAAACGCGTAGCCGAAAGAATATCTATCTTAAATTTTAAATCTATTCATTAAAATTTGCGGGCCGAGATATGAAGTTAAAGTCTTCGTCAAGGGTTTTCCAAAAAGGTGTATTAGGCTCGCAGGTAGCAAAAAAAGCCCGCACACCCTAAATTACTTCAACAGATCATAACTCATCATCCACGAGGGCAGTGAACAAGAATTTGCCCTACGAAAAGTAGAGAAGGTGATCCTTCAGAGATTCTGTACTGGGAGTATCAACTGCAAGTTGTTCGTTGCGGAGTTATCGAGAGACCCTTGCGATCTTGAGGTGTGCGGGCTTTTTTGCTACCTGCGAGTAGGGTAAAAGTTTATATATTATCCTCTTTTTAGGTACTTTCCCCGAACCTAGTCCAACACGTGACCTGCTGCTGACTCAGGGTCTCGCTTAAAGTATGTATCGAAGGCTTGGCATATGAAATATTTTAGGTTGATTGAAAGAAAAAGGAAAAGGAAAGACGAAGTTTCTGCTTGCTTGACGTAAGAATTCCGAAAATCCAAGCCTCTTTCCCGATACCAGACTTTGACTTCTCTTTGCCTTATCTCACTAAGCATCCTGCCGAACTCCAAACCGTCCGTTAAAACAATTGTCTCACCTTGACAACATGGCGAAGGGAAAAGTCTGTTTGGTAAGTGATCGTCTAGAGGGTCAAAGACCACATGCGCGATGTCCCTCTAACAATAGCTAGGCCTACAGTGGTGGGATTCAGTCTGGAAATCCCTCGATAAGTCAACCGCTAATGTCATTACACAGGTGGTCTGGACACAAGCTGCATCCTGAGGTGGCTACTTGGTAGGATCCTCATGGTCTTGAGGTTCATGGGATAGTCTTGAGGGCTGACGAGTCATACATATAGATGAGGGATATGAAGTCGTCTGCTGCCTTGCAAACGTTGGACAAGAGGAGAATTGGGATGCCGTGGAGAAAAAGGCGCTCAAAATCGGCGCACAGAAGATGGTGATTGAGGATGTACAGAAGGAGTTTGTGGAGGAATTATGTTTCAGGGCAGTGCAATGCAACGCTCAGGTGCGTGTACCTCATCTGCTACTTTGAATTATATCTAGGACAAGGAGACTTACTTAGACTCACAGTACGAAGGACGCTACCTGCTCGGCACATCGCTTGCACGTCCTGTAATCACGAGATGTCTCATTCGAACGGCACAACATGAAGCTTGCGACTACGTAAGCCACGGTGCAACATATAAGGGTAACGATGGGATCCGTTTCGAGCTTGCCGCGTACGCACTACAACCCTCCATCAAGATCATTGCTCCATGGAGAGAGAGCAGCTTCTTCAACAGGTTTCAAGGTCGGAATGATCTGTTGGACTATGCTGCAGAGAAAGGCATACCAGTTACGTCAACCAAAGCAAAACCGTGGTCGATGGATGAAAATTTGGCTCACTGTAGCTATGAAGCGGGAATATTGGAAAAACCTGACCAAACGCCTCCAGATGATATGTGGACTATGACTAACGACCCCCTGACAGCTCCTAACGAGCCTACCGATATCACAATGAGCTTTGAAAAAGGAATTCCGATTAAACTTGTCACGCCACAGAAGACATTCACAGAATCCGTACAGCTCTTTAAAGAGCTAAACCGGATTGGCAAAATCCACGGTACGTAACGTATACTCAATGATCTCGGATTATTGTGCTGACGATCTAGGTATCGGCAGAATTGATATTGTAGAGACGCGTGGAATAGGTTTAAAATCAAGGGGATGTTACGATGTAAGACAATTAAAGCATCTGATTGCAAAACTGCCCTTAATCCTGAAAACGTTTTCTAATTTTTCTTACAGTCTCCAGCTATGACTATTCTTCGGCTTGCCCACCTTGATATCGAAGGATTGACTCTCGATTCCCAGGTTAGATCTCTTCGGGATCAGGTAAGCCATGCATCCTATCTAGCGGATTTGTCCCAATAATTGCTGATGATGGGACCAAGTTCGTGACACACAACTGGAGCACTTGTCGTAAGTTATGACCTTCGCAATTTCGATGCCATCTAATCTTCTTCATAGTATACAATGGATATTACTTCGCTCCCGAGAGACTCTTCCTGGAAAACTCGTTGGTCTTTAGCCAAAAGGACGTGAACGGCGAAGTCCGATTACGGTGCTGCAAGGGAGCTGCCTACGTTCTTGGTCGTTCTAGCACGACCTCAAACCTCTACTCTGAGGAGGAAGCCTCAATGGATTCTTCGGAGAATTTCGACCCGGTGGATACCACAGGATTTATTAAGATCCAGGTGATCAGGCTAAAGAAGCACTCGGAACAATGGGCTGTGTGAGTGTCACGGACTTGCCATGAGCATGGCAAGGCCTCCACCCAATTAAGCCTAGCGCGGCTCGTCTCCGCACGGCATAATAGCTTCTTAGCACATAGCAGCAATGCAGGCAGTACAACTCTACCATATCCTTCACAGTGAGAGTAAAATACTTCGGGCCAGAGGTCCTTCATGTCCGTGTTCAGCTCTCTAACATGATTGGATTTAGATATTGTTGCTTACAAAACTTACAAGCTCTGGGTTCTGGGAGTGGATTACTTGGTCACTTCCATTCCCTTGGTTACTAGCCTGTTCTCCTTACTACGTAACAGCTATTGAGGAGGTCTAGTGATTCGCAGTGTTCCAGAGCTGCATCATCCGTCTTTGAAAACCCGCTCTGGAACACGACCTCAACCCTCCTATCATAAGAGTATCCACCAAAATAATGCATAGAGGGAATCTTAAATTTCTAAGTCCTACAGTGAAGCCGGTAAACTTACTTAAGAAATTTTCGAAATTTCTGCTCAGTGGGACTTAGAATTTTTAAGATTTTCGCCCGCAAAGATTTCCCTCTATGCATTATTTTTGGTGGATACTCTTACATTTATGATTTCGAATCTACACCAATTGTTCTACCCGCAGCCATTCTACTTTGGTTTCAATGTTCACTGCGTAGCTATACGCCCTCATCGTCCTCTCTTGCATTTCTTCTCCTCTGATATAAGCCACTCTATCTCATCTAACATCCATACCTTCTGTTTAAGTATCCTCTTATACCCCAACTGATCTCTACCATGATTTAAAACGTCCATAGAGAGCTCCTAAGTTTAAAATAATGCCAAATTTTCGCTGAAGCTCCTCAGCTATTTGCTCCCAGGACATGTTTCGGGTTCTGCATTCATCAAGTAACTGGCCTTCTTCCTTCTTCCATTTGGGACCATCGCTTCGGCCTCGTCCCGATGCCTAAACAATGGCAAATGTTTCATCCTTGTCCTTCGCCTAATCTGGCCTCTCCGCACCATGCGTTGCAGGGTCCAAGGCTCTCCGAGCCCCCTCATATCGTGCTCCGAGCTCTTCGCCTGGTCTGTCCGAGTTGAATTTCTTGTTGAGAAGATTCGCCATGTCTTTCCACAACATGCCCTTGTTGGCCTTTCCCGCAATCCACAATGTCTGATCGGAAGAATTCGTTCAGGCACTGAGAGAAAGTTTTGGGGCTCTCCATTGTTAAAATTTTGCGGGCAAAAGATCCTATTGATTTTGGCTCTCGATCAATGACAAAAAGGCCGTTCATTTGTTTGGCGATATTGTGGAAATTGACCGATTCTTCATCACAGACTCCATTGTCCAGCCACTCCGCCTCTTCCGTGGACCAACATTTGTCCGTGGACCGTCGGATCGGCCTGACTGGGTTGACTTCATGATAGCCTGACCCGTTTTGATTTCACTTGCTCGGGATGCTCGTTTATGACGCCCGGACTCCGCGTCACTCGAAGCTACAGATGATGCAATCATTCTTACCGGCTGCTTGCAGAAGTAAATGGCGTTCGCGATGGTAAAGTCCTACCATGCGCCCTTTTTAGCAAGACACAGGCAAGGAATGCAACACTCTTCCGTCTCTGACGCGAAAGATGACTGCATTCTCATCGAAGAAAATGAAGTGTCCTCCTTCGTCGTCCACCACCACCAAGAATTGTATAGCATTTAACTCTAGCCCGGCTTGAATAATCTAGGTCTCCTATTCGCCTATGTCCCAAGTGCTCAAGTCCCGTGTTGAGATAAGGCAGGCATCCGTGGTAAACGAAAATTTTCCATCGTCTACGAAATCCTTTTGATCCCCGAGGTGATTTCGCATCTTGAGGCGCACGAGCCACTTCTGTCTTCTTTGACGATCTCGGAGTCGAATTGAGTGATGACACATCCACCAGAAATGAGTCACCGCTCTTTCTCAGCTGCGGGGGGAATCGCCAGTGTAACCAACCAGGCTTATGTAAATGCGTTGGCATCAGAATAGGGGGCGCTGATCAACTCTGCAATGGCTTCTGTCGTCTTGTTGTCTTCAGATTCGTTGTCGAGAGGCTCGCTGTCTTCGGACTCGCTGTCTTCGGACTCGCTGTCTCTCCCGTATGCTCTTGAGACAATGCTCGTCTTCAGACTGATCGTCAAGAGGCTTCAGATTCTTCCCGGCCTCGTTCACTCCGGTCTGGTTCTCAAGTGTCTTAATGCGGTCGTTCCGTGGGATCGAGTTGCCGAAAGCTTTCGAGCCGTCGCTGTTTTGTAAGTAAGCCCATTTCATAAGCTCCCCCCCAAAGGACCGGGATCAGTATTCCGTAGCTCCATTTGATTTTCTCCTCGTTGATTGTCAATCCCCTAGCGCTCGGGCAGCCATTTCAAGACTTTGGCCATGGCGTCATTTTCAGTCATGATCCGATTGATCCAACGGGGGGCAAAAAAGGTCAGGTTCCAGAAATGATTCGGTAGCGCATTCAGATCAACGTACCACTCGGCCGCCAAAAGCCCTTCTCATAACGGGTGAGATGGCCTCCTAGATAGCTTCACTAGCTGTGGTGTGGGAAAATATGTCTTTGCCACATTATCAAGAAACGGTCACTTTTCGAGACATTTCGTAGTGCTACCGGATATGTAAAGCAGTCTCGATATCTAAATCATAGTCCGTCTTCTCGGATCCAGGTTCGTGCATCAAACCTTCTCTATAGGTTTGAGGGAAATGTCATGCATGGCCTATGTAAGGAGGCAACAAGTCGCATTGTCCATTTCAGACTGCATTACATCGGATTTTGAAAGCGCACAAAATGAATCAGGGAAGCCCTTCTGGATGACTTTACGACATTGATAAGTACTCTAGCGGAAGAGGTGTAACCATCCTATTCCCGCAGTTAGCATTCACCTGTCATCATGTAGAGTCACCGAAACAACTAGAATCTTGTAGATGTTGTTGAGGGGTCTCAACACCGGGGCTAGCTAGCTGAAGAGGCATGTTCAGAGCCCCCGATGCTAAGAAAACTTCCAATGCTTGCTCAGCTAACCCTGGAGGAAAATGAGGCTATATACAGATGCGGGCGCGCAGGAATTTCCTATCGCAATATTTACAACGAGATCCTACTGTATCGAAAACGACTAACATGTCAAGTATCACCGAGCACATCTGCATCTGCCGGAGTTCTCAGCTTTGATAAGTTACCATGCTTGCTGACGTCCGAGCCTGCCCCATTGGCGGACTTTTCTACCGGACTTATCATATTTTAAATCCGAATTCCAGGTTACGGATTTCGGATTTCGGATTTACATATCCACACCGGTCCACATGTCTTTCAAAAAGAACAACTTTCTTCTGCCTTCCGAATACCTTTCTCGCGAAATCAAACCAGAACAAGCTTTTCGTTTTTTCACCATCTCACGTGTGAGCCGAAAATGCCTTCCAACACCGCCGCGTGGCTACTTGCTCAGAAATCCAGACCTCTCGAGGTCAAATCCGCGCCTTATGCTCCCCCAGGCGAGAACGAGATCATGGTCAAGAACGGCGCCATAGCCTTGAACCCGGTGGATTGGGCAAGGCAAGCAATGGGCGACGCCCTTTTTTCCTGGACCAGCTATCCTTGTGTCCTGGGTTCGGATGTGGCCGGTGAGGTCGTCGAAGTCGGCAAGGGCGTTACCAGATTCAAAAGCGGCGATCGCGTTACTGGCCTCGGACTTGGATTGAGCAGCAACAGAGCTGCCGAAGGTGCGTTCCAGGCCTACACCGTCCTTCCGGTCCATTTGACATCGCCAATTCCCAAGACCTTATCCTTTGAAAGCGCATCTGTCATTCCGTTGGGTATTTCCACAGCAGCGTGTGGTCTATTTCAGAAGGAATACCTCGCCCTCAAATTTCCGTCAGTACCTCCAAATAAGGCAACCGGTGAGACTGTCCTCGTTTGGGGAGGTTCGACAAGTGTCGGCAGCAATGCGATCCAGCTCGCCGTCGCTGCTGGCTACGAGGTGTTCACTACTGCCTCACCGAAGAACTTCGATTATGTGAAGAAGCTCGGTGCCAGCCAGGCCTGGGACTATAAGAGCGAGACGGTTGTCACCGATTTGATTGATGCCTTGAAAGGTAAAACCAGCGCAGGAGCTCTGGCCATCGGTGACGGATCCGCGGACCCTTGTATTGAGATAATTGAAAAGTCCCAAGGCAAGAAATTTGTCGCCTTGGCAAATCCGCCATCCGGAAAGCCACCTGACGGTGTCCGAGTCAAATTCATCTTCGGTAGTGATCTCAAGGATAACGAAGTCGGCCCTGCCGTCTGGGCGGATTTCCTACCCAAGGCTTTGGAAACGGGCTCTTTCATCGCTGCTCCAGATGCGCAGGTTTTGGGGAAAGGCCTTGAGTCAATCCAAGACGGAATGGATTTGATGATAAAGGGAATGTCTGCTAAGAAAGCTGTCATCTCTCTGTAGTATTTAGGATTCCTTGATGCAGGGTATGAGTGTAGCTGGGCTTCGGAGCTCTCATGAATCTAATGAATTTAATGTAAGGTTCGCCACAGCAGGACTGAGGGTTGGTCGATCGCATAGTATGGTGTTTTCGCGCTGCATGATGATTTCGCATAGTAGGCCTGCAAGGCCTGCAACATCGCATAGCGTGGCAATATCGCACAGGGGCGCGTGGTTCGTGTCAAAGACGCGGTGACCAGGAAATTGATCTTGATGGGAGCTCTATATATGTGGGCTTCCCACCGGTGCTGGGCTCTTCATTCAATAACTCCATCTCTCGCAGGGCATTCGAACACTCTCCCACCCTCCCGCGCCTGCACTTAGTCATTTGGCTAGCTAGCACCACTCCAGGTCATGTCGCTATAGATATGAGAGTTTTCCTAGTGCTGAGGTACGAAGAATACGCCTATGATGGCCTCTATTCGATGGTTTTACCTTGGTATGGGTTGGGCCAATTATATGTTTATTTGCACATTGTTCAGATCACATGTTTTCGCGATGATGTGGCGACGACTAACGCTATAACGTTTTATGAACGACTTATCTCATATGTAAAACAGGAGTTTGTCAGATTTCATCGGCTTATTTGCGAGACGTGAGTATCTGATACATATCAGACCGTTCATCTTCACAAAAATAATTCGATCAGTAAGCCTCATGAACGAGTTTTTCTGTCCGAAGGGAGTTATGGTACTAATGGGGTTCCTTGGTGTCTATGAGATGGATACATCATGTCCCCCATCGATGGTCGTTGGACCAACCATTGGGTGACACGTTTCGCCCATAGGCATAGGATGCATCACCGATTACGTGCAACATACATTGATTCGTCTTTTAGAACTTTCCATTATGCATTTTCCCCCTCTATTCAGATGAGCGCATCACGCTGGAGCATCTCAGCTCAAGGAAAGACACGACGGCACCTATGTTCTAGAGACTGGGTGCTTTCAGAACCATGCCGTAGGGCAATTTCGAGATCAGACCACGTTTTTCCACATCTGCCAGCTTCCCGGCTAAAGATGAAAGATCCAGATTCTCAGCTGACTTTGGTTTTTATCGAGAATGCGCTTTCCCTAAGAACGGACTCTCATCCATCACAGTCGCATCTCAGCTGCTCAGTGAACGCTTAAGTTCTCAAGATATACAAACGCCAATCATTCCCGCTCGTGCTTTGTGCTGGTTGTTGCGCATGCAATAGTCCCGAGTAGGCCAGCTAGAGCGGGATGAAGTGGTGTTTGCGTCCGGGCCAAATCTCACTATCTGTGTCCAGGTCCAATCTCGCTATCTGTCATACATTAGCCGGTGAGACGGTTCCGGTAAGAAGTGGAGAGCGTACAGGCGATACCCAAGTTCCCTGTATCTTTCTTCGAATCGACGATCTCGAGCAGTTCTCTCTTCCTCTGGCATCTCTTCCCAGTAATAAGTCTCCAAGAGAGTTTTGTCTTGTTGCATGAAGTCCAGACCGAGGCACAAGGGGCAGGCTAGCTGGACGCCACAGCCCATGAATGCGTCGAACCTCTGAGCTACGCCACCCGTGCAGCCGGGACAGATGGTATGTTCGTCTCCACAGACAAAGCAAACCGTGTCTTGAACTCGCGCTATAACATCAGGGACCGTGATTTCGTGGAAGAGACAGTGGGGCAGGAATTTGCCGTCGCTATCCGTCACGGTGATCGAGAAACTTCTCGACTTAGGTAATGGCCGTGCTCCTGGTGTTGTAAAATCAAAGAAGGAGAGACCGTGATGTTGATCTGGAGCAGCTAAATAGTGTTCTGCCGTCCACACTTCCTCTGCGCTATCGGGAAAGGTAAAACCGCTTGGTAGACCTGACCTAGCGCAATCCAGAGTCAGTAATCCCGTAGGCGGACCGTTGGGGAGTAAGAGGAGGAAGGAATTCCAAAAAGCGCTTCACTGACTGTTCAATTTCACAGCTCACCGTCGTACTGTCTCCACAAAACGTGGCAGTGATGGCTCGAGCAAGGTAGTATTTCGACATCCGTTGAGGTGGTAGCATGATTTCGAAGATCTTGAGCCAGATCTCTGTAGGCAGAGCAATGCCGCCTTTACTCTTGACGGCACCCTTTGCGAGCAAAGAACCGACATAGCGTGTTTCGAAGACTGGCGCATTGAGGAGGAGGAATGGTCTATCGGCCAGGAATTCGGTAGTGACAGCGCTCGAAGTCAAGGGAAGCATGGCTGCAAGTGATTTCCAAAGTAGTCGTGGCAGACTGTCAAAGACCGTGATGCAGTAGAATGTCAGAGTGTGCTCAGATGGTGAAGATGTAAACAGTGATATAAGAGATAGGTAAATAGGTGGACTTCCGGAAAGCTTGTAGAATGTGATTTGAACGGAAGAGTGTGCGTGCAGGGTGTTGTGGAGTATGAGTCATATGAAATCTGGTTCGAGGCTAATAATTGAGCACCGCACCGATAATAAAAGAATTTATCTTGATCCAATTTCTCCTGGCCTTTTTCTCTACGAACTTCAGTTGCTCCTTTATACTTTTGTAATATATTTGGTATATGTCTTGAGTTCTGATTCAAAGTCTATGTGGGGTTTGATTAGGAGTCAGGATGGCTTTGTGTATTGCTGAATACCTTCTACTAAAGACTGCAAGCTCCACAAGAGCCAAAACTATCTATCATCTTTTGCGTTGGGAGCAGGCCGCAAAATCCCTTAATGAAGACGGAGTTGTTGATTGTTGCCGATCGCATACAAATTTGGGTGGGGTGCACACAAACACTTGTAGTAGAGTACCTTACTCAGGGATGGATCATTTTTTGAGCTGCCGCGTTCCTAAAATCCTACAGTAAAGTAAGGTAGTGCAGTAACAAACTAACAGTACCTACTCAAGTGAACAAAAGAGCCGCTGTGAGCCGCCGCGATGACTGGACAAATGATAATCCCTGCATCGAACCCCCTGCGGGCGTGTACATCCCAGTCAACGTGGACGACATTCAATCTTTCGACCTTCACGGCAGCCTCTAAAGGTCCACAACTATCAGTCAAACGTTCCCTCGCTTCCTGGTTTATCCTCACACTCTCAGCCTGTCTGCTGACAGCGAAAACCTGTGTCAAAAGAGTCGTTTACGGCTTTGTCAGCTTCTTCTGAAAACGTAGCTAGCGCATCTGTGACCTAGTACGGAGGTAGGCGTAAAAAGTCCTGAACAGCCAAGACTCTTGGCATTCTTGGCACTTCTCCGCAATTTTTTTTGAATATCTTTATTTTTTGAACTACTACATATAATTCTTCATATAGTTACGTATATATTGATTAATTCGATCCGTTGGATTATAAGGGCGTATATCACCTCCTTTACGGTTCTCTCGATACTTATTACTTCTCTTTAGACGTATAACTTCGACAATATAACGTGATATACGCTCGATTCATTTCTGAATTCTCTTTTGAGACAGATTCTTTCAACATTTCTTTCAAGTCTTTTCAGTCTCTATTTGAGTTTTTGATACGTCTTTTTTAATGATTTCACGCTTTATAAAGAATTAGCAAGACTCGATTATGTTGAGATCTAACGAATTTTCGCATTATAAAAGACGCATAATGTCGAAAGTCATGAAGACTAATTTCTGATGCTTGAATGTATAAGCTGAGATTTTATTCTTCATAATCTAAGTATCAGAGCGTGAAAGTTTATATGCTTTAACGAATTTGAGAAGCTTGAAAATAAGTATCTGCTTTGAATTAGCTATGCTTTAACATTAAAAAGCTGAAGAATAGATATCTTCTTTTGATAACGATATTAGATAATTTCTTCTTTCTTTTCTGAGATCGTGACTTTATTAATCTCTGTAATTTATCTTTATTTGAGCTTTGAGTTATCAAGATTTCGAAGATTTATACGACGTATATTAGAATCGATATAAATATAAGATCAATGTAGATGTATTGAATAAGACAATTAGCTAAGGAGCGAATATCTATATGACATAAGACTGATATGTAGAAGAAGATCTCTATTAAGTCGCGCTAAGCTCTATAAGTTAAATAAAGAAGAAAGATACTAAGAGACTTTAATAGAGATTAGAATACGATCGTAACACTATTTTCTCTCTTAGGCTAACGATGTTTTTATCGCTGTAGAGAGATAACGTTTATAATATCAAAAACACGCTCGCTATACTCGCTGAAAATCAAGAAATAAAGAAAATAATCAAAACGATCGATTCTTCTCCGATGTCGACGGCGTCGATTATATTTATTTTCTAATCTCTCGATTATTTATTATCGCTAATCTATTGTTATAGCGTGTAAAGACTTCAATAATAAAGAGAATCGATGAGAGATTGCTGAAATGATAAGTTAAAAAATAATTTGTCATAACGAAGTATATAAGATTATTTAATAACACTTTTCGAACGAAGAGAAAATCGAGTAGATAAAGACTTCTAATTCGTCGAAATATACGAGTCGATCTCGAGTCGTCTCGAATCGAATCTTGTAATTACTATTAATTAAGATTAATCGCGATCGTCGAGAAGAAAAGAACGATAGAATAAATTTTTGATATATATCTTTTAAGTAGTCTTCGATCGATCGTATATAGATTTCAAATTTTTGATAAAACTTTCGCGAAGGTCTCACGATAGAATTTTTTTTTTGAGCGATCGCAGTTATGAAATGAAGTTTTATAACTACACTCTTTATATATTGTGTATTAGACGATTAAACTTATTAAAAGTATATAGTTATACGACTAATCAATAGATTATAACACGCGAGACTGATTTAGAAGAATAATGTGTGATAAAGTGAGATGAGATGAGATGTGTAAATCATAAAGTCTCGATTTAAGGTATTGTCAATTTATATTATTTTATAGACTGTTGATGTAGAGAGAAAGAGAGTAGTTTATAGTATAACTAATAAATTAATCGAGTATTAATGAATATAAAGAAGATGAAAGAGATAGAATAAAAATTCACTGAGTATCGAAAGAAGTGAAAAATAGTATATTCGATAATTAGTCGAATCGTATATTGGTTTTTAGCGTCAAATTCGCTTAGCGAGAATTATTAAAATAGCGTCTATAGAAGTCTTTTATTACGTTTTATATATTATCAAACTCGTCTGAGTTAATATTATATTATTTAAGATTTTTATCGAAATCTATTTATTTGATTTTAAATTTAAGACGATTTTAGAGCGTTTTAGATATAAGTATATCTTTTATATCTCATTTCTCGATTTCATCGACGATAATCGCGAAAAATTTAAAGTTGATTTAATCGAATAAAGAATTAATAATCGCGAAAATAAGAAGCTTAGAATAAAAGACGTCGTGAATTTTTATGATTTTTAATAAAGTTAGTCTATATAAGAAGTCTATTAGAGATTTAATCGAAAACGATTTAAATCGCTTGCTATTAAGCTTCTTATATAAACGATTAGTAATAATATTCTTACTGCTGAAAAAGATCAAGTTATTTTCGCTAAATATAACGTCGCGTCGATAACGATTAGCGTGAATAATTATTATCATTTAAGTATTTTCTATATTTTAACGAATAAAATTAAATACTCGTTATATATTATCGATAATATTTTTCGTCTTAGCGACGTCGAGACGTTTTTGCGTCGTATTATAGAAAGTAATATCTAAGTTGAAAGTTATGCGAGAATTAAATTCTTTATTGATATAAAATAAAGTTATATCTATAAAGACGAAAACATCGTTATTGTCAGCGAACTCTATTATCGATAATTATCTAATTTAGTCGTTTTATATATAATTGTAGTAGATGTGTCACGGACATAGTAGTGACTGGGAGATTCTGCTGTCTTGGCGGGGTCCCACGCTCTTTTGGCCTAGTAGTTTAGCGATAGTCCTGCTTTCCCTAACAAGATGCGTAGATAACGTTTTAAATTCTAATTAGCGCGTTTCGTTTATTTATTAGTTTTAGAGTGAAAGATAATTAATAGTTTAATCTTAATGTCGAGTCGTTTGTATAAAGTTTTTCATATCGTAAATATAGATTGTAATTCTCGATTAAATATTATTGAGATCGAGAGATCGTAAAGACGAAAGACTTCTTTAAGTAATATTTAAGCGATTTTTTTAGCGATAATTTTTTCTTCGTTTGCTACGCAGAAAATATAATATCTTTTTTTAATATATCGATTAATAAAAGTACAAATTACGTTAAAATCGTTCGAAAGCGATAATTCGATAATAAAGTCTATGCTAATATTCTATCATCTCTTCTATAATATAAATAAGAATTTTAAGAATTTATTTAATCTTTAACGAGATACTTTAACTCTTTAATAGACGTAGTAATTGCGAATAAACGTAACGACGTTAATCTTTATATTTATTTAGTAATATTTTCGTTTAAATAGCTCGTAGATACGCACTATTTTAGAGTATTTAGAAGCGAATTAATTATATTGATTGATTGATTGATTGTTTTATACGCCTATGCTAGCTACTTGATGTAAGCTAATGAGGGTAACATTAACGCTGAACCAGCTTTACGGCTGGGCGTTGAAGAAACCTGAGGGCGAACCTCTGGACAAAAACTTCAACTAAACAGTACGCTCTCCCTTCTGCTGTGCTCCTTAGGAGCCCTATTACACCACCGCACATCTCTCTACTTCTTTGCGCCGACTCTTCTATTCTCTGACTTTTGTATCTCTGATCGCCCCCGCCTCTAGAGGCGGG
>NKYR01000094.1:0-151239 GCA_003184365.1 Evernia prunastri
CCAATCTACAGCGCTGGGGCATCGCTTGCCTGAGGGGGGGGGTAGTGTTACGGACGTACCCTAGCTGTCAGGTACAAAGGGAGGGTTTATGGCTATGTGTCAGGCACATAGAGTATTTATTGGTCATTGACACATTCTCATTATCACATAGGCTAGCGGGGATTCTTCCTAGTATTTAAGCGCTCTTCTCCTGTGTACATATTCGCTCTTTATCTAGTTGTCTTATTCAATTTACCCCCATTAGACTTGACTCTGGGCACGGTTCTGACATCAACAGCTAGATATATACTCGATTTTCAATACTTCTTAAAGATCTGTCGAAAAGTATCACTGAGAGACTTTAATTTATCAAATAGATTCTTCTTTTGATTAGATAAGACAGACTTTAAAATATAAAAAAATCTGTCTATTTATTGTTATCTTTTCAAGCTAATATGCTTTAAAATCTAATCATAAATAACTTTCTTAAGAGAATTCGTATTTCAAAATTCTTTGATATTGAACTTCGAATATAGATCTATTCAAGCTAATATCTTTAAGTAGAGTCGAAATTCTTTAACTGTGATAGAGAATTTAGTACGTTTCTCGAAAGTTTTAGAATCTGAATTCAAAAATGTCAGGGACTTGAGTGTAGCTGAATGCATTGATTCCGGTATGAACGGAATAATAGCTATGGAGATCTAATGGTGGCAGAAGGCCGGTATTTATGGGCAGGGCCAAGCCGCGCTAGGCCCGATCCGGCCGAGTAGTAGGAGTCATGGTGTTGTGAGCTAGAACCATGACAAAAAAGCATACTCATTTGTATACTATACGAGTACTTTTAGAGTCTCTTCGTTAAAAAACAAGCTGAAAATAGCATAGAAACTATTGAGAGCAATGATAGCTGACAATTGATTCTGATTATCAGAATATGACTTGATGATTTTCGTAGGGGTGAACCTAGACAATGATTATGACTTTGAGGGAGGTTCTTTTGATACTTTAATAGGCTTCGGATCCTGACGCACATGGTCTAGATCATTTGACACCTTATTTCGAGACATGATAGTCTTATTTGATAGTATTTGACTTTCTGGAAGACGCGTTATTTTCATGGTTTTTGATAGTGGGGCTATAGGGCTAAACCCCTGAATTTAACCCCCTGCCAATCCGTGGGATAGATCCTCCCTCATTCGCAGAAGCGTGTACAACGACCTTTGTATCTTATTGCCAGATAAACCGTCCACCTTGTGTATTCAAGATATTCCTGCGTTTCCAGGCAAGTGTCTGTAATTCTCGGAACTATCCGCATGCATCAGGTTGCTGGCGAGTGCTCCAAGACTTGAGAGTGGTGGCAGAATGTGTTGATCCTACTGCCAGATCGGTTTAGGGTCTGAGGAAACGACAGTTGTCTTTGTTTGATTGATGACCATTCTCTCTTGCGAACCATATTTCTCTAGGTTCGCAAGCTCTATGTTGTTCTCTTTTCCACTTGTCACTGTGGATGTGTAGTCTGAGGAAGCGGGAAACCGAGTCCAGCCATATGCGTTTCGTGTATGAAAGCGTTTTCCCCCGCTTAGAATAGCGAACGGGTTCATTTTGGATTTGTCTTTGATGGAATCTTCCGATCTCACTGGAACACGTATATCGTTTGTCAGAAGGCCGATGGCGAGGGAGTCGATCAAGGGTTTGAGGAATGGTAGACAGCTTGCAATAATGCAGTAATTGGTATGTATTACGGTGACAAGGGCGACGTTGACGGCTTTGATCGTTGTGTCGGGGGAATGGATGACATTGTTCAAATATACGAGGCGCAGCACAGCAAGTGGGATTGTTCTAAGCTATGTCAGTGCATGCACTCCAAATCGGCGGGCTTTCATACGTCAGGTTTGGTGTAAAAGACAACATTGCCGGAAGCTTCTTTGCCACGGGAAGATGGACATTGAAGAGCAGGTATATTGGCGCAAGGCCTATATAGAGCTGAGTACAGATGTCAATCACCCAATTGGTTGTCCAGAAAGCCAGCTGATTTTTGTTAGCTTCATTAAAGGGTAATTACAAGCCAACGAGCTCATACCTGATCAAAACAACGTCTAGAGGCTTGATCCCATGGATCTGGAACAGCGCACTGAAACGAGATGCATAGAATTGCTATCACAAGCCACATCATAATGCAGACCATGATTCCTTTCACAGAGGTTTGTCGCCAGTTTAGCCTGCCTGACCCGTCCGGTCGAGACAGCAGTATTAGGAACTGTAATGCAGCCATCTTCGCAATGTATAGTGTGAGGATATAGAGAAACTGAGAGGCGTATGCTGACTGAATCTCTTAGTTAGCATGATCATTTACTCCTACATGGTGGTCGCGCAGTCACTGACTTTTTCGTAGCGTTTAAACTGATGGCTATCCAAGGCCTTCTTAGGCTGGCCCAAGCCAGATTGAACCTGTACTGCTGTGGTAACGCAGTAACCGACAGCTGTGGACTAGTTGGCATTAGAGGATATGCCTGCGCGGACGAACTCTTGAACCCTGATGATTCTGTGCTTACCATTGCAAGTACCATGAGAGTGTCATCGCTTTGAAACTTCCGAATCATCTTCCACTTCGTTGTCACTTTGCCGGCAATTACCAAAACCAAAGCGACCAAAGTAATCCAGGCAGCGATGTTGACTAGCGGGCCGCGATGCTCTGCGTCTATCTGCCGCATCTCGGGAAAGCTGAGGAGTAGTTTCGCGAAAAGATTGGGGTCAGAGAGACAAGCGACGGACGTGAAGGAATGGCAGTATGAATTTTGAAATATGGTTTTGGAGATGTGCGCATGGGAGGGTAGGCTTGGTCACTGCCAGCCTTTGAAAGGCTGAAGACTCGCAGAATCATCGTTGCTCATATGACAAGATGCGCCTGGCAGATAAGAGCCGTCTCACAAAGTAGGCAAACGGTAAGACCTTCAGAGATCCAGGACATAGGTACGTGAAATATGACCCAGCGGACGTCTTCGGTCTGAGCGAGACATGTCTTCAGCTTCTTTTCGGTTGCCAAAACGCACCTGGGAACTTGGGCGCATGTCCACCAATCGCAACTCCAGACGTAGGATTCGCGAGGGAGAAAAGGGAGGCAGGTGGGTGTGTGAGTTGTAGAGGCGGATGGACATTGGCCCTATGCCGACAGCCTTACTGCATGGTAAGGTAAGAAAGAGGGAGGCTGTTTGGGAGATATTAATCCCTCAGCAAGATTAAAAAAGGGAAAGGATTCGGGGAGTGATAGCGCACAATGGCGTACTGGCGTCAGGTTACGACCAAGTTTCCCACGGATCTACCTTACCTTAGCTACCTAAGGTAGAGAGAGTACCTACTCCCCTCTGCGGCTGAGCAGATCCTTTTATGGTTACATGCAGTAGCGACTTATTAGCCGAGCTCCCCCGAACTTCCTTCCAGGGCTACTTTAGCATGGAATGTAAGATAGATTAGTTAAGTAAGGTAAGGTAAGGTAGGTCTTTAACGCTGAGCGTGTCCGGAACATTTAAAGGGCCGGAAATGCTTTTTCGGTGCGCTTTGCCTGCTTGTCCATATCTACTCTATGATATAAAGAGAGAATGAGAGACGAGAGAACGAAGTAATTGATTCACTAGGTCTAGATGATCTCTTTGCCGTGGTTACAGTACCTTATCTTTTTCCCGCCTTTTCTTCCCTGAGAGATAAGGTAACGAGAGACCAAGATTGGTACATAGCTGGGGGGCCGGTAACCTATCGGAACTCCAGGTTTGACCCTCACCAACGGGAAAACACGCGAAAGCAACCACCCACTTTATTTTACTCTACTTCTACTTATGAATCAACCCTTCTCATACACAGAGTCGGAGGCGCTACTCTACTTCCCCAAGAGTAAGCAGCCATCGACCATCCCACACCACCCACTTTCCACACCGGTCCTAGTCGCTCACGAGGCCGGCAACAACCTGCTTTATTTTACGAGGAACATACATTCCTCATCTTCCCTCCTCGCTTTCGGGGCACAGCGACCGTATAATCCTTTCGGGAGTACTTGCGGTACTATGCCAGGGAAATTAAATCTGCTGTCGCTTTACATTCTCTCGGTCGCTCAGATACTCATCCCCAAGTCTCTACAATCTCCCCAAGATGGAGATTGAGCTCACCGATATCCAAATGTCGCCAGACAAAGGCGCGACTACGTCTGTTCAGCGGAAATTTGCCAAAGATGAGGCTGTCCTAGCTCGCTTCGGCAAACGACAACAGCTACGGGTCAGTGTCTTTTCCAATACTATCAGTCATTCAAGATTGAGCTTTGCTAGTAGTTCTTGCGCTGATTCTGTCATCACAGAGAGGCTTCGGTTTGTTACCTGTCATCGGTCTGACTAGCACCTTGATGATAACTTGGGAGGTCATCACCGCGTCAGTCATTGTCGTCCAATTCCACACCGTCGATCGCTGGCTAAGAGCCGCGGATACAGAACCCTATTGAATGGATTGGAGAATGGTGGTCCTGCAGGCTTGATCTACGGCTACATATTCGTATGGTGTGGCGCATCCCTGCAGGCACTCGTCATGGCAGAGATGGCATCAATGTACGTTCACAGGAGGACCATACGGTCTCCGAACGGCTCTTTGCATTCTCTTCGCATAGACCATGCATTTTATAAGACTTGTTGGGATTCGCACTTCTGACCATGATCACTCTTGGCCAACTTGGTAGGCGCTCAGCACTGGCTTAGATTGACGTTGTCGTAACGGCATTCCCGCCAAGTCCTGAGCAAGCCGCCTTTCTGCTACAACATTTGACTGCTTCGTTTTCGTTGTGACTAACTACCTACTAGGATCCCTCTTGCCGGCGGCCCCTTCAACTGGGTGTCTATCTTATCCCCTCCATGGTGCAAGAAATTTCTCAGCTACATAGCAGGATGGTTAACAGTAATCACATGGCAGGCTTTAGTGGCAGGGGTTGCATATGTCACAGGAACCTTAGTACAAGGGCTTCTAATACTGAATTACCCAAGCTACGATTATCAAAGATGGCATGGAACGCTTCTATTCTACGCTGTTCTAGCTTTTGCCCTGTTTGTCAACACGTACCTTGGTCGTCTTCTCCCGCAAATCGAATCCATGATGTTTCTGTTTCACATCATGGGGTTCTTCGGAGTTTTAATCCCACTGGTCTATCTAGCTCCTCATCAATCAGCTAACGAGGTCTTTACCACCTTCTTGAACTTGGGTGACTGGAGCACTAACGGACTGTCGTTCTTCGTTGGCCTCATCACCGCCATGGATTCCTTTCCCGGTAGGCCATGAATTAGACAGTTTTGATCTACTTTGCTAACAAGTGGTTATTCAGGTTTAGATGCCGCCGATCATATCGGTATGTACACACTCAACCCACAGAACTTCAAGAACGAAACTGAAGCCTCATTCGTGCAAAGCGGAGGAAATCCAAAACGCTCCAACTGTTATCCCCCTCAGCATAGGAATTTCGACCCTACTAAATGGATCCTTAGGCTTTGCGATGTTAATCGCGCTTCTTTTTTGTATGCCTAGCGACATTCCGAGTATTTTGAACTCGGAGACTTATTACCCCTTCATGAGTGTATACACTTATGCGGTGGGATCTACGTCTGGTGCTACGGCTATGGTGAGTCTTTCAAATATACCATCCAGTACTACGCCACTATAGCGCCCTTTGATTCTGTAAAGTAACACCTACCTTTCGACACTACCGAAGACATCGCTCTCGAGTGTCACAAATTCGACGAATGATCTAGGAATTTTCGAGAACTGTGACTTGAGACTAACATAGTCTAGGCTTCCGTTGTCGTCGTTACTCAAATATTCGCCACGGTTAACATTGTTGCAACAGCTTCACGAATGCTATGGGCGTTTGCCCGCGAAGGTGGAGTTCCTGGATCTAAATACATTGCAAGAGTGAGCTTCCTTAACGCAAGATATATCACATCTACACCGTGTTAATATACCTAGGTTAATCAACGCACGCATCTTCCACTATATGCAATTGGAATGACGACAGTCATCAACCTTTTGCTGGCATTGATCAACATTGGTTCATCTGTGGGATTCGACGCCTTTATTTCTTTGATCGTTGCGGGCTATTACTCCTCATTTATCCTCTCGGCGTCCGTAATGCTAAACAAGCGTCTCACAACTCCAGATTCGGAATTACCCTGGGGACCGTTCAGGCTTGGACGTGCAGGTGTTCCAGTCACCGTGGTGGCATTAGCTTACTCCGTCCTTGGCGCCTTCTTCTCAATGTGGCCTACGACGGTCAAACCAAGTGCAGAGAGTATGAATTACTGCGTTGTGATGTTCGGTGGCGTCATGATCTTTAGCCTTTTTTTCTGGCTTGTGTATGGTCGGAAACATTACACGGGTCCGGTCCTGGAGCTACGAGACTAATGCAATGGATTGCTCTGCGGCAGGAATCGTGGTGAGCCAGCTCATAAGGCTCCCTAGACATAGTGAACGTAGATTACCAGTTGAAAGTTCAAAGCTTGCTAGACCTATTCATGAGCCCAGTCATAACGGAGTGCGTCAATATGGACGCACGTAGATAATAGACATCATAGCAGGTAGTATCTACGAGTGGCTGGTTGGCTAACAAAGTCACGTTACAGCGGGCATTCTGCGCCTCTCTTCGAATCAAAACTCATGTACAACTGCAAATCGTAACGATGAACCTTCTGGCAACACAACAACGAAAATTTGCAAACATTTCAATCAACCCCACGCGTCGCTCCTCGTCCCCAAAATTTGGTCCCTTTTGCGAATGACACCCACATTTCCTACCGGAGTCATACATACCCATCCACGCAAACATCCACGCAAAAAGAAGTCCTTAAAACGGTTGCTCTCTACCCTTGCTTCCAATGCTTACGGCCGGCCATCTCTTGTTTCTGTTGGATATGTTTCATCTGTTATCGGAGACGCTGATATCACTGTTATGATGGTGATGTTGATTGGTAGTTTTGGCTGTGCCATCCGTGTTCAAGATTTACTGCTTCCTGCAAGCGAAGCGCCTGTGTTCTTGGGAAAGAGAGAGAGAGAGAAAAATAATTATTGGTAATATGCTGTAATGCGAGCTGGCTGCGGTAAAAGTGAGGGGAAAGGGCCGTCATGAGGAGAGGAGGAAATGGTGACTATATTTCCGACAATGATTTTCGAGAGGCAATCGGATGGACTTTCCGAGCCTGAAACCGAAAAGATAGCCATCAAGCCGTATAAGGATCTTTCCGCCGGGTCTGCGAACCAATCGGTTTGCGTGGTGCCTTCATCGGAACCAGGCGATCTACTCAGATTCAGAAGCGTGGCATTTCCAACGTTGGCTCGGTAACCCAATAGATGTGGAGAAGAGAGAGAGAGAGAGAAGCGGTTTTGGACTTGGGGTAGTGGCAGCCGCGTACGTATCGGGTAAAAGTCCGATGATGGAAAGTAAAATTCCTGAACTTCGAGCAGAGTAGCTGCATTCCACTCAATTTCAACACTAGCTCAGACTTTCAATCATACGCCCGTAGTGATGACCAAGGCTGATATTGTACATGGGCAGTGCTGCGGTATGCGGACTTTTAGGACCTGAATCCAGGACGATGACTGCTTTGGAAGGGATGCGAAGATCATGACGGGCGGTTCCGGAAATTGCTTGATTTCGAAAGTTGAGGAAACAGTGTGAAAAGGGGTGGAAGGGGAGGGGGGTATAGCGTCACATTCGAGTCCAAGAATCCTCCTTTACACCGTATTGACCAGCTGTAGTTGTTGCATAGCGCTTATCACTCAAATCAAGTTGAGCTGGAATTTCAAGTCTTTTTTAAACATATTAACAACGATCCTAGTGGTTGTGCAATATTAGACACCCAATGATCTAATTCAGAAATCATCTCTCAAAAGTAACGCTTCCACTCCCTACAGGTCACGCAGTGTCGTCCAGGATTGTGATTGAAGTCTCAAGGCACCCGTAGCGATCTCAATCCTTCTGACGTTGCTGCTAGCATTAAGTAAGTCGAATATTCTCTCATATACAGCCTATCCTCAGACCATTCATAGGCCGCGACCACCGCCTCACCTGTTTGGTTTGGGCTCTGGCGGTGAGATTGAGGAATGTCTCGATGTGTACGGTGGGCCGCCGTATTTACTGAAGATCAAGGAAGAGGCGGTGTCATGAACTCGCATCTGGTACGGGTTTGTTGGTTACTGATTACTGCTTTGCAGAGATTGACGATTGAAAAATGTTGACGATCAGGTTGTATGTACGCGGTTAACTTGCCTGGGTCGCCTTTCCTGACACGTTGATACTGCTTGGAAGTCCTAACGGTGAGGTCGTGGTTGACAGGTAGACCGCTTTCTGA
The DNA here is from genome assembly GCA_003184365.1 of Evernia prunastri. Taxonomy (NCBI): domain Eukaryota; kingdom Fungi; phylum Ascomycota; class Lecanoromycetes; order Lecanorales; family Parmeliaceae; genus Evernia; species Evernia prunastri. The sequence continues at coordinate 8,343 of NKYR01000094.1, forward strand.
GCTTGATGCGATGGAGAGAGCTGGACTTGCCGTCAAAATAGACTGGATTAGTCCCGTAAGTTGCGACGACGGCGAGCACAGCTGATGTTAGCTTCTGCATCCTGTAAACACCTCCCTTGAGCTTTGATCTTTGATTGAGTGATCTTTATGATTTTCTAAGCTCAGAATTGCAGAGTGCTGTGAGATAAGATGGCTTTAGACTTGTAATTTACCCATTGCTCGCCACAGTGGGACGGAGGATTAGCCGGTCGCATTGCATGGTTATTTCGCATAGCAGGCCCACAGGCTCGCAACATCGCATTGAGGGACGCGATGACCAGGAGATATGTGTCTTGATCGGAGCTCTATTTACATGGGCTTCCCAGCAGTGTAAGGTGAAAGATGATGCCATAATCTTGTACTGAGAGCCTACAGGAACCCCAAAAGAGAATCTCATATTGTACATATCATAATGCATCTGCCTTTTTTGCCAAATCTCAAAAGCTCTTTTCAAAAAAAAAAAAGAAAAAAAAGATGAACCAAACCTTTTCTTGTTTCTTTTCTTTTCTTTTTATCTTTCTTCTTTCTTCTTTCTTCTTTTCGAAAAAAGAAGAAAAAGTCTTATCTGACCAACATCTTTTTTCTATCCTGCTATATATATAAACTGTTTTTGCCGCATCAACGTAGAAGTCTTCGAGGTTGTTCATGATTCGGCTCCCTAGTGGCTCGTCAACACTCTGGACCCTTTTTTGGACCCCTTCGCCACTTACGACTGCCTTCATGCTGTGTTGTTGTAGCAGCATGGGACGCGGAGACATGCGGGGTAGGTGTCAACAAGTATTGTGTGTTGTTGCTGCTGGATCGCATATAATGTCTCTCTCCTGCCAGGTCTCTTCTTGTCTTTCTTACACCACCTATTGACATTTCAAACAAGAACATACACGTCTCCTAAGAAGCTGCACAACTCTACCACCACAGCTCAAGACTCATACAACATGTTGAGTAATTCAACCTGAAAATCTGTGGTGCCAACTTCTGTCGTCTTCCATCCTTTCCCTCTCCTGTCTTCCAAGTTGACATCTGGATATCTATCCATTGGGAATCTATCATGGGTCTGAGACTTAGAAAGGCTCAGCTAGAGACTAAGCCCAAGATGTCCGAGGTGAATGTGGTCAAGAGGTTCGGGGCTAAATTGAGAAAGGCATTCAACAAGAAGAAGGAGGTATGCAACTACATCGGAGTTCACCCTCAAAAAGAGACAAGCTGACCTGGATCGTCTAGTCTCATGTTCAGCCTGTGACACAAGCCTTTGCACAGGATTTTGGGCCTCCGATAACCACACATCCGAGCCTGTTTCCCAAGGAAGATGGGAGAAAGCATGGAGAGAGCGAGCCGAGTGTTGTCGTGGGGCACATTGATGTCAAAGGAGTATCTCCAGAGCCACATCTGGCTGATGTTCCACAAGGTAAGTATCCACGTCCAAGTAAGTGAGGCCAATGTTGACAAAAGCAAGGCGATGATATAAATATACCGACTGCTCGAGACTTCGGGTTCTGCAATCTACTCCAGAAAGTCGCCGCCACTACTTTGCCAAAACCTGCTCATTCTCTCAATGACGATGCTCAAGATTCAGAGCAAGAGACTCGACGACGAGACCACGTAGAAGCGGGGGCCTCGTCCCAGGATTCTTCAACGGGCTCTTCTAGCCTCGAAAATCCAGTACCGACGCATTTTAAGAAAGCTAGACGCTCAAGCTGCCCTTCTCCATGCACTCTTTCCCCAAACAGCAACCACTCGAGCGAGACGCTCTTTAGTACGTCTCGCCATTCGGGGACGTCCTCATCGCCTATATTCACCGAGTCCTGTCGCACTTTTGACAAAGATGAAACGCAGGACAAACATTGCTGGGTAGTACTTGCTGAACACCTAAAGACCGAAGAACTAGACGCTGAGAACTCGCAATGGGAGCTCGTGGTGGAGCGGATGAAGTCCGCTCACCGAGCGGAAATTCTTGAGCTCAAATCGCAGATCTCTGTTGCAGAGATGATCCTTGAAGCTCGCGATGTCGACCTTGCCAACGAGAAAGATGATCATGAAGCCGATCTAGAGCAATTGGAGACACTGAAGAAAGAGCGAAGTCGGATTCGAAAGTGTTTGTCGGAGCGCAACATGGAGCTGAGGAGTGCGAAGAAGGAAATCAAAATTCTCCAAAAGGCTCTTGAGCAGCGTTCTGTTAAAGAATGCTCGGAGGGAAATGAAGACATGGAAGAACAAGCCGGACGCCTCGCTGGAGCAGGTTCTCCACACATCACAGAGGTCCACAAGTTACAAGAAGATCGTGACAAGTCGGCGCCAGAAGAACCTCGACGAATCACGCCGCAAGCTGTAAGGAATGGAGAAGCGAGAGAGGAAGCTACGCCGAACCAAGCTTTAGATTTCGGTGACAATGAGAAAACACTTGCGACTCGAGCCGAGGAACTCCAGAAGCAGAAACAAACCTTGGAGGAGAACCTCGAATATGCAACCGAAGAGGTCACTAGATTATGTTCGGAAGCGGAAGCCACCAGTGAAGGGGTGAAGAGGCTGAGGGGAGAAAACCACTTCGCTCGACTTGAAGTGAGCTACATCCACGCTATCAACGCGTTTTATCGCGGGGAATTTGAAGGCCACGATCCGGCACGGACCGCACAATTCAATGGCTTTCTAAAGCGCAAAGACGAGGCATATGCTGAGCTTGAGGTGCGCGCTGTTGAATGTGCACGGCAGCTTGCTGAGGAGAAGAAGAATAGGACAATTGAAAATGCCTACGCCGAGGAGAAAATCAACAACTTGAATGAAGAATTGGCACTTCAACACGAAACGGTCGCTGGATTGATTCAGGGTCGCAACATCTTGATGGAACAGAAAGAGGAGATCTTTCAGATGTTCCAGAAGAAGATCTTTGCAAGTGACGTCGACGACGCGTTCCGTCACAACTACGACATCATAAAGAAGGATAACACGTTCCTAATTAGCATTATCAACAAACGTGAACGCTACCTAGAAGACGCCGAAAAGCCCGTAGCTGACCTGAGAGCCGAGATAATCATCCTCGAAAGCGCGGCGGAGTCAGACCAGCTCAAGCAGCGCCAAATGCAGCAATCGATCAACGGCCTCGAGGTTGAAAAATTAAGCCTGCAGGACAAGGTGACGATCCTGACCGAACTCCGCGACGAAGCGGCGCAAGAATCGAGCGCCCAAATCCAGCAGCAAGCCGACGAGATCGAGCGACTCCTTAGGGACGGAGCCGAAGACGGCTGGCTGAGGTGCTCGCGGGCCCAGGCCGATGAGATCGCTCACTGCCGCGCCGAGATGGAGCGGTTGGAAGGACTCATGAACCAGTGGCGCATGCGGGCGCTGGAGGCTCAGGAAGACTTCTGCCCCATGCTGCAATATGCAGAGGTGATCGATTGGACGGCTGAGGAGTCGAGGTGGCGGTTGCACCATGCGGAGCGGAGGGCGTTGGAGTTGGAGAGGAGGAAGGAGGGGTTGAGGAAGCAAGTTGTGAATTTGAAGAGGAAATTTAGGGGTGCGGTTAGAGGGCGCTGAGGTCAAATTAGAGTCCAAGACTTTCACGTTCCTCGATCTCCTTGGTTTCAATTTAGATCCAAGAGACATTCTGAAGACTGTGCCTCGTGTACAAAGGGCAATGAAAGAGCTAAATTTCTGCACCTCCTAGCGTAGCCTCACATGAAGCCGAAGCGTTCTCTGCTCAAGAAGAACATACGATCGGGGCCTAGAGCTAGACATCAATGAAAACTTGCAGCATCGATCACCGGCCCTTTATAGTCTCGTCTCCCCCATGTAAAGTACCAAGCCACACTGAAAATCAGAACAACTCCTGTCACCAAGATAGTGTAATTCATATTACCGGCGTTGACCGGTAGGCTAGGAGGCCAGAAGCTGAAGAACAGAATGATAAGCACATAGATAACCGCAAAGAGATTGACCGCAGGTCCCAAGACACCGGGCATATACCACGGGCCCCAGCTGAGCTCAAACCCAGGCGTGTTTGTAAGCCGTGAGTGTGAGAGAGGGGAATGCCGGATTCCACCGGTAGTGCGCCGCCAAAGGAGGAGCCCGATAGCCAGAGCGTAGGACGCCGACAATCCAGCGACAGCGATGGATACAATGTTATTGAAAGCTGTGGATGAGCCCAGTACGATCAGTGAAAGGAGAATTGATATCATGCTCGTGGCGACAATTGTGTGGACAGGGATCGATGTCCGTTGATTGACCTGTGAGGCACAGATTGTCAGCTCAATAGTTACCCGCATGGCTTAGAATCGTGTATGAAAAATTTATGCTCTTACCTTTGCGAGAGTCCTGTAGCGTGGCAAGCCTCGATCGCGTGCAAATGACCAAGTCATCCGCGAACATGAAGCCAACACACCAACGTTGGCAAACAGCTGCAAGACGGTAATGATAGAAGCCATTATGGTTGCTCCAGCAGTGGAACCAGTTGCCTGGACAAAGATATCCATGAAGGCGTAACCTGTTGGAGAATTTAGAGTGGACCAGACATCGGCAGTAACGAAGAGAGTTGCTATCAGCATCGAAAGAGCCAAGGCACCATTAACAACCAGACTGAACAATATTGACCAAGGAACTACGGTCGGAGCGTTTTTGATTTCTTCGGACATCTACAGACAGCATTGTTAGCTACCATTGCAGAGATCATCGGTGGTAACCTACATGTACTGCACCGTCGGCACCGAAGAACATGAAGACGGGTCCAAGAAGGCCGACCATGAAAGATGTTCCTTGAGTACGGAAGTTTCCGAGATTCAGCCAAAGGTCAAAGACCTGGTGCGGGTCTTGATGTTCTCCAAGAAACAGGAGCGGTAGTAGAATGGCGAAGTATCCCACTATGTGAAGGAGCAATATGAAGCCCTCGAACTTCGGTAAAACAGTACTGGCGAGCACATTGATGAACACAGCGAAAGCCATGACCGCCCAGAACAATAGCATATGCTGGTAAGGCTTAGGATCGTAATCGGGTCGAGTCAGGACGATCAAGCCTTGAATAAGTGCTGCCGAGATAAAGTTGGCTGTGGCAAATGACGCTTGCCAGCCGATAACAGTAAGCCAGCCTACATGGTATCAGTCTGATGCTGTGAAAGAACAGTCTCAACGGAGTATACCTGTCATATAGCTGAAGATTTTCTGCGACCCTGGTGGAACAAGCATCGACACCCAGTGATATTGGCCACCTGCCGTTGGTGCCCTATGGGAAACATTAGCTGAGATCATAGAGGGCTCTTGGTGGGTACAACATTGAAGCAAGCTCAGCCAAGGATGCAAAGGTTGCTAATGCGCCTGCCCAGACAAAGAGAAACCCGTATATAAAACCGGCGGGCCCCCCGCTATCGCCGGAGGTCAGCTATCATCACAGGGAATGGCGATCGCGAGACTTACTTGAGGATCGAAATGTCGAATACGCTTGTGGGAATCTTGGTTAGCAGAGCATTGGTATAGCTTCTTTCGTCTTACATGAACACAGCTTCCCAACTGATCAGAAGGGTGCACGTAAAGCCCAGAATTGACACGAAACCGAAATTGCGCTACAACAACTGTCAGCTCCGCACAGTTTTCCGCGAAAACAGGACGGGCATGAAACCTTCAGGACTGGCAGTTTCCCCAAGCGGTTGAGCACATCGAAGTGCTGCTCATCGTTGTCTTGAGAGGATGTCTTCTTAGGACTACAATTCTGGAACTCGTAGCTTGTAGCTCGATGAACCCCTTGAAGCTCCATTTCGGCCATGTCTGCAAAAGACTGATGAGTAAAATTCAGGGAGAATGGTGGATTTAGGAGGGTTGGCGAGAACTTTAACCAAACCTCGGTTTAGCAGAACCAAGACTTCAATAATAAATGGATATCAAATAGATCATGCTTGATATGCTCCCCTAATGCATGCTACCGCGCAGTTTTCTGGAGCAGCGGCCTCGTCCGCTTATCTCTTTTACCAAAACTTTGACTTGCATGCTATGGAAAGAAGGCAGACTCAACTTGGTAGCCAATGGTCTCACTCAATTTATTCCAAACTTCAAAGCGGAATTTTGCACTCGAGCCATCATTGCTGCTTCATTTGACGACGGATCTTTCCCACCCAACAGCATCATTGAGGGCAGATATCTTAGGTCAAGACATATCTCTTTCCAGAGACGCCAAACCGAAAAGACCACGAACAGGATGTTTCAACTGGAAAGTCAACTGTATCAGACCCAAGTCGTTGAATACATGGATCCGACATTCGAAGCAGATATCTCAATCTCCCTAATTACCGATTGAGAAACTTACAACTACTTGGGTGGCGGAAAAACTCTAAGACTTTTCGGAACCTTTGTATTGGAGATCAGCACCAGAAGTCCTGCATGGCGACTGGTACTCTTCTTCAAAGGCGGCCCCGTGGCGGGAGGCTCTGGGATTATCTTCTCAGAGTAAATTTCAGGGGTTTTCTTTGGCTTGCGGGACGTTGCATAAATATGGGTCCGTGCACTCTCCTTTCTGATCGCATTGTTCAGGACAGGACTTTTGGTGGGGATCGAGCCGAGGAGCAGACCTCCCTACGGAAGCCAGTATGATGTTGAGCCCGAGATAAATAAGTGTAGTCACGATCTCTTGCGCCAACCCCCCAAGCCTCCTGTGAACCACCGAGTCAATGTTCAACAGGAGAGTTGGGTAAAAGCATCAACTTCAAGATTGTACCTTTTGACAAGTTGAACACCCAAAATATTACTAGGCCAATCGGTCGACTGCGTATAGCGTAATCCTCCATCTACCTTATTCACCGCAATATTATTGAGATTCTGGGGCAGACTATCCGCCGTCACGCGTACACTGACGACTTGTGGTCTCTAGATCAAGAAAATTCTCCGAATTGGTGTAGGAACCCGCGCAGACACGGCAACCATGCTAAAACAGTCTTTTGTCAGGTAAGCAAAATTTGGATTTCGAGAGCAATCTAGGTCACGTGTAGGACTTATACTCTCTTGGCAGATGTACCCACCAATTAACTTGGTGGCCGGGGATACCAGAGAGCTTCCGCACTGAGATGATAAACCCTACGGCCGTAAGAGCATTCTGCACCAGCACGGCCGTTGGGGGTTCTTGGACGACTGGGAAGCAGCAAGGCGATTCGTTCGCAGGAGGTCCCGTCCATGTTCTTGAGAGCAGTCATTCTGCAGCACACTTGTTGGTAAAAGCTGCCGAGGCTCGTTGTTGCTTCCATGGTCTGATCTATATCAAACTCCCAGCTCACTCGAGTTTCAATAAATAATTTGACCAAATCTTTGACAGTAAACCACCCTCATCTTCTAACATCCGCCTGTCATCATGGCTCGTACCTTCATCACAAGCGATGATCTTTCCCCCCTCGTGCTCATTGTTACTTGGTTGCTGTGTATTATTTCGGTCTTGAGCATGGTAGCTCGAGGGTCTGCCAAACTTATCTCCACTCGATCCACGAAAGCTGACGACCATTCGAGTCTCTCGTCATTGGTAATCTCAATCCTCAGTCCAAGATCGGTGTAATGCTGAATACTATTCGTCTAGTTTCTCGGTATTGCTCAGTCCGCTGCTGTCACCGTACGAACCTCAAAAGGCCTGGGCAAACATGTCACCGCCTTGGATGCTGCTCAAATCTCCGCTTATTCAAAGGTGAGTCCATGATTCGCCCGCTGTACGAATAGGGCGCTGAGCTCGATGAAAGGCTACCTACGCTGCCAACATACTTTATTTTAGTAGCATGTGTCTTTCTGAGCTCTCAGTCGTTCTACTAGTCAGGAGCATCACGCCAGTTCCACGAGACAGGCAACTGCTGTTCGGTGTGGGAAGCATTACAATCCTTTGGACCATCATAGCAGTCATTGTCAGTGCTGCTGAATGCGGTTCACCAACACCATGGGACTATTTTGATGACCACTGCATCAAGCGTGTAAGTGTCTGGTTCTTCTGCATTCCACAATATTGCTTGGAACCCGCTGAGTCAAAGTTTTAGGTCAGATGGGGGAATTGCGTCGAGGTCATGAATATCCCGATCAACATTGGTCTCATCGCCCTGCCTGTGTGGATTGTATCGAAAGTGCAGACTTCTCATCTCAAAAAATACTCCGTGGTATTGATGTTCGCCCTGCGCATAACGTAAGTGTTCCTCAGAAAGGCACTTCTTCAGTGATGCTTACGGACTTACTAGGGCCTGTATCGCCTCAATTTGTAAGCTTGTATACTGGAACAAAGCTGGATATTCTCACGATCTGACCTTTGACATTTGGCCCGTCACACTTTGCACCCAAATAATCCAATGTTTGAGTGTAGTGTCTTTCTGCTCTCTCTACCTCAAGCCTCTGTTCGGAATCCTCGACTCCGGCTTTTTTAGGAGCGATGAGTACCGCCGGAAGGGACAACTAAATCCAGAAGGCTCATACATTCTCTCCACCGTCAACCCTGGGACAGCGGTCAGGTATGAGGGCCAAGAATTGGCGACGCTGGCTAGGACAGAGCATAACACCACCACCATCACCGCTCTTGAAAACGAGTCCGGATGGGATGCCGGTAGCCAGAACAGCGAAGCGCGGATCATTAAAGAGACTCGAACATTCACCGTCGAGAGTTCAGCCGCTGTGGAGGATTCTGTGTCTTACTTGGAGTAGTGTCCCGTAAGACAGGACGGGGGAAGCAATGGGGGAGACTGAAACCCCACCGCATAAGCTGGGTGGCCTAGCAGCCTTTGTGTCTGTATCTACAATGACATCCTGAGAAATTATTAGGCAAGCCTCAAGACTAGCTAATAAGATGAGAGACCTTGCACTGCACCTATTTCATGTATGAGCGGGAGGTCCGCGAAAGAAAAAGCTGGTAATGACAGAGCCTCGAGTGAACATGGTAGAGAAAAGGATTAAGACACCATGACAAGGGCCTGGAAGTCTAGGCACATAAGTTCGAAGACCTAACAGCTTTCTGTGCTGACTTTGTAATCACAATGTTATCGTGAACAAGGATATTATCCTAAGCAGTTGTTAGCTCACTCGCCTCAGGACCAGCCAAGAAGAAGATAGATCGAGCACCGTACCCATCTCACGTTGAGACCAGCCCTATGCTCAGCGATCTCATACTCCGCTTTGAGAAGCGATAAACCCCTTTCCCCCCTGCAAGACATCTCTCCTTCCTACCGTCTCGTAGCTCTCCTCAAAAAGGTTTCGCAACCTTCCTAATCTCCCTCTCCCCAGTAACCGGATCCTTAAACTCCTTCCAGCTAATCGGAACCATCGTATTCCCCGCCTCGCTCTTCGCCATAATGACACCCAGTTCGTTCCTCGCCGTAGTCAGATAGTAGTTCGACTGGTCTCCCAGACTGATCTACACCCAACCCATAACAATCAGCCACCACACATTCATCCATTTCACCAACAAGTCCGCGCTTTCCCATTCCTTCCTAGCCGTAGAAGCGAGGAGTAGAGAAAAGGGGAGGAAAACATAGCATACCACAACGCCCCGAACCACATCCCCAACCCTGAACCCCTCCGCACAAACGACCTTCTCCTTCTCCGTCGCCCTCACATCCTCCTTCCTCACCACGGCCTGCCACTCATCACCGCACACGTCCTCCCCCTCGCCCTCTTCCCTCCCAATAGCCAGTATGACCACATCGACCTGCCTCGTCCGCACCCGCACGACCCGACACAGCACCACGCTCCCCACGCGCGGGAGCGTGTTCGCGCTGCTGACGTTCGCGGACGGTATGGGCGCGTGGGTGGGCGATGGCAGCAGGCGGGGGATCGAGATCGTGGGCTTGGCGGCGCCGGGGTTTGGGGGATTGGAAGGGGCGGTGAGGACGGGGCGGCCGGCGAGCGAGGCGTGGATTGTGGACGAGGGGGCGTGGAGATGGGTGCCTGGACCGGGGATGTAGTCTGTGGAGGAGCCGAGGGGGAGGCCGGGGTATGCAAGTGGGGGGAGGGCGCTGGTAGTGGCCATGGTTGAATGCAGCGGCGGGGAAATCTGAAGGACGCTTTTGTGGCGTGTTCTTGAAATGATGCACGTGACCTCAAAGAATCTACAAATGTGTTGCAAGGGAATTCTGTCATGTACAATATACAATCCTCTTGAGGGCCTCTTTTTGTGTATAGTGGAGCTCGTGCTTGCACGCATTTATTTCTACATAGGACTTGTATCTGTGTGCTTGGGATATGAAAGAGACCGGTTTTCAGATGGATTACCGAATGGCTGTTTTATGGGAAGTTTCCTTTCTTTCCTAGTCTCTTCTCACCTCAATCGTGACAATTAGTTCGCATATCGGTCAGACTGTACTCGGACGAACGGCATGGATGCAATGTGCGAATCTAATCAGGAAGAACCACTTATGCAGGCGGTCCTGTAACTAATGATGAGGTTTGAACCAAGTCTCAAGGCTCTTGAAGTATATACTGACGTCTGCAGACCTCTAAGCCCACATCAGCACTACCTCCAAACAAAGTACACGAATAAAAGCGTTCTCTCCACTAAACAGATACCATTTAATTTGCCTGGTCCAACAAGATATCCGTAACTCCCCTCCATCCTCGGCTTTCCGCACGACTACTCTGGTCAAAACACGAAGAGGTGATCCCCGGAACGCCTTGCAGCTGAAGCCAAGATATTAGACCAAAGGGTGGTGAGTTGTCGAATCGCAAGAGTCGGTATTAACCCTCGACAAGTGTTTGCCTTGCAGGTTCTGGTGTTTTGTTGAGGACTTCGAGAGACCGGCGCGCTAGGGCTACCACTTCTCCCTCTCCTTCTTCCCCTTCTTCCTCATCTGACTCGATGTTCTTGTCTGATATCGTCTTAATCATCTGAATGACATCGTCCGCCTTCGATATGAGAGCAATGAGGTCCTTGTCTTCCGATTCAAGAAGTTGTAGCAAGGTCCATATCGCGATGTGCTGAAACGTGGCATCGCCACTGGCGAGGAAACGGTTCAGATAACCGTGTATGCCCCCGTTTGGCTCCGTCCAATCTTTAATGAATCTCGAATAGTCGCCAACTACAAACAGTCAGTTTGAGATTAGGGACGGATGACATGTGTAATACCTTTTGAGGACAGATTCCCTAAAGCAGCTGCGCTGTTGCCTTGAACCTCGATTGAGTCCGAATCTGTCAAGGGGATCAGAACATCAAAGACGCCAAGATTGAGTAAATGTGTCTTCAGCTCGTCACTGAGGGCTAACACGGCGATAGCCGCAGTCATTTCTGATTGTACGCTCAAGGCCACGTCGAGCACCAATTCTTTGCATTTTTGAACCGCGCCAGCTTCCAGCACCAGTTGTTTATTGCGATCAGAGCTAGCTGCGAGATTTCGGAGGGTAGAGATAGCGTGGCATTGAATCTCTTCGTTGTCAGTGGACCCCAAGAGCTCTACCAAAGGCTTTAGAAACCCGGCATCGATGATGGGAGATTCATTGAGAGGATGTATAGAGATGTTGCGGATGCAGGCGACAGCAGAGAGTATGAGTGGCAGATAAGACGATTGGAGCAGACGTAGGAGTGGTGGGAGACCCCGAGCACGGACGATCTCTAATTGATATTTCTCATCGGATGCTAAGTTCCGGAGAGCCAAGGCAGCTTGACATTGTACTTTGGGAGAATTCGAGTCCATGAGTTGAACGAGTGACTGGACTAAACGTGACTCATTCTGCGCAAGCTTCTTTCGATTGCCAGCATCGACCGCAATGTTGCTCAGGGCTGTGGTACAGTAGTATTGAACGTCGACGTCGTGAGAAGAAAGAAGCTGTACGAGCACAGGAATAGCACCAGCGTTGACCAGCTGTTGTCGATTATCGTCTGTGACCTTTGTCAGCAATCTGTGACAACGAATTGACGTAGACCTGATAGACCTGAATGAGTCATGTTCAACAGAGCTCCTGTAGCATTCCTTTGCACTCGCATGTCCTTTGATTTTGCCAGTCGGGTCAGTGGGCCCAGTGCTCCTGATCTCGCGATCTTGGCTTTGTTATCCTCGTGTGTTGCCAGGTTCGTGATACAGCCAACGGCGTTGCATTGGACTTCGACGTTGGTGGACATCATTTGCCGTATCAGGGGCGAAAGGCCACCAAGCAGAACGATAGCGACCTTGTTCTCGGCTGCAATTACATCAATATACGGCTATGTCCTTGGCAAGAGATTGCCTACTATTCACGGCCAGATTCCCCAACGCAGCACTGGCTGCTCTTTGTACTTCTATATCGTCATTTTGAAGGAGGAAGAGGATGGGCTCGAGAGTGTCTCGGTCGACTTCTCTGACATCTAAACACATCATATCAGTAAATTGTTGCAGTCGTAGTCCGTTTGCTCGCACCTCGTTCTGTGATCTCGGCAAACGTCAAGCTAGCACTGCGTTGTAGGTCGACATTCTCCGAGTAGACGAGGGTGCTCAGAGATCGAAGGGGTTCTCCAGAGAAGAAGTCGGTCTCGCCTCGCTGTAAATGCATTCAGTTGCAATCGCGATGGTAGGAGGCTGCGATACGTACATTCTCAAGATACTGCAATAGGTCTGCGACAGCTTCCCTCTCGCTATCTGCCAGCGCGGGCTCGTACAACCCATCCCTAGAGCGGCCTTGGTAGCGGTCAGCAACGATCTCTAACTTATCAGACGTTGCTGTACTAGCTACCTTTGCAGCATGAAGACCAGCAATTTCCCATGCCTCAAGGTGGAGTGCCTGAAAGGCACCGATGGCTGGGTATGACGGTGTTTCACGACCTCTGGGAGGTCTTCTCTTGGGGGAATCAATTGATGTCAGCTTTAGACACCATAATGAATAAGCGATTGGAGCAGTCGCCGCCGGTAACGGCAACAATTATGATTGAGCGAAGAGATTGTAATGGAAGGGACGACCTGTGATCAAAGGTCCACGCCAAGCCAAACTCCGGATAGATTAAGCACCGACAAGGGTTGCCCCGCTAGGCTCTAGCCGCTTTGAACATCTTCCGTTCGAGGGTCTCGCTTCCACGAGTTCAAATCCAGTATCTACACAATCTATTTTTGAATTATTCGCCGGTCTTTGACAGGTGCTATTTGCTCTCGAAACATGCGGATGTTTATGTATACGTTCGATTTCTGCCACATATGATGATCGCTACAGAGAACCTATGGCTGAAGCTTTTCAGACGGGGTATAGGACTCTCAACCGCCTGCCCTAGCTTTAAGGACTACTGGTCCAGACCGGCTTCATAAGCTACTAGCTCAGAACGGTTCCGAGGCAGTCCTTGGACAGTTCAAGATATGCGACCCAACGGTCTGGACTGTCTTTCCGACGTGTTCCCCATTTCAATATCCCACTCCTTTAGATATATACTTAGACTACCCGATAAAAAGTAAAAAGATGCAAGTCTGGATCTTCTATTCGATTCACTCAATTTAATCCGAATCAAGATGATGGACGAATGACGAGGCATGTGAGTTATTTCAATTTGGATTAGGGCCTTTGAACGGAATATTGGGAGGGGGAGGGCAAGTACATTTGCTGAATGCCATTAGCCCGTCTTTCTTCTAAATGAATGAGGTAAGGAAGGCACTTACCCGGTGCTCTGGCCACTACCTGCAGGCGAACAAACCCACCCTCTCGCACAAGTGCCTTTACAGTCCGACGCTTCAGTGCAGCAAGGAGACGTGCAGCCCGTTCCTGATGAAGAAGAGGAGGCAGGCAGTACTGCGGTATTCACGGGACAATTGTTCGCGGTTGGCTGTATGGAGTAGTCACAGTTTCTTGATGCTGAACCACTGACGGTAGCGTACAAGAAGTCTACGTAGACTTCGTTGCAATTACAATAGTCTACTCCGGGGCAGCCTTGTTCATCACCCGCGTCAACAGCGGCGCAGCCATTGAGTCCATCCTGGCCTGGGATATTGGTTGGAGCCGAGCTGACCGAAATTGGATTGATGGTTGAAGTTGGAAGAACGGAATAGGCACATTCTGCCCGGTTGGCGGCACCGGTAGCTGATGTTGCAGCTGCAATGGCTGCGAACTTCATTCCGCTGCAAGAGCACCAGATACTAGGGCTGTACCAAGGAGCTCCATCAGAGGAACAGCTTGGAGAAGGTGAACTTGCTGTGGAAGCGGCGTTCGCACTCATAAGAAGGGCTCCTTTGGCCCTAGGTCTCAAAGTCAGTATGCTTTTTTTTTTTTGTGGAAATCAAGCTTGAGGTACGGAAATGGTGCTGGAGATGTTTTACTCCCGCATCGAATTTTGAAATCGAAATGCAATTTGGATCGGGATGACCAGCTCCGGCACAAAAGACTCACATCATAGACCCAAGAATTGTTTGCTGGGCGCCTAGCCATGATGAATCACCAGTATAAACGTAAGGAGTGACCAGCGGCGCACAGGAACACCCGGAAATCGTCCCCGCCGAAGTGCACGTCGCAGTAATATCGTCACCAAGGCATGTCTTATCCTCGCAGGCAGGCTACACTCATGTTAACTAAGCCTCTAACAATTACGGACAGCGATGCTTACGGGTTGCCCTGTCGGGCAAGAACCTGATTGTACCGTCTTCGTTACGGAGGCAAAGTCACTAGATGGCATAACATTCGTGCTCGCGATATTGATTCGATGATTCACCGACTCATCGAAAAGTACAAGGAATAATACAGCCAAGTCGAATAATGTCTCGTCCTGAAAAGTGTTAGTATTCAATCCCGAGATAGCATACGAAGCGGTTGGGATATCACCGGCACCAACGCTAGCGCCGCAATCGCACGGCCAGTAGCGAAGATAGCTTGAACAGCGTTGTACAAAACACCACCAGCGGCAAGCGGTGGAAGCTTTCCGATTGTCAGAAGATTACTCAACGGGCCGTCCAGTGCATTCATCGCTGCCATCGCATCAGGTACGACGCACCCCTCGATCGAGCGCTTACTGCTACCAGCAGAAGCAGTAGCTGGACAACTCTGTTGCGCTTGGTTCTGCATCCACCGTAGGGCATCTGAAGGGTTAAGGACAAGTACCAGAGTATTAGGAGTCTAGTAAGAAGTACTGACCAGCGTCTAGGAAAGTCGCAATGATATCGCCAGCACTATATCCAGCACCACTGGCAACTGCAGTGCTGAAAGCGATAGCTGTACTCGTGATTGTGCTTGGATTGATAGTTCCAGTGATTAATCCTCCCGCGCTCACGGAGGGAACGTTGGTTATGGGAACTTCTTGAGCCGGGCCATTGCTCGCAGTTTGGAGAAAAAGGTCCGCGGCATCTTGAGCCGCGATGATGGACGAAGCTTGCGCCGCTCCCAGATTGATACGCACTGGAACCGATTTGTGTTCTGCACTATAAAGCTCGATGATCTCGCTAGGATTCAACATCAGCATTCACGTTTGTGAACACCGTTGAAACCACTCACTGTGCAAACGCTGCTAATAGGATTCCACCGGCAATAAGAATAAAGCCAATCGCGCGACTCTCAAGGTCGTAATCCGCGGCTACGAGAGCGTCTTGGATACTGGACTCGCAATATGTGGTATCACTGACGCAATTGATCTCATACGTTGATACAATGATTGCTTGAAGACCGTCCGCTAAATAGAGATCAAGGCTACCATCGGAAGCTTGATGTAGGGCTAGTGCACTACCTGTGGGTAAGGGAGGACTGTTTGGCTGACGATGAGATGTGAGCTGGAGCGCAAGGCCTGATCATCGGGAGAAATTTTACCGCCGTGGTAGTTATTATGTCCGCTGGATTTCCCACTAGTGATTCCAGCGTCAGTATGTTGTATCTCTCCTCCACAGCAGGTCATGCGGCCCCGATCGCGGTAGGCAAGAAGACGAAAGTCACTCCAAAGACACTTACAGTCCAGAGTTAGTACGCGTTTCAATGGATTACCTTGTCCAGAACACGTGTCAAGAAGAGAGCTCAAAATAAGCAGAGCCACAGAGAACCTAATAGAAGACATGATGAGAGAATCTGAGGCAGGATGGAAAATCATGAAGATACGAGGCAACGCATCGAGCACAATTTAAGAGAAGGAACCGTGATTCACGAGAGATATATTCAAACCGCTATCCGGAAGTCTTGAATATTTTGTGCTTGTACCATGAAATTGCACCAAAGCTCGGCTGATGATGTCGGACTTCGGCCAACAACAACAGCCAGCCTAAGGTACGTCGAGACATGCGAGCTCATAATAATTGACCGCACTTCATTTTGAAATTTGAATTAATGATTACGAGCCCACAGCCTAGCTCGTAAAAATGACGCCGCGGCCGCAACAATATCCCGATGTATAAGAGTTTGGCGGCGTCTTGTTCGTATCACCGTTTCACCGATCATTAGGCTTTAAGGAAGAAATTGTAAGCTTGTTGATGAAACGGCGAACAGCGAAATATATATTAATCCCCAAGTTTTACGAAAAGTTGCAGCAAAGGATTTACCGCCGAAACAACAGGAACCCATGCAGGTCAATTTTGAGCCTCTTTTAGCGGATGACTGAACCAAGGCGCTAAGCTGAAATTAGACGGCCTTACAACATACTAGCGGCATTTTGCAGCTCCAGCTGCTCTGACAATTTCAACATAATGAAAGTCCTAGCTTGGGAAATGGATGTCGTGTCTCTTTCTCATATTTACTAAGCACATCAGTGCGAGCAACCACGGATCGAAGACTCATGGCCACCCTATCTGTTGTTTTCCCTTACAAACGGTTCAACCGACATTTTTAAGTAGTCTTTTATACGCCATACCCGCGAAGAATCGCCGCATGATTTCAAAATAGCCCCCACTCAATTGCCGTCTGTTCGGATCCGAGCTATTGGCCTCTATTTATACCTTAAGTATATGGCCTTGTTGGACTTGAGGCACCGTATCGCAATTAGTGTTCCGCACACGCGAGTCTAAAAAGAATATCCATTGTTCTGCATCTCGGAAACCAACATGTTCACGCGAAATTTCAGCTCGTTCACGCAGTAGCTAAAGAATCAAGCCAATGCCTAGTCATATCCTGTCGGCACTCTTACTCTTCGTATCTTCCTATGTCTCCGTATTTAACCTACATATGCACTGCGGCATGATATTGAGTGGCACCTGACGATAGCCTGACACAAGGATTAAAGGCATAAGAATCGAGGTTTCTCTTCGTACACCTACAGAGCTTTCTTTTTTCTCGTGCCGTCTTCACTCTGTCTTTTCTCACTTATTCAACATCTTTCATGCTGATGATGTATCAAATGACCTTAGCTATATCAGCGTTAGTCTTTTTCTGTTTAACGAACATAGGCCATGCCATCATCTTTGATCCTTCCTGTGCGAGTGAGGTCCCCTCCATTTTGCCATCTATCTCGACCGTTCATTAACCCAATTCAGCCTACCAGACACCATTCCTTGAGAGGGCGTTCACAAATGCATTTTTGTCGGCCGCGAACGGTGCAGCCCAGCTCGGTCCAGGCAAGACCGTGGCAGATGATCCAGACATTGACAATCTTGCTGCTTGGCTATTTGGGGATGGCAGCAATTATCAAGAGGCCTATACTCGACTCAACGGTGTATCACAGATACCAAAGACCTTTACCACTGATAGAACCGACAATAGTAATGCAAACGTGAGCGGTCTTGCGTAGTGAATATCTCGTTGAAATGGACAATCTCTGAGTCCCATCAAGCCATTTCTGCGAGTGCCAGATTTTTGGATTTCCTTCTCGGCTTGGAAATCTGTCTGAAAGCAAATGCTGATCTCGGATGCTGCAGAACATCGTGGTCTACTGTAACTTTGATCGCCTACAAACCCCCAATCCTCCAAGGCCCTGCTACGTGAGTTGGCTCGTTCTCGCCGTATCTTCCATCTCTAATATTTCAATGGAGGTTGCAAGACTGGTCGCAGGACAATCTCTTCTCAGGACGGCTTTCGCAACTCAGAGTTGACCTGAAAAGAAATATACTGACTTCTAAATCATTTAGTTATACGATCCGCACACTACTACATATCAAGCCATCGCTGATCAGGATTTCCAAGTGTGCAAGACCGGGGTTCGTACCTTTCGTCACAATCCTTACCCGTTTACACTCAAGCAACGCTGATTCCGTAATTTGCGTAGACCGCTTCATTTGGAAACACACGGCCAAAAGCAATCACCAATGGATATACTTCGCTCAATCCGAGAGTGGCCCCAGTGCTCACTACCATGGTGCAGCACCGAAAAGTGCCCGACCCTTGGACTCGTAATTGCTAAAGCTCGTGTATTCAGGACCTCTGCCCGTGGTATCTCCAGCAGGTAGCCCAGCAACAATGGAGACTTGGTTCAGACCTCAATATCATTGGTGTCCTCGGGCAACTCGCCAACTTCGCCTCAAATCTGTTCAGCGGTAATACTGACATGGATACTCTGGCAATATTCGATTAGTAAGAACGAGCTCCTTTCCCAAAAGTCATTTTGACGTAGAAACTTACTCACGCAGTACCATCTTGCACGAGCTTACGCACAGCCGAGCATGCGGCATAACTCAAAATGCACTTCGAGAACCCGAAGCATATGGCTGGAATGCTTGTGTAGACGCAAAATCGCCCTCCAATTCAGAATCATTGGCCATGTTCTGTCTTGGAACGGACAAGATCCAGCTTGGTTATACGATTTTGGAAGATGGATCGGTTATGACAGCCAGCCAAATCGACGGTTTGGCTTACCCTCTCTCAGACAGCAGTAGATCTGGCCACTCCTCGGGCGCGTCGTCGCCGGGTATAGATGATCCAGACAGGTACGTGTTCTCAGAGTAATTGCTTGATATCCAAACTTTGTTTTCGAGGGGAGATTCTGACTCCCAGGTTTCATTAGTCCAGCGCCCGGAAGCGGATCTACGACTCCGGGCAAGAAACGTGAGCTTGGTATGACGGCGAAAAAGGGGGTGATACATTCAGAAAGGAGGTTCAATGCCTAGAGAGATGAAAGGTAGAGAGATGAAAGGCCACATCGGAAAGGGGGAAAGCGGCTTTCTCCACTAACAGTCTCACAAATATTCGAGCATCTTTTTCATCACAAAGCCTTAGATCTGTAGGACTTTGTATAACGAGCCGATAAAGTGAACAAGGAGGGTCCTAGTACCGTAAGGCGTGTTCCCAGTGATCCTGGTTAGTAGGTAGATTCACATGAGCACGTGATCTTGTATTCATCCTGCCTTGCCATGTGCTTGGAATACAGAATCAAGTTATGCAAAATACTCTACTTGACTCGCTGCTGTAGATCATAGCTACCTAGTAATATCAACATGCTCAGCCGTCTCTACAAGACCATTCAGTACCTCTTGAATATCCTGCGCTGGTCTCGATTCCACCTCCTCCGCTTCCTCCGCCGCATCGCCAGTCAAATCCTCCAAGCCTGGCCTGCTAAAACGCAGAACCGCAGCATCACACCCAAATCCGAGCCCAAGCCCAAGCCCAAGCCCAAGCCCAGAGCCTTGCCCACAATCCGACCCCGTGCCCTCACGCCCCCACCCAATCCTCGCACCTTCCCAGAAACACCACCCCCGGCCTTCCTGCAGCTCCAATCCCCCGTCTTCAACCGTCTCCCTCCCGAGATCCGCCACCTCATCTACCGGCACGCCCTCGTCCCCATCGTCACGCACATCGTGCACCTCGGCCCCCGCCTCGGCCACGTCCGCTGCCGGGATCCGCACCACGCGCGGCCGTGGCCCCACCGCTGCTGGGGCATCACCGTGGGCGGAAGCGATCTCTACGGCGGGCCGCACGACGACCTGGTGGACAAGGACGACGGGCGCGGGGGTCTGCTGTCCCTGTTGATGGCGTGCCGTCGGATCTACACCGAAGCGATACCGGCGCTGTACGGCGACGCGACCTTCTCGATGCTGCACTTGGACAACGTCATCGCCCTGGCGGACACGATCCTGCCGCAGCGACTCGGCGCGATCCGCAGCCTGGAGCTCGGCTGGTACTTCTACATCCCGTACCCGCTCTACACGCGCAAATTCCAGCCGCTGCACCGTCCGCCTTACGATATCGCTACGTGGGAAGGGGTCTGGCGTGTACTGGCGGGTATGGAAGGGTTGAGGGTGCTGCGGGTCGATTTGGTGGGGAGGTGGATTGAGCCTTTGACTAAGGACGAGGAGGGGCGGTTGTTGGGGCCCGCGATGAAGGTTAGGAGGCCGCGGGTGTGGGATATGAGGGTTGACTGGGAGGATGCGGGGGTGGATTGGGAGGCGCTGGGAGCGCCTTTTAGGGTTGTGAGAGATGAAAGGACTGGTAGTGAGGGCGATGCGGTCGAGACCAGTATTTGGAATACGTGATTCGCCGGATAGTTATGATCCTCACCTGCTAACTTAAACATGCATGCATATGCTCCGGATCCAAGGCCATCGGGAGGGAGTGGATCGTCGAGCAAGACACTCGGTGAGAAGGACCCCAAACCGGACACGCCAGTCTCACTCCTCCAGATCCCCATCGCATCGACTGGCTTCTGTACGCTTACGCTTTACGCTACATTCATGCAGACACTTACGTCCTGACCTTGGCTGTCTCGCATCGCGTGTCTCATCCAGAACTGAACTTCTTGAGCCACAAATCCTCCGCACGAACCCTGTTCTAGAGGCCATGCACTTCTGACTCGGGTTGCTGTAGTGCTCCAGACACCACATGCGTACTCGACCGACAAGAGAAGGAGAGGGTAGCTAGACTGCAACTCTCAGAGAACATCACCCCGAATTATTGATTACTCTTCCTTGGCTAGCTGGGCACTGCGTGCATACCTGCTTAGATATTCTTAATCCGCCTTTGATGCTTCAATTAGATGTCTAGGTATGTCTTGAAGCGGGGAAGAACTGAAAGGCAGGAGGTGGGGGGTGTTAGAAGCAGGGATAGAGACGGCGTATCTAATGAAATGTGATACCATTTTCGCGGAAATCACGAAATCACGATCTAGATATTGTTGTTGATTTGGTGTTGAGCATTTCGAGGGGAAGGTAGCACTGCGATCTGCACTTCATTGCATTGCGTTGCGTATAATATCACTGGCTCTAATCATTAGATGAGCTCCTTCTCGCGCTCTGCCATCTCGAATAATGGTTCGTCCCCAATGCCCTTTAGGTGGGATCACTTGCAGCGTTTTTGCCGATGAACCGGAGCCTTCGATTCCCAAGTGGGGAGGTCCTTTCGATTGTTTTGGGCCTGCGTGCTCATTGCTTTGGTAACTCATGGGTGACTTATTTGCCTTCCCTTTCGGCATGGCTGGCTGTTCAACCCAATGAATACCCTTATTTCAACATTGGGCTTCGCTTAGATCAATGATGATAATGGCCGTCCAGTCTGCAATCTCCGCCCGTAATGTTTGGGGTGGAGGCGATCAGTAGTTGACCGTCGTGTAGCTTTTGAATGGCCTTCTCCTGAAGTTTGACCCGTGGTTTGGGGGATCTGCGCCTCAAATAGCTTGCGTTGTGAGATCCTGTTCCCAGCCATAGGGGGCTCAAGGCTCCTCCGGTCGTTGTACATTGTTCTCAATCCATCCCATATCTGACCACGGTGACACCTTTGCAATGACCTTCCCCTGTATCAACGCCAACGGTATCGGCCCGTAGAATCTCGAGTCCCTTGATTCCGGAAGATTGTCCCCTAGAACCCAGCAATGACCATCAGACACCTATTGTGACGCTCAATCAGCACTGTCGTACCACATCCGCGCTGACTATATCAAGCCTTTCAGACGCGGAAGTCGTACTTGTATCATCATCTTGCCCCTCCCCTCCTCTCCGTCCTTGACGACAAAATCTCCTGGCATGCCCGTGACCCTCTTCACGGCCGCACTCCCAAGGACCATCGGGTGCTTGAATTCTACCACGTCTCCAACTTTGATCCCTCTACCTCTTCTGTACGTTTGATCTGTGTAGACACGTACTCCTCGGACATTGATGGTAGGTAGCATGGAGGGTCCGTCAGTGAGACCGACGCAGCCGACATGGTTGGTGAGGAAGTGGACTATGAAGAATGTTTTGATGGAGAGACCAAATGAAACTGGGAAACGGTGAGCGGAAGTCATTGAATCGGCATAGTATGGCACGATTGATGGATAGACCATTGGCTGATGCAATGTTGTTCAGCCCGAGGGCCATCAAATCGACAGCAAGGCTAAGATAAGGTTACGGGTAAGGTTGTGATCTACCTTACTTGATGGGTGTTTCTAAACCTCAGCCCATCCCCACGGTAATATTACCGGAGAACGATTAGGCCAAGGTTCATATTCCCGTAAAACATACCTTACCTTGTAGGGTGTTCTTTTATTTCTTCTTATTGTCTTCGAGAATATTTGATAACATGTCAATGTTCTTAATCTAGCTGAGCAGCCTCCAGTTCAATCGAGATCACATTATCTCGGCTTCCCTCTTTCTCGCAGTCTTGCGATCCATCCCGCCTTTGTCACGACACCAATTTGGGCTGGTCCCACTGGAAGTTCTCATTTACAACTAAAGAGCCGAATGATACAATGCTCCGTGGTTATTTTGAGTGGTGACTCTCGCAGCAAGGGCCAACTTTTTATATATAAATTAAAGACGAGGCGCGAGCGATTTGTCTATCTCTGGAAACGGCAATTCGGTGCCTGCCTCCAAGAATGCTTGTCCTTCAGGAATGACTATTCGGCCATGACGATCAGAACAGGACCGGCGACTATTGTGACGCCACACGAGCCCTCCTTTAACCACCCCTACGCCCCGTCCAGCCGTGCTCGAGTTTCCGTCCCCATCCCTGTCGTCATTCAAAGCTGCTCTCATCGCCCGCCCACGTGCCGCGAATACTAACTTCTCCTTAAGTGACCACGTCAAGCCGTTCCAATCATAGGAGCCATCGAAACTGGCGAGTGGCGCAACGTCATCACCAAGCTTCGCGCTTTGAAGCCCTACCAATTCGAACATCCCTATTTATAGACTTAGACATGCTTCCCACAGACCGCCTGAATGGCGTCTCCTCCGACCCAGTCTCCTCCGACCCAGTCCGGGGTACCTTCTTGCACCCAGTACCAGCGTCCGCGCGCCTGGACGGAGATCCTCTTCCCGCTAGATACGTGATTAACATCCAGATGAGTACCAACGATACCGTATAGAGCTAGCCACCAGCCGGAGCGCCCTACTGACGATCCGCCCTTGTCTCTTGCCAGTGGGATGCCGAGAAGGAGAAATGATATGAGTCTCTAATGCAAGTTCGCGACCTTGCTAAAAAAGAAAGGTTCTAAGAATCTCTAATCATGCACTTACCACATCACCAATGCATTTTGTTGAACTGGGGTTCAACCCAAACAGTGTGCATTCACTTGCGCCCCAGTTCCATTACATTCTTTCGAAGTTCCAGGTCAGTCTTCGGTCGCTATTCACTGGCAAGCTTCGCTTTCTTGTTGGGAGGTGAGCGAAATCTCTTCGTAACTGTTTCGATCATTCTCCAGAACCAGTAGAAATTGAGTACGGTCAAGAGCGTGTTACTGCCCAAATACGTATATGCCAGCCACGGTGGTAGCACCTGGCCATCAGAAAAGCGCATTACTCCTGATTCCCCGGTCCAATTTTTAGATGTCAGCTCGTCGGTGGTGTTTTGTTGGAGAACCGCCAAGATGTCCTGGTACACCATCACCGACTGGTACGTCCCCCATACAAGTCGGGATCCGAAGAAGGTTGCCAAGAGGGCAATGCCATTCGCTAGCTGAGCCTTTCCACCGGTCATGTTGCACTTGTCGAAGTACCAATGGAGGTTCAAGAAAGGAGTCGACGTGGCATAGAGGACAAACGCCACACCATAGTAGTTCGCGAATGGACGCTTGTAACCCGCAGGTGGTCAGTTCTACGACGTCGTCATGGAATATCACGAGACTCACAAATCCCAAGCTAGTAATCAGCAGCGCACTGACTGCATGCGCCAGCGATCCCCACCCTAGAGTCCCCACATTTGTAGCGCTGATCTTGACATCCCATATGAAGTATCCTGCCGCGAATGCCTGCGTCATGCCGAGCGCGCCTGTGTATCCCCAGACCCTCTCTTCCAAGTTCATGTTCTTCCGCTCCTCGTCTGCTAAGACCACCCAGAATGCCAAGCCGCAAATGAAGATTGCTTGGATCGTTGAGACGACGCGGATGTTCCAATTGATCTTGCTCCGTAACGGTAAGGATGAGTACGTCTTCGGAAAGAACTGGGAGGAGACTCTGGGGGCTAAAATAGTGTCCATGAGGTAGTAGATTGTGAATGCTAGTAGGACTTCGTGGGCGTGGAGGGGAAGCGTTTGGAGGGAGAGCACATCCGCGATTGGCTGCGTTAGGGAAGAGATGAAGGTTGGAGGTCGCGGCAGAGGATCGATCATGTTGATGACAAAGCCTGTGCCTGATGAGTGCAGTTCCTGAGGTCTGATGTTGGCGTTAATTGGTGAGAAAAGGGCTCGGGTTTACCTTAAATTTAGCGACGGCTTTACGGTAAGATTAGATTGCGGTTATATCACGTTACTGGTCTCACTAGTGGTAATCACTTCTACAACCCTGTTTTACATATGTGAGAAATGATACTTGGCAATGGCTTCGTGTGGGTAGAAGAGGATTGTTCATCATTCTACATATGAAGAAGGAAGCCTGGTGCAGAAGATACCCCCGCTAGGCTATGTTGACTAGGCTGCTAGAGACTTCGCCTGCACTTTCCAACTATGTGGCGTCAGCCTGATGGATTGGTATTGCTTTTCTATGGGTGTGAGGCTATTCAGATGGCCTGGAAAACCCATGCAATCTGCCTACCATTGGCCATTTGACATAGGGTAGCCGCAACACAGGAGTGCTGCATCATTTCCAACAGCTCGTCACTCACATCAACCATTTTAAGAGTTGATACAACAATGATATATCCACGCAAACAGTAGTCTGGCTTCCTGTGAACAACAGATGAATACCCCTGGCTAAGATTGAGACTAGACTATCCCTTAAAGAATCCCTCGCGGTTGCAGATGTCAAGAATACAGACTGGCGTGGTAGAATGTGACGCCTGATCGGCAGCGAGACCTGCCTGCGGCTGTGTATGTGTCAGAGATAGTGGCAACCAGCCATGTTACATTAGTGGCTTGGCGCGGCACACATCTATATAGCTAGGTACTCCTCCTAGCATTGGATGCTTCTTAGCCCTCTTAATCCCATATTATTCAACCGTATCAGCTGAAACATCAACAATGGAGCATCTTCCACAATCCACTGGGCAAACCAAGTCCATTTTCCCCGCAATACCATATCGTTGCCAACACAAATACGATGCAAAGCCTTTTCTAGACTATCCGCTTAGATCAGGTCTGCCCAGTCTAGTGGTTGATGGGAACTTTCGTCGAACCCCTACTTTGAGCAGTGCTAGTCAACAATTTCTTGCCGCAAGGCCGTCAGCTGAGCTGGAACCTTTCATGCAGAATTGGCTCTTCTTCGGACTTTTGAGTGAACTACTGGGGGACTTATACCGCCACGAGGACTTTGTTACCACATCATTGAATGGCGAAGCTGAGAAGACCATCGTTACAACGGCAAAACTCATCACTCGGCTGGAAGAATGGGAAACAAAGATCACGCAAGACCCGGGTTCCTTGAAAGCTGTGTATGAGCACGTTTCCAAATGCTTAGACTTGACTTTTGCTTGCCTAGTCATTAAATATCCTACTTTTGACAACGATCTCAAGTTCCATCTTGCTTCTGTAGCAGAACTTCTAGGATATGCTGCAAGCAAAGCCTGCAATGTCGCATGGACAGATAGTCCCCTCAGGTCACTGATACCTGTACATTGGGGTACAACCATCAACGAACACTTCCGGGAATCTGTGCTACTTGAACGGAGCAACTGCTGCCCAAGTCAGATGCAGATGCTGAACCAAGCTTTTCAAGGGCCGCAAGCTCTAGCCTTTGTTGCTAGTTGCTTCCACGACGATGGCGTTCAGTCGCATCATGCCTCTTGTGACGGAAGTAAATGCCAAGCAGGAGATTCCGTGGAATTGGGCCAAGTAGATTCCGTGAAATCAGGCCAAGTCACTCGTCACGTCAGTGAATCTTGTGGGTGCGAACTTCTCCGCGTTGATGAGAACAAGCTGGCAGACTGTTTGAAAGAGGGATGTTTGCCGCTGCTACGACTTAAGGAAGACACCGAGTTCGACGAGATGTCGATTGAGGTAGTGGCTTCAACAGACTCCACGTCTTATGTAGCACTGTCTCATGTCTGGGCAGACGGTCTAGGTAATCCTACAGCGACCGCTTTGCCTCGCTGCCAGCTTTCAAGATTGAAGACATTGATCGATAATTTGGATTTCGAGTATTTGGATATGTCTGATTACCCAGAGGGCCCGCCCGAGATGCTGCTTTGGTGTGACACTTTGTGCTGTCCTGTAGATTCGAAAGAAGCTCACAACATGGCGTTGAGGCAGATGTATCGCACGTACGACGAAGCCTCCTTAGTTCTGGTGTTGGATCGAAGTCTAATATCACACCGCGTTGGCGGCATGAGAGTTGATGAAGCGTGCGTTCGGATTGCGACCTCTCGCTGGATGACTAGGCTTTGGACTTTGCAGGAGGGCGCGCTGCCCGCCAGAAAGAGCAAATTATGGTTCCAGTTCACAAAGACCGCTTTACCGGCTCGGACTCTATATGACCATCTTGTAAAGATTCAAGAACTAGATATTCGAAGGCGAGGTGTTGTGGACAGTGTGATTGGGAGGTTCCATACCTTTACAGCTTTATTCGACGTTCAAAGCAGTGAGAAACAAGGTGCTCAAATGGAGAATATCGTGCGTGGACTATTGTATCGATCTGTCACTGTTCCCTCCGATGAACCCCTCATTATTGCCACACTCTTGGCTCTTGATCTTAGCCCAATACTCGCGTCAGAACCCGCGAAACGTATGAAAATACTCTGGCGGATCATAGGCATCTCCCCAGATGGGATTGATAAACATGTTTTATTTCACATGGGTCCAAAAATACACGAGCGTGGCCTCCGATGGGCTCCCCGTTCTCTGCTTTCAGTAGATAGGAATTTCGTTATACCAAAACCCGGGGAAGAGGAGAATCGAGGTTTTCTGGGCACAGATAGCAATGCCAATGCAAATGGTCTCGTTGTTGAGCTGGCTGGCTTCCGAATAAGCATCGCAAAGCCTGCAAAAGGCTTACCAGAGCACTCAACTGGCTTTGAATCTGTACCCAGAGATTCCGATGATAGGCACTGTTTATTATTGAAAGATGCCCGGGGACGCTGGTATCTTCTACGGCACCGTCTGTTTGGTGAATCGGACTGTCCCGCTGGGTTAGAAGAGATGTGCGCTATCATCTCCAGACTTCATAGCCCTTGGATTTTATATCGTGGATCTAGCTCCCTGATTCCCGACAATACAAAAGGCCACCTTGGTCTCCTGGTCGGGGAAGCGAACGGGCAGCAGCCGCAGCAAAGCAGCGAAGCTACGTGCGTGGAGATAAAGTCACAAGTTGGCTTCTGCCATCTAGCCACAGAAATGAATCAAGTCGTGCAAGCGGCATATTGTCTCGTTCAGGAACTAGCTTCATCGGCTGCCGCCCGCCGCTTGGAAGACCTCGGAACCGGCCTTCCAACAGATCTGGACAATCCAGTCTACCAGGAGGCTGTCCAAGACCTTGATCTCGAAGCACAGCGGCTTTTGAGAAGTCGCTTCGCCATGGACGCGCTTGCCGCGAGCGGCAACAGCGCTGATGAACGAGGGCTTGCGAGGGTCGAGGAATATATGGAGCGCATTTATAGGGGTATCTATATGCAGATTGAGGAGTACGCACCCAGGAACAGGAAGTGGTGCGTTGACTGAAGAATATGGCTCTGATCGATTCTTGGCTGTGGCTCAGGAACTCATATACTTTTTTTGCACAAGTCATTTTGGTTGCGATTAGAATGTCGGATTTCAGACTGTCATTTTCACGTGTTATTGCGACCGAAAAGTTCCCTTGTTTAACAAATGCAAGATGTGCGAAGACAGATGACTCAAATTAGCTTGATGATGATATGAAAAAGGTAGAGGATAGTATCATATTATGCTAGTGGTTCTGACCAGACAGTGGTCCTTCGAAACGATAGTAGCGAAAGACGACAAGATCTCTTCTCTTCGAAATTGGTTCTCAAGGGGACTGACTCGGCTGGTAGCTAGGGGTGATGTCGAACCGATGTCAAATCGCTTGATACACATATCCCATGCAACGTCTTGACAAACAAACGTTAAGGGAACGTTACCCCACACCTTCTGTCTTGTTTTCCTGAAGAACTAATCCTCTTATCTAGATATTCTATATGTTTCATAAAAACAGAATTGAATGTGAGTTCAGCGACCTTATACGATCTCTCATCTTGGCGGTTAACACGAGAAGGCAACATAGTAATCGCCGTAACTTAATCAAAGTCCCGCACAAAATAACGAGGTTTTGATTGAATACGGCCCCTTCTACTCAGACTCTCTAAAGGGTTGTATCGTAGTTCGCCTGCAATAAGATTGGCCACCGAAGCGAGGTACGAGGGCAGAGCTGGTTGTACTCTAGGGAGACCCCGCAATAACAGTCTGATTCACTGAGAGCAAGGCAGCTTTCCTCCAGAGAGACAGCATCTTTTTCGATAGCACAGTGTGGTGTACTTGAAATGCTTGCGTTTACAAATTGACATGGACGGAGAGCTCCCAAGACTGTGTGCTCAATGCCAGACGTTGACCACAGAAAGTCCGAAAGCACGTTGCGAGAAATGTTATTTTACTTACAAGCCCGGTGAATACTCGTGGAGCCAAGACTGTGAGATGTATTTTTTCTTTAGCTTGCCAAGTGCCCTCCGCTGCTCAAAACGAGTCGGTACAGAATATTCTGGCTTGCAGAGGAAAATGTTTGGATCGCAGAGGCCTTTGGGCCGAGGGCGATCTCCTTCACATACACAGTGCACGGAAGCACAGAAACGCTGGGTCTGGCGTACATCTTTTGTAATTCTTTGCGCATACAGATGCAACTATCAGCGAATTTTCAAGAAAGCTTGGCGATCATTACGCTTAAGATCGATGTCTTCTGTAGTACAGTGCAAGTGTAGGAGCACAAAAAATCAAGAACCTATTCTTCCCCTCTGGCCATCCCTCATGATCATCACCTTCCATCCATCTGCTCGCTCCGGGCTTAGAATCATGCTCGTCATTTGAAAAGACCATGAAGTATCAGCGCAAACGCTCATGTGCATGCCAGACCTTGTTCTCTTGCTTGAAACCTGTCAGCTACGGCACCGTCGTAGTCCTCGCTGGAACCCAAGATGTCATGTGTGCATTTGCGTGCTCCCTTCTATGGCGGCCCGGGCGAGGAGCTCCTGCGTGTGGGGGCGCGAGGCCCGTTGTGCTGGTAAAAGCAACTGGGGGATCTTGCCAGGCATTGAGGCCGGCTATGGTTAGGCATTCTGGAGGGTCGGCATTTCCCTTGAAAAATAGCTCGTCATTCCATGCGAACGAGGGCATGTACGGTTGTCCAGGCTCTACACTAACGCCCGGTGGGGGACAAGGGAGATCAGCGAGGTTGAAGGATCGAGCATGACCACCTATGTCTAACGTCGATAGTGAATTTTGATCGAAGGATGCAGTGGAGGTGGGGTATGTTGAATACAACCCACAGGCATTGTTGATGGTGACAGAGAAGAACAGGGCGTATGCGCTTGGAGATATGTTATGAAGCAATTAGACTTTGGACTTGCCAAGGATGGAAAGGAAAATTACGGATCAAGTCCAGAGGGGATAGTGACCGATGGTTGGGGAAGAAGTGTGGCGAGACACGCAGTGTTTGTGGACTCTTGGGGCCAATAATATAGAGAGACTGACTACATCTTGTATTAGGATCCCGCGAAAACAGCGGAAGAGAGCCCTGACTGACCGATACTGAGATAGTGCAAAAGTTGCAGTTCGAATTATATGTTGGAGGTGACTGAACAACAGGCTGGTAAGGCATCCTCCCAGGCTGAGGTGATTCACCATAGCTTGAGTTCGCAGGTGGGACGTAGTTTGAATTCTCAGGTTGACCATTGTTTGAGTTCGCAGGTGGACCGTAGTTTGAACTCTCAGGTTGACCATTGTTTGAATTCTCAGTTTGACCATTCTTTGAGTTCGCAGGTGGACCGTAGTTTGAATTCTCAGGTTGACCATTGTTTGAGTTCGCAGATGGAACATAAGCTGGATTCTCAGGTTGACCATTGTTTGATTTCTCAGTTTGACCATTGTTTGAGTTCGCAGGTGGACCGTAGTTTGAATTCTCAATTTGATTATTGTTTGAATTCGCAGGTCGACCGTAGTTTGAGTTCTCAGATGTGTTCCATTGTCTCCTCTCACCAAAGCCAGAAACTACAAGCTGGGCAAAGAGGATGATATTGAAGAGTGGCGTGTATCGAGAGCATTCGATCCGCATATTTGAAGTTACTTGTCCAATAACCGTGAGTCTTTATGAGGAAGGAGATGGGATCGGTTGAGCGTGGCAGCAGAAAGAAAAGAAGATCTGAGGCATCCTTTATTCATAGCGAAGTGTAGAGGAAATGGGCAAAGGCGATTTACCGGAGATGAAAGTGCTCCTGCAGGACGTCGAAGCGTAACAGACGTGTACTCTGCACGATCACAGCATAAACACCTGAGTCAAGTTTGGGAGATGCACACGAGAGACTGGCAAAGCCCATGTATGGCTCCCTGAATCACTGCAATGCAGAAGATATTAGTCGCTGTGACCTGCAGGTCTGCAGAGATCCATCCAGGTATAACCGTATGCCGTGGGTGCGAGAGGCAAAGCACACTAAGGGACAAATGTTTGCATAATGGCGAAAAGGCTGAAGGTCTCTGAAACGTTTGAGGTTGGAGAAGCTCGTGGATCTTCCTCCTGAAACGGTCTCGGCTCTTTGACCACGAAACCATCTGTCAGAAATGCCGACAGTAGGATTTCAATGCTTTAATACTCGCATCAAGAGTGCACTACCTACCGCAGAGTCTGCAAGTAGCCTTGTTTTGAGTTTAAATTTAGTTACTTCAGAACAGTTTCATAGAGACGCGTGAAAATGAAGAAACCTTGCGCATGCACAGAAGAATCATGTTTGAGTATTGTTTGGAAGGGAGGAAGAATCTGTTCATGAGAATAAAGCAATTGAAGCGCTTGGTGTGGCAATGAAACCATGTCATGCAACGAAAAGGGGTGGGCGTGGACTATTCTTTTACGCCTCATAGTCGCATGCGAAGGCACTGAATTTATATGTGGGCGAGGTGCAGCTGCGAGAAGGAGGCTGAGCTTCCAAAAGGTAGGACTGGCCGTACTCGTACGGGATGTCCTGGGGGCGCAAGATAGGGGCGCAACGCAAGATTCGCTTAATTTTACCCACTAACTTAAATTAGTATGGTAGCCCCACCAAAATTTAAGTACCTTGGTAACACACACCGATAGTCCCAATTGCATCATTCAAATAGTCTAATCAATCCCACACCAAGTCAACCAAATATCCACAACCCCCCCACAACAATCGCAACCATGGATCCCACCATAGATCCCACCATAGACGCACCTCCCTCCCTTCTTACAGACCTCACCGTCGCCGTCAACGGCCCTCCCAGCGCGGCCGCAACGCCTACCTGGGTCCCCCATCCCTACCTTGAAAAAGACCTCCATCCTATCCTTCAACGTGCAATCGATCGCATCCCCCCCTCCCAGCCCCCCCTCCTACTAAGCAGGCNCAAGAGAAAGGTCTCTCGCAGAAAAGATCCCGAGGACCTACGTTGAATGCTACACTCCAGCCTGCTATGCAGCCCAGTAAGAAGAAGTCTAAGTCGAATCTGATACCCAGTGAGGATGTCGATGAGAGGGAGTCTCAGCAGCGACGTATTCTAGAGGCGGGCTATTTGCTAGGGGAACTCGTTGGGAGCAAGGAATAAGCATGAAGTAACTACTCATTACGTCATACATCCAGAAATTTTTACATATAGGCCTTATGGAGTGATTGCGACGTGTTTGCGACATCATATTGTAGATATCCTACCCAGCTACCCTAATTTTGGTGGGGTTACCATACTTATTTGGGTAAGGAGGTAAAATAAGCGAATCTTGCGTTGCGCCCCTATCTTGCGCCCCCAGGACATCCCGGTACTCGTACTAGAAAAACGAGGCTACAACAATCAATACAATAAATCTGGCGGACAGAGCAGAACGACTTACTAGCTGTGGAGTGGATTGTCCCTGGTTCTCGACAATAATATTTCGTGCTGTCTGTAATCTCAGTAATCCAGACCGTTCCTGGTGACGGCCGGTGGCTGGCAAGATGATTTGCAGGAGCCAATTTTTAGTAGCAGGCCAGCTTTGCCGAGACCGAACTTTTGGGTGTAGTAACCGACATTTAAATATTCCGGGGTCAACAGCCCTCGAAGCTTGCCGATAGCGACCCCAAGGTAGCTTGGAAGTGGCCCGGAGACTATCTATTTCAGAACAATCATCAAGACTTGCAGCTTCAACATATTTAGTATAGTTACAAAATTATAACTCGGCATCCATGTCATCAGAAGTTTCTCAAAGTTCGCAATCCTGACAACAAGCAAAGCTACTATAGGTCATACAAAGGTCAGAGTCCGAAAATGAAAGATAAAGTACGTCGTCGTCGTCGTCGAGGAAATTGCTTACATGAAAACGTTCTCACGTTTCTAACCTTCTAAGAGTTGATTACAACGCGTTAACCGCGTCAAAATCACCGTGAGTATGTCTTTAACGATCTACTCAATTCATATTCGAAGTAAACAAAAACATCAAAATATATGTAAGAGTTAGTTACCTATAAGCTTTAGATGCCAATTTTGCCTCGAATGTCAAGGCGAGGGTTCCACCCACATGAAGTTACGAACTCCATTTCGGATAGAGTGTAACCTTCCAATGGTGCTGAACACGATGCGCTACGTTCTGATACCTTCCTATCGCAGGATAATTCATTGAAGGGAGATGCCGTGGGCGGCAGCCAGGGATGCGTTCCTCAAACGGCTTAGATGACAACAATGAGCAGTCCGATGGTAACATGAAGCTTATATATCGAACCAGCGACCTTCAAAGTTCCCTTGCCCGGACGATAGACTCGGAAAGACAATGTAATGATAGCGGGAGAAACCCTAGAGTCTCAATGGCATTTTCTGCGCAGGCGCTTCTTTCCCTCCCTTTTCTTCAATCTAAGCAGTACATTTCCGCTGCTCTATACGTTTCCCTTGTTTGGATCTTGTGCTTACCCAGATAGCCTTGAATATCTCTCAGCCATATTACCAAGTTTCATGAATTCTCTTGGGTGAGGTACTCAGTGCGTCCTTCACATTTCTTGGCAGTGTTGTGTACTTCTGAGACTTGAGCAGAAAGTGCATTTATCTACCTTTCAATTTGCTTATAACTTCGCGACCAGAGGCTCTGCCAAAGTTTTGACAGCTTACCTAATCATATCCCTAGGGGTATGTATCACTAAGATGGGGCATGATTTGGCAACGATTTCACAGTTTGGAGTGTGAAATGGTGAAATGCCCGTCAAAGGCTCGTCCTATTGGCGGAGCATTGGAGGAGGCTTTGCCGGCCTCAACATCTCGCAGAGCAGCCTGTTTGCAACGATGACGCGAGTTCCTCTTCATCTACCTGCGATCATGAATAACGGTACGTAAATGCTCGCCTATCAAAATCCCGACTGAATTTAAGCGAGCCGGCTTTGTGACTTCAAGAGCGCATCCGAGCGGCGGTGTCCAAGACCATTGCCGACTTCGCGCTCCAAGTCGCTTGCGGCAATGTTGACACCAACGCTTTGATCGTGAAATCCACCTGGAGAGGGATGGCAGATAACTGTGGGAATTCTTTGGCCATGCCGTGTTCACCCCTAGCGACAGGAGAGGTGGAAATGGTACCCACATGGTATTAGGGTCGAGTGAAGATACAAACATATGTAAGGGGTCAAAAGTGAGATCGAACCCTTTGTGCGACGCTTGTACTCGTAGGCGATATTATCTTGCGACAGCACAGCCCCAAGGGCAAAATAGTACACCATGACGTTCTAGGTCTTCAAGTTCGTAGGGTAAGCGATCGCGTATGCGCCAATGGGAGAACCATTACAAGCAATGTCGCCTGGCCTGCCTACATAAAAGACCGGTTGCCCAAATCTCCGTGAGAGAACTCTCACTCTGGAAGAATCGCAAGATGAGGTTCTTCAAAAGTACTGGCACAGTATTGCTTGTTGCAGCTCTTTCCTACCTTCTCTCCGCAAACGCAAGCACAATTCCACTTCCCAAGAATCCCTTGCTTCTACGACCTTCCAATTCCTCGCTTGCCTATTCCCTGAATCGCACATCTCTCGGCGAATGGCCCGACCCGCGCTTCAGCGTAACGTATGCGCTTGGAACTGTCAACCTTCGATCCACCTCCTTGCTTATAAACGGCATCGATGCTCTCGCCGTGCTCGCAGTGGAGGACCCAACAGCCCGCAAAGCTGGCTGGCATTACCACTCAGCATCTATTCAGATGTGTATATCGATGTAGCGCCTGAGCCCCCAGCCACTGATGTTCTGAACGACATCGCGATCCCATGCATCACTGCCGGACTCATCAACGCGATGCGTTTTCGACGATTCAAGAATACTGAGATACAGTGCCAATGGGACGAAGTCACGGTTGCGAGAGTGTCTTTTGAGCCAGCCGGGGAGTCGTCGTCAAATGCTACTGAAGCACTGTCTCTGCCAGCAGATGATCCCGGCGGGTCTGGCAATTCCTCATCGCTAATCAACACCACCCACCTCAACGATACTCGCCTCGAACTTGTTGCTGCGGGGTTTTTCTTCCCCCCAAACAGCCAGACTACTTCCGTCGAGGCTGTCTTCTTCAACGCAATCATGACCCTCGCATCCTTCGCCTATTACCCTAGCACGGAGCTTATACATGACGCCGCTGTCCGAGCCACTAACTATGACACCTATATTCATTTCGAACAAGCCGAGACACGCACGCAACCGCCATTCTTCGAGTATAGGTGGGCGATCGAGGCTGTCAGAGAGCTTCCAAGATTTATGTTACGGCAAAGGCGGTTCGCAGAGGTCGGGATAGGTATCTCGGTCGATGATGTGCTCGTGGGGCAGGGGTCTTTCAGTAAGGGAACTCCTCCTGACGGGGTTCCTGCGGAGGTGGCAAGCGCGTAGGGGTGTTGTTGGGTAAAGTGGCCGTAGGGCGCCAAACCCTCGATTTCAGATGCCTCCACAGTCTGGTGGCGAGGCCTGCCGCCTGCGAGGTTGCAATAGCTCAATCGATATTCTCAAGCGAGGGTCTTCCAAATGCAAAACGGCATTCACTTTTATCAAGGTGTGCTTTTAAGGAAATTAAATTGAGGATAGCTACTACCAGTCATTCTTCCCACAAACCATATCGTCGGCAGTCTCCTTTCTGATCATCCGACAGGCGAGGGTAAATGGAAGTGGTCACAAATATGAGCTACATGATAATGGAGGCTCACGATGTTTGATAAGGTATTCTCTTCGATCGACTAGACATCAAAATTGTCGAAGTTGGCCATTCAATTTTATTGGACTTCTCGAATGTCGACTCGGTCGCTCAGGCCTAGGTCCATCGCCACTTCCATCCGGAGAGGACCGTACACCGGGTCCTTTTTTCAAACTGATGGCCACCACCTAATCACTAACGCTTCTGGCCAGCTAATCATACGTTGCACAATGGCGCATGCAGGCCTCAACCTCCTTGTAATATTATACAAGGGCTGTGTAGCTATTGCACCGCAGTAGTAAGGCTTCGAGGGTAGTGTAACCACTTGAACCATTCTATTTTCCGCGAAAGATGAAGCACCGAACCCAGCCTGATCTACCTACGTTGACTCTACACTGCCTTGGTATCATTTGACCGGCACTCTACCTGCTCCAATGCATCGGATGCTGTATTGTCCTTCCTGGTGTACTCAGCCTCCAGTTGTTAGCGATCCGGCCTTTGTCTCGGCAGTGACCGCGACAGGCAATCTCAAAAGAACTCAGCCTTGGTGCGCTGCGGCGTAGATGGGATTGATACTGCAGCATCAGCACCCAAACAACGTCTTTGGGACCAAGAGAGATGGACAGAAAAACCAACACAGCAATACTGTTCTTTTTTTCTTCTTACCCCACGAAAGGATCACCCTCATCGACCTCGAAGGTCACATTGCAGCGTATAGTCGCCGAATTCCTTGCCTCAATTTGCGAAGGCTATGTCGAAGCTATTAATGACTTGATAATACCGGCGAGAGTTCGCCCGGTTGGCCATACTCGGTTACTTTGGTTGATGGAAGAGGAAGTAAAAACGGTCACGGCACGTCAGAGGTTGGGTTGGGACACGTTATGGCACACGATCACTGGAAGATTGGACGATCTGATAGACTTTGATATATATTCTTCGGTTGAGGACAGGCCGAGGCGAGCTAGTAGTCTTCTGTCAGATGACGACTTTTGGAGATTGAACTCTATTCGATTTACGGATTTACACGTTGCTAGAATCAATGGACGCAGAATCGGTCTTTGACTTGATGGTTGGAGCGAACGCTCGTGAGATACAATGTAAGTCAACTTCCCACCAGGGTAACTAACCACCATCCTCTGTTGATGCAGCCAATCCCAGCCAAACCAAAACCCATTTGTGAAACTCATGCACATTGTCTCTTAGGGACAGTAAGTTCCCTTTTCAAAGAAAATGGTCGCATTCGGTGGCGCGTAACCGACATTGATTACGGTCGGGTAAAACCCGTACCGTAAGCAGCCAACATCATACCAGCCTCCGACTCCATTATTCGCGCCTAACGATAGAACGAGAAAGCGTCAGCTGCCGTTTCTCTGACACTTGGATCCCGCCGAAGAAGTCAGGGTACTCACAGTCATAGTATGCATCCTTCAATAAGTCCAGTGCATTGATACTCTGATCCGACGCAACGGGGTTCTGCACGACCTGGCTCGGTCCAGTACAGCCGGGAATCCAACCCACATTCATTAAGTAATACGGGTTTCCCTTACTATTGTACGCCTGTGTGACATTGCCGGCATCCGCCGTCATGGGATTATTCGGATACTGGGCTGGGAAGAACCATGCGGTAAAGTTGACATCTGACGCGCTCACATCATTCCAACGACATGAGCCGTCGTAATAGGTGGCATAGTTTTGACAGGTGAGAACAGGCGTCGTTTCAGCGGGGGCAGCGGATGAAGAGGTGGTCGTGGTCAGAGGAGCCGTCATGGCATCGAACGAAGCGCCCATGTTTGCAAGGTCGGCGGAGTCGAAGGGCGCCCACTTGAGATTGGGGGGATCGTAGCAGGGACAACTTGTGTAGGCATTGTACGTGCCGATGCAGAGTTGGTTTCCGTTGTCCCCGCCACAGTCGTCGCAATTCGGGGCTGCAGTTATATCTGGGCATTCAGGAGTCGATGCTGAGGCTTTTTGAGAAGTTGATATATCGCTTGCCGGAATCACTAAAGGCTGCGTCGGTGACAGAAGGTTGTTTAGCTGTTCGAAGGCTATCCACAAACAGATCTCGGCGACGGCTTGGAGTAGCAAATTGCTGGCGGCCAGCTGGACGATAGCCTGTCCAGCCGTCACGACTTATGAGAGTCCGGCTGCGACGGCAGGGATCAAAGGTGGCATTTGGGCGCCAGTGGGCAGCTGGATGAGGTCATTGAATAGACCGCCGGTGCCGGTTTGTCCGATGATGTCGGCGCCTAGGGTGCCAACATCGCAGGATCGTTTGTTCTTGGCTTTTGAGGCGGCGCAGGTGTCACTCTTGGCGTAGCTGACAATCGCACTTTGAAGGGCTAACAATTTCAGAGTCAGTAAACCTTCTTGCAAGCTTCTGCCAGGATAAGTCCGGGGAGAACAGCAGGGAACCAATGCCCTTCATTCACCTGCAAAACATATTTCATGACAAAAAAAAGATCCCGCAGATTGTACGACGACGACGTACCAGATGGCAGGTCAATCGTTACGGCGCCGTCCGTGCCCGTGGATATGATGGGGCCACTTTCCCTCAGTCAGCGTATACGAAGTCTTAAGCCGGAAAGCGCAGCTGAAAGGGTCAGCTTTGGCTAGGAAGACCTACCCTGTAATGGTGCTAGATGCACAGTTCCAGGAAGTTGGAGAAGGGAGTGTAGAATAACTGCAAGGGGCATCTGAGCCGGTCGCAATTTGTGCGTAGGTTGTGCCATCGTCGCTCCAGTGGGACTGGGGGTTAGTCGGTCGCATGGCATAGTGTGACATGGTAATATCGCTTAGCAAGCGATATTGCAGGCCTACATCGGTTAGCAAGCGATATTGCAGTACATTCATATAGACGCGATTCGTGTCAAGGACGCGATATTCAGGAGATTGCAGGCTGGCTGGGAGCTCTATTTATATGGGCTGCCCACCAGTGTTGGGCTCCTCATTCGATTCCATCTCTTTCAGAGCCATAGCATTCTTTCCCCGCCCACCCACACCTGTATATAGCTTCATTTTCACTCCAGGTTTAGCTGAACAAGCATTGGGAGTTTTCCTAGCACTGGGGGATCTACATATGCCTCTTCAGGTAGCTAGCCCCGGTGTTGGGACCCCGCAACACACTTGCAAACGATTCCAGCTGTTTTGGAGTCTCTACATGATGAGAGGCGAAGACTAATTATTGCAAAGACACCAGCCGCCTGCATCTGCAATTGCTGTGCAGGGATTATCTGGATCTGCCTCGTGCGAGCAGGTTGGCGCGGCCGCTGCTTGTCTTGGGGCCAGCGTGATGAGAGGCTCTCTTGCTTTCACGGCTGCGTGGGGCTGCAGACGCTCCGAAGCGGAGCACAGAGACAAGGATACGAGTAGGAGCCACGACTTGAGCATATTGCCAGTAATGCAAATGGTGATAAATGGGGAGCAGTTGAGGTCTCGCACAAACAAAATGGGGTGCTTGCGTCTTTTCTCCCTCAGAAGATGGTATATAATCACCTTCTGCCCTTCCCCGAGAGATCCTTGAGGAGGACAGCAAGATGGACGGATCTTGTAAGTAATCCGCATTCATTGACTTGAAGGCCTCATTTCGCCGTATTTACTTGGCCGCACCTCCACTAGGACCAAGTTGGTGCAAAAGAAATACGATCATGCATGGGGCGAGCAAACAAGCATGACGTGGCCGGGGTACTTAGGATACCTGGTCGACGCTCAACGCACTAGCTTAGCGTAGCATCAGTCTGCTGAGCGGTAGCACAGACCCTACGCCAGCATCGTCGGATCAAACTTCGTGTTCGGTTCACTGTACAATTGACCCCAAGCTAGCCTTCACAACTCAAAACATAGCAAGGAGATCGTTTCATTTCTTGAGCAGGAAGATGAGCCTGGGCCCTGCCGTATTCTTGGAGCCTTCCATGCTCGCCCGAAAGTGTTCTTGAGAAAGTATTATTCACCTCGTGAATTGAAAGGAAAAAACCTTGGAGAAGATTGCAAGGTTAGCCAATGGTAAGAAGAAAAGATTGACGCCGCATGGTCTCGGATATTAGGTTACAGAGAGGCAAAGATGAGGAGTTGAAGCTCGCCAAGAGCTTACGCCTTATGACCTTCCTAGTGTTCGGATGGCCCACGCTAGCCGAGGCCAGATGTAGAGATTACTCTATCACTCGTCCAATCATTGCGGCTCACTTCAACCCTCCGTTTTGCTTAGTTATGGGGGCGGCAGGCTTCAAGTGCCCAGTCAACGTCCCCTACATTTGGCCTCTGCTAACGTGGTCTATCCGAATAGAATGAAGAGGATAGAGCTGTGTAAAAAGATGGACCATGGTCTTTGTCCTTTTTTTCGACAGATTAAGCCGATCTGGCTAGGTGTAGACCAGATGGACTGGAGAGTGGAAAGTAGAGAGCATGCGAGGAAAGGCAACCAAGTTCAACATTGAGGCAAGTGAGGACCCGGAGATTGCAACAAAGGACGGGAATACAAAAAAAAAGGAATCAAAATGAGTCCGTAGGCCGAATGGAATACGAAGGTGCGAAGAGGTGTTTGGGGCTATGCCGCAATTCAACAGCTGATGTGATAGGATCGCATCATAGCTCCATCATGGCTCTCACATCAAAGTTTCATGTGCCTATATTGGGTTAAGGTTCCCGCGGCACGGTACCCGACCCTTACCCAAAAGGATAATCTGGTCAGATATGTTAATCAAAAGAAAACCTTCTTCCTTCTGCCACCCTTGTGTACTTACTACTTTCCACAGCACCAGAAAAGTCTCAAGCTTCTTGTAGCTATACGAGAATGCTATGATTCTATGATGAAAGGTGGTTAATTTGTATCAAGTGCCACGTCCCGGCGTATGAGTACGACGGCTATACTATCGTATATGGTGCTTACTGCGCACAAATATCTCCGGTTGCCCGCATGAGCTGGCCAATGGGCTTCTCCTGCCGGCAAATGGGAGGCCCAGTCGTGAAACATGATGATAGAATACGAGGCCCGTACATCCTCTCCCAGACAAGCTAACACACAGGCCCACCGTGGCCATGGATACTTACTACTGATATGTCAATCTTGTCGTTTTCGTCCTCTCATGTTTCCCTGATTGACGCTTCACTGGATCTCTCCCACTCCTTGAAGTGCAACTCAAAAGCATCAAGCTTCCGAAGAACAGGGAGCGGGTGACACCAGGAGGCACAGCCCTAGGTGGTCGGTCTCTGGTCCCTGGTCTCGTGCGACTACTACTCCACTCGTATCCATTTAGCACTTTTACATCTCCAGATGGTTTACTCACGGTAGCGATGGTACCAGAAGTAGCCACATCGTATGATTACACCCACCTTTTTTGACCGGTTGGAAGTGAAGCTAGTCAAAAACCGAAATATGACTGAGGTATGTTGCCTAGCGGATCCGATTCGCTGGACAGGCTTTGTACAAATATTATCGTGCTTTTCCGGATCACCCACTTTCCTGAAGCTTTGCGTGTGCGAATCAACATT
Organism: Evernia prunastri; assembly: GCA_003184365.1. Lineage (NCBI taxonomy): Eukaryota > Fungi > Ascomycota > Lecanoromycetes > Lecanorales > Parmeliaceae > Evernia > Evernia prunastri. The sequence continues at coordinate 49,277 of NKYR01000094.1, forward strand.
CCTTGCTCCTTTTCTCCTACATCATCTGCTAGACCAAAAATGTATTCATCAATCCTTCCTTTACTACTCCTGATCGGCCCTCTAGTGACCGCCCCGGTGCACGCAGCAACTTACTGGGTTGACAACAGCTGCAGTGGCAAAATCAGCCCCGGTGACGCCATCACAACCGAAGCTCTCAAATTCGCCGCACGCGCTGGTGTTCGCAATGCTAAGGGAAGCGCAGATGCAAATCAAGCATCTGTCTTTCAGCGTCTATTTAAAGTTACTCAATCAGATACCACGACTAATGATGAGGTTCAATGTGAGTCGGCGCCTTGACCTTCAAGAACAAAAAATTTGACGCTCGGTAAAGGCTTGATGGACGGTATCGGAGCGACAACTGTATCAACCCAACGGAACAGCGCCGATATCCGTATCTACTGCGATAACGACGTGACGAGTAAGACGGGTGGGACCACTGCGAGGTGGCAGCTCGTCCCTGACCGGGATCAAGATCCCGATTGGAACAAGAACAGCCAAAGGGTAGGGAAGAACTCACAGGAGTGGTACGACCAGGTAAACTTCGTGCGCAGATCTCTAGATACATTAGGTTGCCAAGACCCTGGTACTCTGGCCGAGACTTGTAAGCTATGCCACAAGCAGAGGTCGGCTATAGCCGATGTGTGCACTGCAGATACCCAAGCCGTTTCATCCAGCGATCCACGCGCTTCGGATCAAACCCAAGATCGTTCAGTCATTACCGCAAGTACATTTCATACTTTCACCATGCCGCTAGAACATTGGACGCCGGAAGTACTGACGAAAGATGCATCTAGATATGTTGTGTGAATTTCGGCGCTCCTTTCAAACTCAAGGCTCTGAGCGCTATTCCTGCAACATCGAGCTTCAATTTCGAAAACATCAAGCTGACTGGCAACGCCTTGAACGTGCTGGTTTCAAGGACGCTATTACATGAGGTCGGTTCCTCACTACACACAAACACGGTTCAACTAACTCCGCTTATGTATGCAGTTGACGCACACACAAGGTTATTGCAGTAAGCATGGTCCCCACCATTTTTTCCCCCACTACGCACTTCTTGAATGATTCCTCCTCACAATCTGACCCTTTGCTTTTCAAGAAAAGGACGTCCTTGGCAATCCTAATTCCTACGGCTGGACCAATATTCAAGCACTCACAGCCGCCCAAGCACTGCAGAATGCGGACACTTTTGCGTTCTATGGCGTTGTTGCCGGCCTCGCAGATCGTTATATAAAAGTGAGCACCGATTCAGCACAGGCGGAGGCGGGGGTTTTGGTCAAGGATACTACAATACCGCAGAGGAAGATGAGAAGAGGGACGGTCGGGACTTAGGGGGTAACGGATACTGGTAGCGTCGCGAGTAGGGATAGGGGAGAGGACTTGGATTCTTTTTTTGCTTGTGGGGATTGCGCAGGGAGAGTCATGGTGGAGATTTGCTGCACATGAGTAGCAAATGGATAGGGGAAGAGTATCAGCACGCTGCTGGAGAAAGTCGTAGTTGCGGTGGCACTTGAAGATCGAACATGGACAGGCCCATTCTGCAAGTTAGTGGAGGTGCAGTGTACTCGTAAGATACTTAGCCCTGGCAATGCATGGCAATTTAAAAGGGCAAGGCTTCTTGGGCCAGGATCCAACCAATTCTCGTCCTTCATTCCCACTTCGTAGAGTTGATTTATTCTGTGAGTAGTTGTACCATTTTTAGGAAATCACATAGACTCTACCCCGCTACTATCAACGTCATCGAGAGATGCTAGAAAGTAAGCATCCACATTGGCCATGTTGTTGCATTCATTCATTCATTCATTCAATCTATCCATCCGTCAATCATCAACTCATAATTCTATACAGCTACACCTCCCCCACAATCTGCCTCTTCAAAGCACCCTCTCCGCTCAACATGACCAATCTCATCCTCCTCCCCAACGACATTCTCCACGCCCTCTTCACCCACCTCTCCCTCCACAAATTCACCCTCCGCAACCTAGCACTCGCCCATCCTCGCTTCGCCTTCTTGATCCCACCGCATCTCCTCAGCTGCCTCGATCTCTGCATCCGACGCGATGACGAAACCTTGTCTCCAACTTTCCAGCTGCTTCTACGAACCATCAGCGAACGAGCCGAACTGGCGGCTCTCGTCCGAAACCTGACGCTGTATTGGTGTAGCAGCTGGGCCCCCAATCCGGAAAACGATAAGATACCGATTCTCGCCAATGATCTACTGTCCCGAGTACGGAACCTGCGCTCTTTGACTCTGCTAGCTGGTGGTCCAGGGGAGCTGTACATGCCACTCACATTCCTCAACTCCAACCCGATGGTCCATCTCCACTTCCTCAAATTATCCGACTCGGAAACAACAGTTCCCGACATCTTCACCTACATCACCTCCCTCCCATCCCTTAGCACCCTCCACATCGATGCCCTCAACTTCTCCACCCCTCCCCCCACGCCCATTGTCCCTGCAATCCAGCACCCGTCCGCACCCCTTCAAACCCTCCACCTCGACTCCTTCCACTTGCCCGCTTCAACCCTGCACGCCCTGCTCCTCCTTCCCCGCGCGCTCCAAACGCTGCACTGCCTCATCCCCGGCCGAGAACTGCGGGAAGCGCTCCGCGGCGGCTCCCCAGATTCGGAGATGCTGGAGCCGCTGAGTCCCGCGCGCGTAGCGTCGTGCTTGCAGCCGGCGAAGGGTTCGCTCGCGGAGTTGCGGGTCCTTGCCAATGCGGGGGAGGACCGTTGGCCGGGTCGTGACGCGGGGATATTGGATTTGAAGGCTTTCGAAAAGCTCAAGACGCTGACGGTGGCGAGCGAGTTGTATTTCAGCGATGAACCAGATCGGACGCGGAAAGGGTTTTATAAACTCTTGCCGCCTTCGTTAGAGGTTCTTGATGTAAGTGCCGCATACCTAAATTATACAAGTGTGATTCAATTGCTTGCCGAAAGATACAAACTCACACTCACCAGCTCGACTTCGGCTTCAACTCCACAGTCTTCCACCTCAGCAGCGAAACATCGACGACGACATGCGCCTCCACGAACGAGCAGCAGCAGCATGAGCATGTCGAGGAAGACGACTACGCATGGCTGCAGGGACTAGCCGAGCACGCAGCCTCCTTCCTACCCCGGTTGCGCAAAGTGACGCTGAAGGAACGGTGGAAACACCCGAGGGGGTTCGCACACGTGCCGTTCCGCTGGGCGTTGCCGGCACATCTGGCCGTGCTGTTTGAGCAGAGGGGCATCGAAGTGGAGGTGTGGTTGAGGAGACCGAGGGAGTATGGTGATTATAGGTAGGTAGGTAGGTATGTAGGTAGGTAGGGCGGGGAGTTGCGATCCAAGAGTCTATACGTATGCGAGGAGAATTACCATCAAGTATCGCTTTCAGAGTGGAATGCACGCCTCACACTTTCCTTGGGGGGATATGGAATATCAACCTCCATTCGGGCTCGGCGCTACTAAATACAAGTATCAGAAATTTGTCGAACGGAGCAGAAGTCACGCACAATGGCCCTGTGGAAACTCCCCCAACTACCAACGGAAGAGCAGCTCCTTTTTCTTCCCATCCACGTACCCATCATCCTATCAACCGGCTCAAACTCTCGGAGTGCACGATCTTGTATGTCTGGGTACGTTTTGTCTTCAGAGCGCTTGTGGGGAAGACGGAGACGGAGGCCGAGGGAAAGGAAAAGGGGGGGAGAGAGAAAATGTTTCGATGCCACGTGGGTGAAACATGCTGCAGAGGCATTAACTTGATCACTAGGTAGTCTCCAACCAATCTTCAAGCAACAAACAAGCATCACAGTCTATCCTCCTAGCCACCCAACCCTGCCCTCTCCCCAAACAACCCTCCACCCCTACCTCTTTAAAGTCTTCTGCTTCTCCGCATCCCCCACCAACTTCCTCCCCATAACCACCAAGCCCTTCCTGGCCCTCACCCCGTCCACATACCGCCTGCTGACCCTTTCCCGGTCCCCCTTCTCGCCGAAATCCTCCAGCTCCTCCTCGGTCTGCGGCACCCAGTAAGGGTCCTCGTCGAGGGTCTCGAAGCCGGAGAAGACGAGCTGGGGCTGCGCAGCGCCGGACGTCCGCTTGCGGACCTCGTCGCCGAAGCCGAAGGACTCGGCCGCGGGCAGGAGCGCGGAGATGAGGTAGAAGGGCGTGCCTTCTTTCAGGGACTCGGTGAGGACGCGGCCCCGGCGCCGGGAGAGGACGCCGTAGACGCGGCCGAGGACCTCGGTCGCGGCTTGGATCTCGCAGCTGTACATGGCGAGCATGAGCCGGGGGCTCCAGTCCATGAAGCCCTGGCGGACGGCGTCGCGGACCGTCTTGATCGTTTCGCCCGTGAGGCGGCCGAGTTGCTCGCGCGCGGAGGATTCGTCGTCCGGGGGGGCGGAGACGGTGACGGATTCGAGGAGGACGGCGACGCCTTGCATGGGTTCGTGGCACATGGGGCCTTGGGCGGTCGATAGTTGGAAGGCGTAGGATATCTTGTCGGAGAAGTCTCGTGGGGTGAGGGTGTCTGGTTCCGGTCTTCTGTTGGTGACGTTTTCGACTTCGGGATCTGCCATGGGGGTTTCGTGTGATTCTTGGAGACTGTTACATGTCAGTGGTGCGCTCCACGGATGATCCGGAACGAGCTATCTCACAATCTTTGGCATGTTCCATCTTGGGTAGCATCGATGAGGATATTTGGCCCAGTTCGTCTTGGACCAAACGCTGCGATCTTCTCAACTACGTCAGCCCAGACGTATTCCTGACCTTTTGATTCTGCGAACGCAGATCGAAGCTTCTCTCTGAAGTCCAGTAGAGACAGCATCCCAGTATCAGCCGCCGGTATCTCGTCGGCTTCAGCTTGATCCTCTACATCCTCCCCATCTGTCGTTTTTCCTTTCCTGCCCTCTTCTTGTTCTTTCCTCTCAGAATAAAGCCGTCGTATAGCTCCAGCATTCTTCAGTAAGAACTCTGTTACAGCATCCGGCAGCGGTCTGACCCTCAAACGTACTGTGATTTGCTTTGAAGTCGTAACACTGACAACAGTCCCGCGTGGAAGGTCTTTGTTTTTGGGCGGAGACATCTCAGCAGCACTCACAATCGTCTCTCGGTATGGCACAATGGGCTCTCCTGCCTGGATCTCACATTTCGCAAATCTTTCCCTAAGATCTTTTAGACATCGTTCGAGATGCAACTCCCCGGCTGTTAGTATCACGTGCTCGCCGCTTTCCAGCACCTCATATTGCGCGCAAGGATCACTCTGCTCAAGCAACTTCATCCCCCGAATCATCTTCTCCAGATCCGCAGGGTTGACTGGTTCAAGTGCCACGCGAACGATGGGCTGGCTTCCCATGTTGACGCCAGCAAGATTCACAGCACCTTCGAGCCGGCTGCAGAGGGTACCTGATTTCAAGACGTGACCTTCAAGACCGCCTATGCCGAAGACGACACCGGCGGGTACAGACGTCAACGCTTCGAGGCCTCGACCCATGAGAAGGTACAAACCGGTGACTATGACTTTCTGAGGCTCAGGGGTAATATGCGGATAAGCCGGTGAAAATTTGGGCGGAAGAACATAAACAGAGTCGCCGACAGAAAGAATTCCTGAGTATAGCCTTGCAAAGCCAATCAAAGATTCTGGGTCTCCTTCTGCTTCGTCTGTTGTATTGCCGCCATTTGCGTCGGTCAGACCTGACTCGCTCAGGGCTTCTGTAATTCCGTCGACATCGCCATTCAGGGTTTCTCCGTTCAGAGCCGCCTGGGCTCTCTCAAATTCTGCTCGCTTCTTTCGAGCTAGGTCTCGTGCCTCCTCACCTGTCATGGTACCGCCTCCTTTTCGCTTATTCTGCGGCATTTCGCTTGCCGGCACTGCTACCATTTTGCTGACGTAGGCTACCACTGGGTCATCTTGGCTCGAGTTCATGTTGATCATTGCGTTTCGAACCATTGGATCAACATATTTCGCTCCGGGAGAAGCATCTACCAGCGCAGGGAGACGACTCGCTTGCGCCGCTGGCGGAGCAGGGAGGTGCTCGATGACTGATACCAGTACAGCAGTTGATAGAGGCAGCCATGCGGAAAAGACCGTAGTCATGATAGCTCGCGGATCTCTCGAACGTAGCACATGCGGTGGTATCGTGAGAGAGAGCGACTTTGTGATTTTCTCAACCATTGCCAGATCTCCTTTGCCTTTGTTTCCTCCTGTAGTGGCTTCGTAAACAGCCCAGATATTATCCAAAACCAATTGAACGAACATCGGCTTTAGAGGTCTGCCTTTCAGATGCTTAGAGCCTAGCACCCTCCTCGTCTTGGGCTCCAGGTAGAAGTCACCCCAGAGCACTTTCTCCAAAACGGAGCGCTTGATGCCTAGTTTCTTCTCATAGAGCGAAGCGAACTGCCGGACCGTGAAAGCCCACCCATCAACGGCGCTGCTGAAAATGACATTATTCTTCTCCGGAGCAAAGTAAAGATCCTCATCATCTTTCTCCTCGAACTCACCAGTAGTTCCACTAGTACTTACACTTTCCGAGTCTTCACTTGCCGACCCTTTTGCAGCCTTCCTCTCGGCCCTCTCCACTTCCTTCGCGGCTGCAGCAGCGACTCTTTCCTCAACCCTCTCCCTCCACTGCAGATCCTCCTCCATCCTCTCGCCCTGAAAGAAGCTCCCAATAACCGCATTCACCTGCTCTAGTAATTTGCTAAGATGTGTATACGCCTCTCCAGGACTCATTCTGAGCTCTGAAATCAGTCTGTCGACTTTATTGATAACCAAAAGCGGCTTCAAATGCTCCGTCCAGGTCTGTCTTAGCACAGTGACAGTCTGGCTACACACGCCCTCTACCGCATCGACAAGTACGAGCACTCCATCGCACAATCTACTTGCAGTGCTGACTTCACTGCTGAAGTCGATATGGCCGGGTGAGTCGATTAGGTTGATCAGATACTCTTTCTGCACAGCAGGAGCTTCTGGCGCTGAGCGGCGGAGTAAAGAGAAGTAAAGAGAAATGGCTGATGACTCCATGGTGATGCCGCGGAGCTGTTCATCAGGGCGGGAATCCAGGTAGCGGATCTTGCCGGCGAGTTTGGGGGAGATGATGCCATTGGTGGCGATGAGAGCATCCGTGAGGGACGTTTTGCCATGATCCTATTTTTGGGATCAAAATATATCCTTCTGGAGCTATCTATTTAATTACTTACGACGTGAGCGAGTATACAGATCTAGTTTTGTATCAGCTAGTAAACTGTATGTGGACAAAGGAATGCATAAGTACATTTCTGACTTCATCGGCATTGCGCTGAAGCCCGATGAGCTTTTCTGGATTTACGATAGGCATCTTGAGGATCGCCTGACATGTTCATGTCAATTTCATGTCAAGAGCATGAAGAATATCTATCCCTGGGATAGTTTGTATCGATTCGGGGACTCTGGTGTTGAGTGTTGCGGTCAGGAAGAAATTTTCGCTTGCGGAGCATGAGGCCTATACGTCCTTTGTGGTCATACTAGTTATAGGGTTTACAACATACTTATAAAATCTAAGGTAGGCATTCATTTCCTACTTTTACGGCATATTGCGGACCAGATTACTATGTATTTGTGCCAATCTTCATGTGGCCAATTTGCTCTGCTATGTACCACGAGATGCTACAAACGCCAGTGTAGAGTGGGATCTCGCTAATCATGTCAAACTAGCTGGACGGGAGACTTTTGTACAAGAGTGTTACAAAAAGCTGGAAGATTGCTCGCTCTCTTTCGAGATCGTACCCAGAGAGCACCGCCGTACACCAGCTTCTCTACTAAGCTTTGTACAGCAATTGGCCTAAAGAACACCACCAGTCTGCCAAGGAACGGCGGCGATACATGCCGGTTGGTGTATGTTCAATCATTTGATGACTCGTGTGACCAAGCCGGTGGCGACCTATCGAGGTACCGGAGTCAGCATTGGGTCTCCATGATACACATGAAAAGTCTCCAGGGTATGGCGACCATGATCAGCAATTCCAAATGCTCTCTATAGAGGACAAAGGCTAAGGACAGCTTACCGTACGTCCACCCTCTCGGATGTTGAATCTCTGTCCATTTTCGAGGGCGAGAGGGTTGTAGATATCACACATCATCTCGACGTTGTCCCCAGGCATAACCATCTTGGAGCGATCTTCGACGTCCTCTGGCCAATGCAGAGCGGCAGCTTCATCTACACGATGAGTCAATACGAGTACATGCGGTCCATGCGATGAAAGGTGGTATACCAGCAGTTCTCAAGAAAAGTTGGGGCCGGTAGTTATCGGAGAATCCAGTGTGTCGACCGCCTTCCTCCTTTGTGAGAACATACATCGAGAACAAGAACTGTTTGTGCGCTTTGGCAGACCCTGGTTTGGCGATGATCATGCCTCGTTTCACATCTTCTCGCTTGACACCACGAAGCAAGAGTCCAGAGTTGTCCCCTGCTCTTGACTCGTCGCAAGACTTCTTGAAGGTCTCGATATCCGTGACTTTGGTCTTGATCGGATGCTCGCCCTTGCCTACAAGCTCGACCTCGGAATCCTTCTTCAAAGTGCCACGCTCCACTCTTCCTGAGGCAACTGTACCACGGCCGGGAATCGAAAACACGTCTTCGACGGACATGAGGAAGGGTTTCTCGGTTTCACGTTGTGGTGTAGGTATCCACGTATCTACAGCGTTTAGCAGCTCATCGATCTTTTGCACCCCAATCTCGGGCTCTCGGCCGTCGAGCGCACATAGAGCAGAACCGAGTATTATTGGTGTTGTGTCTCCTTCGAAGCCGTAGGTAGTTAAAAGCTCTCTCATCTCCATCTCCACGAGCTCCAACATCTCCTTGTCCTCTATCGCATCGACCTTGTTGACAAAAACCACAATCTTTTGGACCCCGACCTGTCTCGCGAGAAGGAGATGTTCTCTTGTCTGTGGCCTATGCGCCGTCAATCTCTGCTCACAATCAAAATGTCTTGTGCGCCACCCACATTTGCCCGTCGGAAGCCGCCACCACGATAACAGCTCCGTCCATACTTGAAGCACCCGTAATCATGTTTTTGACGTAATCTGCGTGCCCGGGACAATCGACGTGTGAGTAATGCCGCGCTTCCGTGTTGTATTCGATATGTGCTGAGGAGATGGTGATACCACGCTTCCGCTCTTCAGGTGCCTTATCAATTGCGCCATATTCGAGGAAGTTGGCCATGCCCTTCTCAGCCTGGCGTTTCGTGATGGCAGCGGTCAAGGTGGTCTAATCAACAAGCATCAGCACTGTCTTTGCGAAACTCCGAGCTGGCAATGCGCCCACCTTGCCGTGGTCAACATGACCAATGGTACCTGTCCACATCAGCTTCAATTGTCCGTTGACCATCATGCTAACCCCGTACCAATGTTAACATGGGGTTTTGATCGCTCGAAGACCGTGGCAAGGCCCCGTATTCCATTTGCATCTCTGCCGAAGACCTGCTGTACTGGGTTGACGCCCCTTTGCTGCCATAGAGCAAGTCGGCCTGTCCGTAGTATCGGTGCCAATGAGCGAGTGATGACAACCATCTTGAGCCGCCTCGCACTTGCACCAGAACACAACGAGATATGAGACCGCGGAAGGGTTGTTGATGGGAGCAACACTAGAAATCTTTGGATCCGAAAAATCGTCACCCAAAAGAATTTAGCGCGCCCCCCGTTGTTTTACCGGGATGAACTAAGGTAATTAACCTTAATACGTATGTAGACAACTCAGTGTATTTTACAATTCTAACATCATCCCCATCTTGACAAATACCATGAAACCTATAGTTGTAAATTCTCTGATTTTCTTACTATCAAGGACAACTATCTATCTGGATGGCCATTAAGAGACAATGATGATTGTCGCTGCACCTTTCACGAGCTATCAGAATGATGAAGATAGAGAACGTTAATGTGACCCCGATGAGGATCTTGCGCTGAAGCTCAATTTTGACCAACTGAGGGATGGGGCAATGGAGACCGTCCTTTCGAGATAACTTGTATCCTGACGGACTATGACTGACGTGGGACATGTCTTTACAAACATTTATGGGCTGTCGCTGGACAAATACAGGTTTTGGACTTCCCAATCTCTGACTGGAAAAGCTGAACAAAATGTCCAGGCAGACCATGAGACCTCAGGGGATAGATGTACAAGCAGTCAGGACCTTCAGACCGACGACTACTGGTAATCAGGTGTTCAGAGGTCGTATCCGATATAAGAGGCTGCAATCAAAGGTATTCGAAATCAGAATCTTACCGCGAATCTCGAGATCCACGCTAGCACTAAGGCTGTTCCTTCTACTTGATGGTAAGATGTTGTACCGAAAGTCATGCATTGATGGAGTTTGCGGTCCTCTGAACCCTATTTCCTGACAGGGAAAACGCTCTTTCTCTTCCTTTTCACGCACACTTTCCGAGGTCGATCAGAAAAGTTGAACGCTTTTTATTGAAGACCAATTCAAAATTCTTTGTTAGACGAAAAGGGTACCCAAATTCACTTTCAAGCGACTGTCGTTTTCTCAGATAACGCGGCTGAAGTAGCTCTATCATAGAACCTGCTCTTTGTGCATGACTTCTGCTTTTTTTCCTTGAGATAGCGGCTCGTTCATCAGAGTAGCAGAATTTATCATCCAATTCCAGACTGGACTTGAACGGTCTGAGTTGGACATTACCTACCACGCCCGTACTGGCATGTATGGTGATAACAATCATGACACGGGTTTCATTTCGCCACCGAATCGATGAGACTGACAGATCCGGAGGGAGGCTAAAGCTATGGCAGCGATAACGGCTACAGTGAATGGCCTGGACGTCAGATCAGGCGAACCCCTAGCATAGGCTGAAAGCTTTCTCTTGAATCATGGAGAAGCATGTGAAGAAGAGATATTGGATCCATCGGTAGAAGTATTCAAGGCAGGAGCTCAGTGAGCGCGAGAAGCATGTGCAACACTCAGGAAGATTTCCTTTCATTATTGTCAGTATTGTCCAACAGGTATCAGCATTACTCCCACTTGAAGTCTTTCACTCCGAACGTCTTTGATGAAACAGGTAAGGTACTTTTGAAGGTACAGCATGACTTCATATTGTTGAGCCCGCTCTTTCTGTGTCTAAGATCTTCCCCATCCATAACGCTGCATAGAAGCCGTCAAGTGAGTATATAAGCATAAGTCAATTTACTCAAGTATTCCGCTCTGGGGATTGGCGGAGACCGTTATTGTCTCAGATCTCGATCCTCAGCCCGGCATTGTGGGGTCCGTTTCGCTGATGGGTGGGCGAAATGTAAGGCTGCAGTCTCTCCACCAATGAAAATGAAAATTAGCCGAGATTGTGTGAGTGGATGATAAACCGGTTTGAAGAATGCCCCGCCCTTCGGATCTCTTCCTTTCCTTTGCAAAGGACGAGCACCTTACCAGCGATACCCTCTGTCTCTTCAACACTGTGCCCGCTCGGTTGGACTATACGCCCTTCATTCAGGCTTCTCTTGTTAAGGACAAAAGCCTTCAGCTAGGAACAGCAAAAGCAATGGCCACAGCTCAATCCCCACCAAACCAACGGGACCTGCGCCTGTTGTGCTTCGACGGTGGAGGGGTCCGTGGTCTGGCTTCGTTGTTCATACTGCAGCAGGTGATGACCGCTGTCGGCAACGAGCCACCTTGCAGCTATTTTGACATGATTGGAGGTACAAGCACCGGCGCGTAAGTACTGCAAAAACTCTGTGAATGTAACCTATTCATGACTGACTTGTGACCCCCAATAGGCTTATCGCCATCATGCTTGGCTGCCTTGAAATGGACGTTCAAACCTGCATCGATAAATACATTAAGATCATGGATTACGTCTTCGACAGTCCCCGAAGAATGCCTGTAGACATCATCAGTGGGGAGCTCGTACCCAAGTATAAACAGTCAAGGCTGAGAGAGCGTATACTGGACGTTATCCGAGATTCGCGTGTCTGTCAAAGCATGCCACCAGAGACCGTACCCATGAGGAGGACAGACAGATCGTCTCACTGCAAAGTGTACGCACTCCATGCGTACCCCTAAGCTCAGGCCACTTACGATAGCGTCCAGCTTTGTCGTGGCCACAGACGCCAACACCAGTGACGACGTCCAATTCACCAACTACGCCCGCCCCCTCGAGCAGCAGTCCCACTACTTCGACCAGGTGACACTGTGCGAAGCAGCCCTCGCATCCACCGCCGCCCTCTCATTCTTCGAACCCATGACAATCTCCCACGGCGGGACGAGTCGCAGATTCCTCGACGGCGGCTTCTACCAAAACAACCCCGTCGCGATCCTGTGGCGCGAAGCCCTCGCCCAGTTCGACCACACCGACGCCGAGCTGCCCCAACGCATCCGCTGCATGCTCTCCATCGGCACGGGAAAAGTCGGCCCCAGGTGCCTCGACGGCACCGTCAGGCACGTGGCGCTCAGGTTCAAGGAACTCGTCACGCGGACCGATAACACCGCGAAGGAATTCCTCCGGGCCCACCAGGACCTCGCGAGGGTGCACAGGTACATGCGCTTCGATCCCCCGTACATGGAGAATATCGGTCTCGCGGACGCAAAGATGAGGGATAGGATTGCGGAGCTGTCGGCGTTCTATGGCAGTGACGCCGATCACCAGACGAGGTTGTTGCAGCTCCAGGAAGCGGCAGGATCGGAGCAGAGTACGTCATACTTGGAGCATGAGGAGCGTGCGAGCTTTGCCTAGCGTCACAGTTGTGACTCGCTTTCCGCTGTCGTATGCTGTCGTATGCTTTCACCGTTGCCTGTGAGCTTCTCTAACTCGGGGTTATAACACCATGCCATCACATCGTGGCGTGATGCATAAGCTGACTTTGAGGTCGCTGCTGCAGGTTTTGGACCGTTGTCAAGGCCTCATGTGGCGTTAGAACGCTACTTCTATAGGCTGGATGAGTCACCAACATATGTGAAACGCACAAGCGACTCGTACTGGGGTTACGTTACACTAGAATCGCTCATCATATACGAAAAGATATATCATGAATTATGCAAGATGATGCCTGAAAGTAATGGCTATGTGTGGTGTGAGTTGAACTGTATTCTCCTGAAATTGCTATCACTTACATACATGTACCCGTCGTCAAAGAAAGCCGACTTTTCAGAACTTTTGATATCGTTTCAGACGCGCTAAATCTCGTTGTTCTGAGGATTAGACTCCGTGTTTCAACACCAGTTCCGAGGCCATCACCCTCCAGCTGCCCTCATCGAAGAAACATGGCGTCGCTTGCTCCGCAATCCCTTAGCACCACTCGAGAATAAGCCGCATCCCAAAGGTTTTATTGTAGCAATACTATACATGTTGCACATCGAATCGCACTTTGAAGACAGGAAGCCAAAAGGCAGAGACCCTCGGCATCCGGATAAAGTCGTTCTCTCTGCCGAAAGGCGTGAGCTTTGCAAGTCGTTTGGCTTTTGGGCGCCGTGCCAATGCGGAAACGGTTGTGGTCGAAAGTGGACTTTCGTCAATAAGGTCGGTATCAGCAAAGGAGGATGGCCAAATCGATTCTGTCCGGTTGCGATGGCGATTGCCGAGGGTAGAGGGGGAACGCCTTGGTTGGAGACAAGAGTAAAATGGGAAAGAGGTCAAAATTAGGTGTTGAATATTAGAATTGAGGAATATTGTCTTTGATTCTGACAGATACTTTTGGCCAACCGTAGCCAAGCTTCTGGAGATGCGGCAAGAGACGTGCCGGGCGACGGCATTTCAATCAATTAAGCTTCACTGAGCAGACGGCGACGAGATGATGCGTTGGAGGCCAAACCAATTGAGCTCTGACTCCGTCTTTCTAAAGTATGAGCGGGCGTAGGTATTGTAACGGAATCCAGCGAGCCTCGAATATCTGGGTACGAACGCAGTTGCGCCCAAGCATTCAGACTATGGCTCCGCCGCTGCCGTTGGAGACGACGTCGACTCGATTGACTCTTGTAGCTCGCTATGCTTCCGGACTCCGTAGGTAAACCGGCCGTGTTGTTCCGCCTTGACTCAATCATGTCTCGACCTCCGTTAGTGGTCACAGGACTATGGCCGTATAGATTGCTATTGGTAGATAGGCCGGCAGAAGCTCCTAGCGTCCCTTGACGGCTTCTGTTGTTGAATATATGGGAGGAGGGAACTGCAGATAGAGCAACGTGGGTTGACGCTGGCTTTTCGATCATAGGCCATTGAGAGCGCTGACCACGCTGAGAGCGCTGATCTGCAGCAATCCATCCGCGGTGTTGTCGTCTCTGTCTTTGATCGATCTCTCGCTCATACCTGCGCTCCCTGCGATCCTCCTCTTGCTGTAGCCTACGCAATCTCCGATCTCGTCTGCGATCTTCTCGTCGCCCTCGTGCCCGGCGGCAGCAATGTAGAATCCCTACACAACCTACATTTGCCCAACAGCCGCACCAGACAAGGCAACAGACGACCACAAAGATGATGATCGGAACACCAAGACAAACGATTAGGATCCAAGCGTAGCTGTCTGTTGTAGAATCAGAACGTACATCCCTCAGTTACAAGGCAAGGCGGTGAGTACCTAGGAAATTTGAGCCCATAGAGGATAAATGATGCTGGCGAAGACTGCCCAACAGGCCCAAATTTGTTGTTGAGCAAAAGAAACAATGGGGTAACTAGGGATAGTGGAACAAAAGATGGTGATTTAAGTAGCGGAAGATTTGGACTTTGTTAATACTTTAGAGAGGAGAAGAAGGAGGAGGAGGAGGAGTCGAAAAACAAGGGTGGACTAGGCAATACACTGCTGCTATGCTGCTAATGCCGCCGAACACACCCACAGCGGGTGAGGTATTTTTCACATGTCATCCTGGTGACAAATTTCGTTTGCTCACTTATCAGAAGAGGGTCCTATTTCTTCTGTCTCCTCACCCACGGCTGGCCCCATTTTCTTCCAATTCCAAACTTATGAATTTGAGTATATATAACAGTATGCCTCATTTGATTCGTTCAAGTTGTATTTGACCTGCCTCATAAAAAGCAACACAATCTGGTTCAAAATCGCGTAAAATTCGAGCGTCTTTTTACACTGTAGACTAGGTTAGCATAAATTATGTTGTACGCGGCAAAACCTCGTACCTTACGTGCTTACTCCGTCATAAGTACTCTAGCGCAAGCCGACCCAAAAAAAGGAGCATCGAGCTCTGGGATGCGTTGCGGATTGAAGTACCTAGAGCAATGAGGCACTCGCACCATCTCATCACCCCTTCAGAAGCTCTCCGGCGCGTCTTCCTCCCCTCTGCATCTGACGTATCAAGGACATACACCACCCGCCCCATCCTCCACCGCGCCCACATCTCTCGTCCGCAATGCCTCCTCTCCCACCCACGCCCCTCCCCTCTCCGCCCACAACAACAACAACAACACCACCCCCGCAAAGCCTCATCAACCCCCCCCGCCGGCGCCTCTCCCACCGTGCAATGGCAATCCTACAACACCCCCAACCGCACCTCCACCAAAGCCTCCTTCGGCCCCAACAACAACAAAGACAGCCCCGCCGCCGAACGCCGCCGCCCCCGCGACGAAGAGATCAAAGCCTACAAAGTCCACATGGTGCGACCCGAAGACGAGCGCCTCGCCCCGCCGCAGTTCCTGTCCGAGGTCCTCGCCGCGCGCGCACGCGACGACCGGGGCCGCCCGACGCAGTTCGTGCAGGAGGTGTCGCCGCCGAGCCCCGAGCGGCCGTACCCCGTGTGCAGGCTGTTCGACAAGAAGGCGGCGCGGGAGGCGGAGGAGGCGCGGCGGAAGGCGGGCCGGGCGGGCAGGACGAAGTGGCAGGCGAAGCAGCTCGAGGTCAGCTGGACGGTCAGCGACAACGATCTGGCCCACCGCATGGCGCGGCTGAGGGAGTTTCTGGAGAAAGGGTGGAGGGTGGAGGTCGTGTTTGGGAGTAAGCGGAAAGGGTGGATGGGGCGGAGGGAGCCGAGTGCGGAGGAGGCGGGGGCGGTGCTGGAGAAGATCAGGAAGGTTGTGGGCGAGGTTGAGGGGGCGCAGGAGAAGCAGATGCAGGGGCAGGTGGGGAAGGAGGCGGTTTTACTCTTTGAGGGGAAGGCGAGGAAGAATTGAGTCGGATGGTTACGTTGCAGGAGCGACCTTCTACTCTGTCATACACACATGTCAAGATCCATCGTTCGAAGACAAATATCCTGCTGTCACTTTTCTATACATATATGACAATATCCGCGAAGTCCTGGGCTACGCCAGCGAAATGTTCCCTCGATCTTAAATTCAAAAAGCTAATCATAGTCCGTTTCGAACTTTGACCCCTCATGAAACCAAGTATCATCCTCATTGCCGCCAGTAAAGTTACACAAAGGGAATCCAAGGGGACGTGGCCTTTGCTTTCACGGTCATTCATAGAGCACGAGCAGCAGTGAAGCCATGAGTGTCTATCCAATAGAGATAGAAGGAATGACCACTATTCAACGACTATAAGCACTATTCGTCCTAGTTCAATACATTGCTATAAGAAAGGGACCCATGAACTTCATTAGACCGACTGATCCCCAATACACAAACGACAGACTCAATTGCTCCGCAAGCTAGGGTCTAAGCTGCTTTCAATCACCATAGAGCTTTCCCCCTTACCCCGGTCTCTATGTGGAAGATGAAGAGAATCATTGCGGTCAATGGTTCAGCCAGCCAGCCAGCCCATCAGTCAGTCAGGCAGGCAGGCAGGCAGGCAGGCAGGCAGAGCCAAGATACGGATAAACTGCTACTAGGAACGACGCGAATAGGTCTTTTGCGGAGTGATTGATCTCTGCTTCTGCCTTTATCCAGGGTTAAAGTACGAGCATGGTACGGGGACTCCCAACGAGGGGACTAAGCGGCTGAATTCCCTCTGACACCACCGCTTGGTATAAATCTCCTTTTGGCAGGTGTCCGATTGCCACCAAACCTTCGTCAATGACTGAGCGAATACGAATGCGCGAAAGGCTGCGTTTTCGATGACGATGCGATGGCCTTTCGCCAATTATACCATGCGTATGCGAAGGTGTCCACAGCGTGAGGTAGCCGATGGTTGCCATACACCGAGGCGAGGTTTGTTGCCTACATAGGCGAATTGATGATGGTGATGCTTGCGCCACGGGCAACGTAGAGGTGGAAACAGAAACGACATCGTGATATTCTCGCCAAAGGTCAACCCCATTCGATACAAAGGCCTGCGCTGAGTCTATGAGTAATCGAGGCAAGCCAGAAAGAGAATGTCAGAAACGATGATGAAATTGTGCAAAACGTCTGAACGACAGATAGCAAAGGTGGAGAGAAAAGAAAGGACTAAAATCACAACGCTGGCGAAGGATGTCTAACGCCAAAGACGATGAAGACAGCAATCAAGCAGCAATCGGTTGTAAGGTTGTAAGCGGCTTGCGCCAATGATTTTCTACTCAATCAAATCAAGAACGTAGTATATATGCGGTACTATGACAGAGTGTGTATCCCACGAGTTATAAGAGTTATTTCAATTTCGCGTTAGCTGACGACTTAGAGGCTAAGCTGGGAACAAAGGACACTAGTTCACGATACATGAGCCTTAGATCGCGCAGAGTTTTGGAGTGTTGGAGAGAACGAATGACATGGACAGGAACATTGGACGACATACTCGGATGCTGAAATAGCCAAGGGTAGAGGCTAAAACAGCTAGAAGTGTGTGTTCATAGGAGCGGTTGGCAACGAGCGAGCGATGTCTTGTTGGATTCTCGCTGATTGTACGACTGCTTGGCCCTTCTGCATCCAGGCATGGAAGCCATCCAGCGAGTCAATCAGGGGAGGATCCTCATATACAGGCTCGACGTCCGCGTAGACAGAGCGGATCTTGCTCGGAAGCTGACCGATGCAGGAGCTCATCTTCTTTCTAGCAACAAAGTAGTAGCAGTATAGAATTTGGGCGAGCTTTGTCACCCTGGAAGTGAAGCGTTCATTCGGATTGTCTCCGATGACCGCCCACCATGACACACGCCAGCGGAGGCTCATTAGAACCTGGCCAAGCTGGCCGATCAAGGATCCAATATCTGCATCAGATTTACCACCTTTGGTAAGCTCGTTGACTGATTTCTGCAGTGCCTCGAAGGCTTCAATTTCGAGTGCGCGTAGAACAATGCGAGACAGCTGCACGGCAAAAATGATTGTGCCTCGATCCTGTTGATCTTCAACGTCCAAAGTACGTCCAGGCGCAAGTTTGTTGTGCGGCGAGAGCTCGTAGGTGTTTCTGCTTGGCATATTGTTCCATTGGATTGATCGATCCTTTTCGGGACGGGCTGTTAGCAATTTAGACACACCAACACGGAAACATTCTCAGGTGAGACTTACCACGATGCTGGCCGTTGGATCATGTTCTCGGACGCACTGCAACCATGCCAGTCTCAAATGCTTGTTGCTTACGAAGTCTTGAAGCTCGCAAGTTTCCAATCGACATGACTTCTGTATCTTAGTCAAGAGTTTAAAGCAACTCGATAGGTTCAGGGTGTAGAAAGAACCCGACGAGTGTCGAACTCGAATATCGTATCGCAATTGGCAGGAGTTGAGGCGATCAAGGAGTCTAGACACGTTGAAAGCCGTGGGAATTGGTACTACCAGCCTCCGACTGCCATCAAGGGCCAGGTGGCTGATAGAGTGTTGAACTGGGATGAATTAGACCCTCATCTAATGCAGTAGAGAACAGTGTCAAAGCTCACAAACTGCATTGCAGGTGCCTTCTTTAACCATATCGGTAAAGTTCGCAGGGGTACAAGGTTGGTCCCACAATTTGACCTTGGTAATCTGACGACACCCCTCGCAGGGAAGCCCCCCTTTGCACTACAGTATGATCAGCCAGCTCTCATACTATCCTATCACACCTGCCTACCGTCATCTTCATTGTCCGGCACCGAATGCAAACGTTGCCGTCTTTGCGTTTCTGGGCAGCAGCTAAGGCAGTCGCTGTGGGGAGTGGACCCTTTCTTTTGCCTTTCGCTGAACCATTACGAGAGATAAATGGACTGCCTTGTTGAGAATGGCCGTATTCTCGTATGATTGACAGAGAACCGGATCTGGATCTGGAACCCCTGGCAGATGTAGCTTTGGAAGATTCTTTTAAGGTAGGTTGGGAAGTTGTAGCGACTGTTCTTTGCGGCCTGATTCTCTGCATTGGAGGCATGTAGGCCGGGAAGCTGTCTGCAGAAGGTGGCAAGGATGACGAGGGACCTGACTTGCAGTGTCCACTGGTTCCCTCAATCCTGATAGCACCGGGATGGTCTAGTGTGTCGCTATGGTCGTAAGTCTGACAGTTCGCAAGCCCGAATGCTTGGTCTTGTCTGAAGTCCGAAGGCCAAGCGTGATCATTAGCGGTAAGATCAAGGTCATAAGATCCATAAGTCGTGTCGGCCGAGTTGCTGAGCTGATGCCCGAAAAGAAGGTGATCAGGTTGTTGCCAAGACAGCTCTTGTTGAGCCATGACGTTGTGACTGGCAGGTAGCGAACCGCGCCCGGAATCATCAATTAGACCCGAATCAAGAGAAGCATCGACCTGAAGATCCTGACGCAGCCCAATGTCCCTTCCCGTCAAATCGTCAAAAGTCGAATCGCGGTGCGGGTAGGCCGATTGGGATTCAAAGCCATGGTTCTCTATGTGCAGGCCGCTCGTTGCGGGTTGCGAAAAGCTTGAGCTAGTGGAGCCGTGCGCCATCCGTTGCTCAGATGCATGTGAAATTCTGTGCTCAAGCATGCCATAGTTCGCATATTGTAGATTTTGAGCGCTCCTAGATTGATTGTGGAGGCGTGAATGTTGGCTACGGCGTCCCCCGGCGGAGTATGGAATTTCCTGCATCCTGTTATGCTTCGCAAAATCTTGACGTTGATGACGAGACTCGATCGTAGAGGATTGGAGCATTTCATTGTCTTGCAAGCTCGACGGCCATTGAGAAATAGCCTCGATCTGAAAATCCCGTGAGCATTGGTCATTATGCTCAGGGGCCGACAGGGCGAACGTTTGTAGGTGACTCCAAGGCGCACCCTCCCTTTGCAGTGGGGAGCCTGCGTACTGTGGGACAGGACCGAAATCGGACCTCTCAAGCCTCCATATGTCGCTTACCCTTCCTGGTGCACTGTGAGCTTGAGTTGGGCTGTATTGAAGCGTTAGCGAAGAGGGAGAGAGGTGAGGGATTAACCTACCTGTATGCAAAATCCGCCACAACATCGTCTGCAGCTTGGACCAATGCATGAGAGCGATGTGGATTGATCCATGTGCTCATGTTAAAATGAACATCTCCATCGTCATCGTCAAAGCCGGCCTGGCCAGTTGCAATCTCGACATCATCAAATGGCGCAGAGCAGTCGGAAGCGAGGTGGGCAGCAGCTATGTGTTCATTGACGTTGAGAAGGTTGGGATCAATGCATTGAGGATAAAGTTTATGCTGCATAGCTTAAGTCACATGTGAAGGAATAAGGTGGTAGGGATAGTTGCAGGCTCTTAGAAATCAGTGCGGCGACTTCTTCTTCTTCTTCTTCTTCTTGATCCTTTGTATCCAAGGTTCGGTGAAGCTGCTGTCAAGCCAATGCCGCGCGAGGCTATGGTGAGTGATGCGCTGCACCAATGATGGTTAGCCATTTTCAGGCAGCGAGGCTTCCCCAAGCGAACATGTTTAGAGAGGACTAGTGGGGCCAATTAATCAACGGTTACAATCGGTATCTGCAGGTAAAGAAGCCAATGCTCTCTCCTCAAACACTGTGTGACAAGAGCTAACTCATCAGTACTCCTTCAGTCGATTTTAAAATGACGCCATCTACCGTGTGAGGAGTCACCAGAATCCTGTTCTGCCCCCCATAATTGACATGCGCTATACACTCGACCGCAGAAAGCTCACCGAACGAAGCGGTCCCGTCGGATCACCCATCCACATGATCCCTCTGCACGACCTGACATGGATCAACGGCTTTAATATTATAAATATGTGCCATGACGACGCTCTGCCACTTTCTCCTCTGCCCTGAATGTAGCCAATGACTTAGCGCGCATGTGGCAAGTCATGGGACCGGGAGACTGGCGATAAAATGCTCCGAAAGATCCCCAGACGCAGCTGCCCGCCTGGGAGGACGGCGGTATCCGACGTGCCCTCGCGACCGCGGTCAAGGCTGTCTTAACGGTCACGATAGCTTGGTGGTGGCTTTGCTATGACAGCACATGGTTCGCGTGGATCCAATGGAAATCTACGGCCAATCGATCCTTCAGGGCTGCCGGGCAAACAAGCGCAACGGTGCCGTTAGGTGCCTCTTCACATTGACGCGGAAGCTGCAGTCAAAAGATAAAGGATTGGTTGCAGCAGCACTGGCTTGGCTTAGAAAAGAAAAAATTAAAGCGTGGGCAGTGCACCACCATGGTTTTCGATCCAAAGTTCAGCCCGTCCTCCGTTTGGTCAGACTCACTTGTCATGCGATCCCCCCGGACAGTGATCCTTGAAGTACTGCTTCTCTTAATTGCGAGCGAATAAGACTATAGCAAACGGTTAGTTTCTGGTGGCATGAGGAGAGAAAGGAAGATAGATATACTTAAGTCTGACTTAAGGGAAGGAAAAGAAAGTACAGCCCTGAAGAGGAAGGTTCACTTGGTTCAGGTAGCAAGGCCTTACCCGCAAAGGAAAGATTCCAGGGCCTTATGACGCTGCACGTCCATCCTACTGCAAAGTCAGCAACAAGACTTTGAAACTATTTACTTCAATGTTGCTCCTCGCCCCCACGAAAGATATGACCTCTGGCGCACGCGCAGACGCCCAGTAAGCGATTTCGCTCAAATAGTTCTCCTGCTTCTTATGATGTCGTGAAGAAACCCCAGATTCTGTCATTGGGCGTAGATCTACACAAGGATCTACCCCCTGGGTCCTGGTCATCTGCAAGGCTGTACCTAACCTGAGCCGACTGGCGAACCCTACCCTAAGTGGCGCCCGCGGGGAAAAGCCTCATTCGACCCTTTGATCATGATTGATCATCCCGACTCTCAGAGCAAACCCCCCCCCCCCGCCCCAACTCTCTTCCCACATGTCTTTCCTTTACCCAACTCAAACCTTCAGCCCTTCACCAAACACTCCAACATGTAAATTGCCAGTCTGTACCTGATCCGAACCTCAAGATATTTTGCATCTTCTGCAAAAAATGATCATTCAGTGCGACACTGAGCCGTGATTGGCACGTCAAACATGGCAGATGTAATACCAGCAAAATCAACGACCTTGTTAACCGCACCGAGAGCGATACCGCACCCCATAGACACGAGGCAGCTAGCTCCTGTATCAGCCTCTCCATCGGCGACCTTACCCAACATCACTCTCGGTGTCCGAAGTGGGCATCTAAACCTTGACACTTTTTCTCCGGTCAATCAGAATGGTAGCTTCGCTTTTGATCGGGTGCTCAGAAGCGGCGAGGTGCATAAACGCACCCGAAAGACAAAAGTATCTACCTACCCAACCTACCCCGGTATATACCGCTCTCTAACGCACTTCCTCCTAGCAATGGAAATCCTTCTACCTTGTTCTCCGTCCCAACCTCCTCTCCCTCTACAAGTCTCCTACCGAGGAGCGGCTCCTCAAACAAATCCGCCTCAACGACCTCAACACTGTCGGCTACCTCAAAGACCCCAAAGGCCGCCGGCAACACCTTTTCGGCCTCTTCTCCCCGGAGCGCAACTACCACTTCCAAGCAAAAAGTGACGCGGATGCAAAAGCATGGGTGGAATTGATCAAGCAGGAATCGCCACAACTCGATGAGGAACGACCGGTGGACCTCGGCAGCCCGACGGCTCACGAGGGTCATCATCCAGACAGGCAGTCAGGCTCTGAGCGCTGGGGCTCCAGCTCGCCCGAGCCGTTGGATGTGCCAGGCCGACGGTCGACTACGACTACAAGAGATGGGATCAGGATACCAGGTATACGACGGCTGTCAGCAAATGAGCTCGATTACTCAGGAGATGAGTTGGCACACTATTCCGACTTCTCCGATACGCCTTCACAAAGCTACCCCCCGTCTTCATCCTTTGGGTCCTTTGTCAAGCGAAACGAAAGAGGCATCCCAAAAAGCAGCAATGCTCCATACTCGGCACCGATTCAACCGCCACCAACGGCGCAGGACGCCAGTGAACCGAGTAGCTTTCATGTTGATCAGAAAGACGACGAGAGAGTGGTATGGCATGGGTACCTGCTGTGCCTGAAGACGAAGGGTGGCGTCAGACAATGGAAACGACTGTGGGTTGTGCTCAGACCGAAGAATCTGGCTTTCTACAAAAACGATGAAGTATGACAATCCCTTTCCCAATTCCGACAAGATGCTAAAAGTCAACAGGAATACGCCGCCAACCTCATCATCCCCCTCGCCAACATCATCAATGCCGTTGAGATTGATCCCATATCCCGCAGTAAAGCGCACTGCATGCAAATCATCGCGGAAGAAAAAAGCTATCGTTTCTGCGCCAGCGGTGAGGATGCTCTGGCCGAGTGGCTCGGGGCGCTGAAGAGTCAGCTTGCGAGGAGGAGGGACAAGAAGGCTGGAAGTTCGTGAGACGAACATACAGATGGATAGATGCTTTTCTAGGATGCACGTTGAACGAGATATGATGCAAAAATACCCCAAAAGTCTGTATATTAAAATCAGCCACATGCTTCGAAGCCTTTACCCGCCTGCGATCAGCTGTGCATTACCCTATAATGAATTCGAAGCGCATTCATGGGTATAATTCGCTAAAGTCTAATTTCAGCTCGAGGAAATCCTCCAGCCAGAATCCACACCCCTCTCTATCCTCTGCTCATTCCTCACCACAGCTCACGGCGGTTTCATGCCCACGTGCTCATCCGGCAACCAGAACACCACCTCCCGATCCGCCGTCGCGCACATGTTATACCTCGGATTCCACTCCACAACGCTCGCCCGCCCTTTGCACGGTAACCCGCACATCGGCTTGATCTCCTTCGTCTCCACCTCCACCTGCCCCTGCGTATCCCACACGATCGCATCCCGGTCGCCCCCGCTGCCTCCGATCAGATACCGCCCGTCGGCGCTGAAGCACACGTCCCCTTGCCCCAACGCGCCGGGGGACCCGGGCGCCGCGCGCAGATTCGTCGGGGCGTGGGAGCGCTTGCAGTGAGCGCGCAGGGTGCCGTCGAAGGCGTCGAGCAGGAGGTGTCCCTGCGGGTGGTTCGAGGCGAGGAGGAGGGACTTGCCGTCGTTGGAGAACTCGAGGCGGGTCCAGTCCGGTTTCGGGCTCTGCACCTGCGGCGGGGTGAGGTAGGGGCGCATGTCGAAGGTCGCGAAGGGGGGTTTGTCGTAGTTCCGTAGGTCGTAGAGGAGGATGGAGTGGGTGGAGGCGGACGCGATGGCTATGACCGTTGCGGAGGGGTCGTACGCGGCCAGGTAGGGCGTCGACAGGTTGAGGCGCGCTTGCGGGGAGGGCGAGGAGAGGGACCACAGGCGCACCGTGTTGTCGAGCGAGGTCGAGAGGAACGTGTCCGCACCCGGGCAGAGGCACAGCGACGTCACGGGCTGCGTGTGGCCCCGGAAGTAGCGCAAGAAGGCGTTGTCGTGGGTGGAGAGGTAGCGGATGCAGTCGTCCTCCTTGGTGCTCGCGTAGATGATGGAGGTGGCATGGTGCGTGAAGCGCGCGAGGTGGGCGCCGTATTTCTGGCTCATGAGCATCTTGATGTTCTTGCCTTCCTTGGCGTTGTAGAGGAGGAGGGAGTCGTCGGAGCAGGCGGCCAGGCAGAATTCGCCAGAGTCGTCAAAGTCGAGGGATGTCACCGAGGCTTCGGGTTTGGAGAGTTTGAATTGCTGCGTGGAGGGCGATCAGTGCTGCTGAAGGGAGACTTTGAATGGAGAGGGTAGGAAGGGTGGAGATCGGAGGTGATACCTTGGTGGGTCGGAAGGCTCCTATGACTTCGGAGGTCTTCTGAGTGAGTTGTGGTCCTCCTGGCGGAGGCGGTGGGACGGTGATGGGGCCGGCCATTGTGGGCGCCTTCACCCAATGATGGTAATTCCAAGGCTTCTACAGCGAATCCATTACTCTCACGATCAAAATCTATCAGGTCTTGTGCCTAGTAAAGGCTGACTCGTAAAAATTGGACAGTATGGCAGACAGAGCTCCAAGATCATGTCTACATGCACGTGAGGAAATCTGGAGGCCGTATGACAGCCCTAAGACTAGACTAGAAATGGATGCGTCCAGAGTCAATCCACCCGCAGGGAGTCCAACGTGGAATGAGTTCACGTTGTATAGGAGCGACAAAATGCGCAGTGTGATGAATGTGGTTTGTTCTTCTTACTACTCTATGTTCGATCTACAGTCATCCATCATTGCAGCATCTTTGGTCATGCCTAACCTTCCCAATCACAAATCCCTCGCTCGTCTAACGCGGCATCGCCATGCTCAGCAGTGTAAAGCCACGACCTACAGATGTAGCAGTCTCTCCCTAGCTGACAATAATGTCCCTGCTGCTCATGTCTTGTCCCATCCTCATGACATGTAGTTCAAAAGGCGTAGGATCATGGAGCCATTCGCGAATTTTCCTGAGGCCACACAAATCGTTTTCAAACTTGGCATATTCGTGGCTGTAGCTAGCGTCTGTCCACATGCGCGTGCTTTCCATAAAGCCTTTCTCACCTTCCTTAAGGCAGGAGTCAAAGTCGATGACCACCGCAGCATCTTCACTCGTGAGCATGATGTTATTGGGCGTAATATCGTTATGAACGATGCCGAGGCTATGGAGGTGCTGAATGCCTTTGCTGATATCTTGAAGACACCTCTCGATATCGAAAGGTCGAGTGTCATGATAGACTCGATCGACCAGGTTCTGATAGTACCAGGTGAAGCAAAGTCTTGCAATGCGACCTCTTCTGACGACGCAACCGTGATAAGTAGCGACGTTCGGATGTGGATGCTGCATAAGAGACTCGCCGACTCTAGCTTCTCGAAGCATGCGTTCGCGTAGACGAGTCGGTTCTGTTGGGTTGTAAAATGGCAGGTTCGGGAACTTCTCCCAGCAGTTCACCAGTATCAGAGCTGGTGCTATCGTGAGCTCATCGGAGAAGAGGGGCCGATAATTTTCAACGCGGATGGGGGTAGTTTCAAGCTTCGAAGCGTCGATTTTCGTGGTGCGCTCAGAGCTACGTGCGCTGTAGAAGTTGTGGCCATCTTGAAGCTCGACTAAAATGTAGGAGAATTCGAAATTATCTGCGCCTCCTCTCTTTACTAAAGAGAAGACCTCTCTTGCGGAAAGTACCTTCATCATGCCGTGAGCACGTCAGATATCTCATTAAGATAACAGAACGCAGAACTTTTATATTATCTGTCGGAAGAACTTCCTAGCAGTCTATCAGGTTGCCACCAAAGCTAGTAAATTGTCGTTTCTTGCAATGACCATCTGATCAAGCCTATCACTTTGTCGATCCTGTAAGAAGTCCAAGACAGCTCGGAAGGAGATGCTGTAAGCCCATAGTCGTGTGTCACGATACTATTGCTCTGGACTCATGCATAAAGAGCGAAGAATGAAATCCCATGACAAGAAGGTTGCTTGCATATGGAAAGGTGGTTAGCCGGACCATGTAAACGGAACGTGCCATCTGGATATCTCCCGTCGTCCAATACACGTTGAGAATACGGAAAGTGACCATGAATCATTGCGACCCTGGGGCCCAGCATTGTCGTCGCAGTGAAGGGTCAAGTTTCAACAACTAATGCTGTATAGTCTATAGATCTACAATCCCGAATAAGCAGTAAGGCCGGGCAATTTAGCCTCATCTCTGGAGCATTATGGTACATCCATCGAGATATCAGGGTGTAGTATCTTCCGAGTAAGGTAGTAAAACTGCTGTCTTGAGTCGTCTTAAGGAGTTGTGGGTGGGTGTTGAAGCAAACCTTCGGAGCAAGGATAAGGTATTCTTTTCAGCCTTCACAGTGCCTTTGCTTGCCCAATCTCACCTCGCTCAGGCCACATAACTCTACAGGTTATTAGAAAGAAGCTTGCAAAGGTGTTGGTCAGAGGAAAAGGCACCTGTCGTTAACCGTTAACCCAATCTCGCAATCGTGGGATATATGATCGACCGGGATCTAGATTAGTCCGAGAACCCTGCTTCAAAATTAGTTCGGGAAATTTCCGACTTCGATCTCGGTTCCATGTATTCTTCACGGTATCGGAGTGCTGACTTCTCACTTCTCACTGTTTTCCATATTATCACGGTCTTTTGACCGCCGTTATACTTTCAGAATATTCATAATGATTCTAATATCAAAATTCCTTTGAAATGCCCTGAACAATCGTGATCGCGTGAGATTGAATCCGCTTACTTTGATCCTGCGCCTGGCAAAATGTCTACCACCACAGGGTGAGCCTTCAAAGACCGGATCGCAGGGGGAGAGCTGAAACATATCTGGACAATCAGGTCGTTCATCGCAGGTGGTATAGCAGCTTGTGGTGCTGTCACAGCCACTCATCCCTTCGAGACCATCAAGATCCGGTAATTGGTGCTAGCAATCAAGGAGACAGGGCAAGGCTGACCCAAGAGGTTAATAGATTGCAACTACAAGGAGAGCTGCAGGCTAAAAAAGATGCGCCGAGACTCTACAAAGGCGTCCTCCACGGCGTGAGCGTGATTTTGAAAAACGAAGGGCCAAAAGGCTTATACCGAGGGATCGGGGCAGCGGTAATGCCCTGCATCGACTATGTCCTTGGCTCACGACTGATAATGCCCATAGTATGTGTACCAGATGGTCCTTAATGGCTGCCGCCTCGGCTTCTACGAACCTCTCCGCAAAACCCTTACCACCGCCATCTTCAAAGATTCCAACGTCCAATCTCTTGGTATCAACATCTTTTCTGGGGCTGCGTCTGGCATTCTAGGCGCTGCTGCTGGCTCTCCTTTCTTCCTGGTCAAGACGCGCTTACAGTCTTTCTCGCCCTTCCTTCCTGTGGGCACTCAGCACGGGTACAAAAATGCATTGGATGGCTTTCGGAAGATCAATCGCGCGGAGGGTATCAAGGGCCTCTATAGAGGTGTAGGTGCGGCAATGGTGAGGACGGGCTTCGGGAGTAGTGTTCAGCTACCGACATATTTTTTTGCGAAGAGGAGGTTGGTAAAACACCTGGGTATGCAGGAGGGAGCTGCACTGCATCTGGCGAGTAGCGCATGCAGTGGATTCGTGGTGTGCTGTGTTATGCATCCACCAGGTACGTTTACCAAACCTCGTGAAACGTGGGCGATGCTGACAGGGGGATCCGGGAAGACACGGTAATGTCGCGGATGTACAATCAAACCGGTAATCTATACAGTGGTGTTTTCGACTGCGCAATCAAAACTGTAAAGACCGAAGGGATCCTGGCCATATACAAAGGCTTCTTTGCCCACCTGGCACGGATCCTGCCACATACGATTTTGACCTTGAGTCTGGCGGAGCAGACGAACAAGTACATGCGGAAATTCGAAGATAGGATACTGCCGGCTACGGTTAGGGAGAAATTATAGGAAGACTCATAGATATTTGCATAGACATTGGATGGCATTAGCAAGGAGCAATAGATGATGATATGTGCGCCGTGTCCGGCGTCCTCACAACCTTGGAGTGTGCATCTGTGAAAAAATGAAAACAGTCTCGGCAAAAAAACAACGTCGTCGCCGGAACTCGAACCCCCCGACCCTCCTCGTCAACACCGACCCCGTCACCCACCCAACAAATTCCGCCCGCCCGAACCCCTTACCCACTCGACCACAGCAGCCGCCCAGCACCAAAGACCATCTCCGACCCACCAGCTTCTTTCCTCCCTCCCTCCATCATCACGAACATGCAAAAAAAAAGGCAAATACAAAAAGAATCGAGCCGTTACCACCAGAACCTTTCTGATGCCTGGCGACTCGCAAGAAAAATCCTGGGCTGTGCGGAAGGGGCTCACACATGGGACCTGGGCAGGTTTTTTGCTTCTACCGATCTACGGGGGGTGGAGAGAGGACTCGCTATTTGGGTTTATATCCTTTTTTTTTTTTTTTTTTTTTTTTTGAATTGATAAAGCTGATATGGTAGGGCTGGGCTCTCTGCCGCGACACCGAGTGCTTTTTCCCGCTGCTCCATTGTAAAGAAAGCGGGCTTGTTTCGCTGTGGTCAATCGAAGATAAAAGTAGGTACTGCGAGGTGGTGTGTAGAATGGTTGTTCAGGGCATTTACGCAAGTTCGCGCCTGAATTTCAAGGCTGCGTCGCGCCTCTTCTCAGGACGGACATGCCTTTGGCAACACTTGCTTTTATCTTTTTTTGTTGTTCCCTTTCACGCTCACTCTTTCCTTGGTCGCAACGTTCGTGCGTTCAGCAATGCAATCCTTACACAAGCGACATCGCCTGGACTCCTTAGAGCGGGCGGATCCCACCCCCCAAAGTCACCCATCGCCAATCGCGAGGGCGGATACTCCCATCTTGACAGATGCGCTTTGAAACCCAAAAAAAGGGCACACACTCGCTCACGCCTATTCGCCTGTTCCCCTTCGAGGTACAAAGAGCGCCGTGGTCCACCGCGATCGGAGCAGACGATATCCTCTTCGTACCCAAGTATACGATGCTGCTGTTCAAAGGAGCTTCTTTTACCGCGCTCCTCATGTTCCTTATGTGCACATCGGCCGTGGTGATCAGCCCTTCCTCTAACATCCTCCTGACCAACCCAGATCTATCCAGCACACCCCCCCTCAACACATCTCTCCCCACCAACCAAACAATTCCTCCACCTCCAAAGTTTGTCCATTACCTCCCCCGTCCCTTTCCACTCATCCTTCCCCAATCGACTAACACCCACCTACCTTCTACTAGAATCCTTCCGCCCTCCCCCTACGTCTACACCATCCCCGACGCCGCCTCCCTCACAACCGTTACATTCTCCACCTACACGCGCCCCATGACCGAGGTCGCCGCCCTCGAATGCCTCGTCTTCGCAAGCGAAGACGTCGAGAGCGCCCTCGAAGCCGCCGTGCTCGAAGGTCGCCCGGACCCCGTCATGCGGCAGCAGTACGTCAGAAAGGAGGCCGCGCATGCGACGTTGGTTGTGTCGTCGGTTGAGGGACGCTTGAAGTGGATAACATGGTCGCAGACGTTGAAGGCGCTCACGCAGTTTCTGTACTCGTGGGAGATTGTGGGGTTCGGGTTTGTGATTGAGGTGGAGGGGGTAAGGGTTGCGGTTGGGGGGCTGGCGGCGATGTGAGGGTGGTTGGCGGTGTTGTCGTTGAGACGTTGGGGGGTGAGATGGTGGAGGATGATTTGGGGTGGGAGGGAACGTTGGCGGCGTTGTGATCTATATCAACAAATGGTTGGGAGCGCCGTAGAGAGAGGGGTGAAACGGAAGCGGCTAGAAGAGACGGCTTTGCAATCTCGATAAAGCTGGTTCACCCTCTTCGATCTTGCGGCGTTCGCACATTGCCTGTATAAGTAGAAAACGGAACGAGGCTGGTAGCAGGGATCATCTGAACCAAAAGTGAGCTAGTGCTCAAAGCAATCAGAAAAGTGACTAAAGCAATTGAAGTTATTCCCAGTCTTACCGCCGACCTGAACCATGACTAGTAGTCTTAGCTTACCGTCTCAAGACCAGTCTCTTGCAACATAGAACGCGGCATTGAATGAAGAATAACTTATCCACCTTCTTATGCCTCCTGCAGGTGGTGCAGCCCTTGCATATATCCGATTCATAGGGTCCCCCAGGTTAGGATTTCCTCTTTGGGGATGAATATTGCATTGCCAAACACTTTGCAGTAGGAAGCGAAACGATTGGAGGAGTCCCTCGCGTTCGCTTCCACAGAGTGTGCTGCAGTTCAAGATGCGGTCTCAAAGGGAAACAATAGACGGGAGAACATTACAAACCCCAACCATGTAAATCAACATGACTCTTTGGAAATTTCTCGACGACTAAAAGAACGCAGTCTTCGATGGAAGCAATGCTCTGGTCATCATTTTGGCAAGGTCCGGAATAGTTGGAGTGTTCTTGTATGAGAGACTAGCTTAGTAGACATGGCCCCCCTTGACCTTTAATATAACCACGCGAGATCTATGGTAATGATACCTAGACCAAGATTTATGACATCTAGCGCTACCTCATCGAGGAATGCTCATCTTTACCGTGGCCTTGCAGGAGCGGTTAGACATAATCAGGGTAAGGATCTCCGCCAGCCTGAAGGAATTCCGAGGGAGCTATTTCTCCGAACTTACAAGAGGCATGTGCAGCTGGGGGCTAAAATGGACACTGTGTGAGATCCGCTCCGTTGAACGATGGTGGATTTTTTCCCAACCATGAGTTCCATTGGTTCCTGAACTATAAACAAGCCAAGATTGCGGCCACTTGATCTCTTTGGTAGTGTCTGTGTGAGCTATAGCTCTCGATGCAATGACAGCGGCGATTGATAGGCAATGAGTGAGAGTATCAAAGCCTGATGCTGATCTATGTCATTATCGAGATCAAGGTATGGTTGGTTTTCCCCGCAGTGTAGGTACGGCCATCATCAGCAGCGACTAGACGCAAGGCGGTGGATGATCTGACGAGGTTCTCGGGGTCGATTTCCATTGTCCGAGCATTTGTAGCAGTGATGATCTGGTAAGTGTTTGGCTTTTCTTTGTGGCTGCAGTTGATTGCTAACTTGCTGGCTCCTGCCTTTAGGTGCCGCTAAAATTCGTGCCGCTAAAACACGCGACCCCCCGGTAAGGCTGCGAAGGGATGACTAATGAATGGTACCTTGCATCATTAAGCCCGATCGCGCGCTGGGCAAAACAACGCGCTTCAATTCACTTATCTTTTCTCGTGTCTTTGTTTCTTTGTTCTGCCAATTCACCAACTCCACCACGCCATAACCGTACACTAATCTCATACTTTGCTGCAACATCTTTACGACATGGCAACCCAGATCACGCCTTCAAAGCAGGTATGACTACTTCGCCACCCCACATACCTCCAACTTACTGTCCACTCCATGCTTACAGAACGCATTACAGGCGTCTTCCGGACTGGAGAACCTCAAAATGGGTGATTCACCGGCAAAGAAGCTCATCTTCGACCCCGTCGACAAGGAGAATGTTCCAGCCAACATCCCCACCCCTGTCCTTGACGACCTTGAGATCAAAAAGCCCCTCGTCCAAGTCTACGATACCAAAAAAGAAATGGCACCAACTGTTGCACCTACAATCAAACCAGACGAAGCAGATGAGCCTTTGCTACAAGAGAACCCTCACCGCTTTGTGCTCTTTCCAATAAAGTATCACGAGGTCCGTGTTTTCTATACGCGGCATGCGTTCAATTGCTTTCAGTCGTCCTCTGCTTACCTCTGTTGTTAACCTAGATATGGCAAATGTACAAGAAAGCAGAGGCCTCATTCTGGACTGCTGAAGAGATTGACCTCTCCAAAGATCTTCACGACTGGAACAACCGACTGAACGACGATGAGCGCTACTTCATCTCCCACGTCCTCGCCTTTTTCGCCGCGTCAGACGGCATCGTCAATGAGAACCTCGTAGAGCGTTTCAGTGGTGAAGTCCAGATACCAGAAGCACGCTGCTTCTACGGTTTTCAGATCATGATGGAGAACATACACTCCGAGACATACTCCCTTCTCATCGACACATATATCAAGGAACAAAAGCAACGTACATATCTATTTGATGCCATTGATACTAGTATGTTCCCTGCTAAACGACTTTCAACACGCGTATCCAACTTGCTAACGCGTACTACAGTCCCTTGCATCCGCAAAAAGGCCGATTGGGCTCTGAAGTGGATATCCGACAAAAACTCCTCCTTCGCGCAACGCCTCGTCGCCTTCGCCGCCGTCGAAGGCATCTTCTTCAGCGGCTCCTTTGCCTCCATTTTCTGGCTCAAGAAACGCGGCCTCATGCCCGGTCTCACCTTCTCCAACGAACTCATTTCCCGTGACGAGGGCATGCACACCGACTTCGCCTGTCTGCTCTTCTCACACCTGAACAACCGCCCAAGCAAGCAGGCCGTGCAAGACGTCATCACCGAGGCTGTGGTCATCGAGCAGGAATTTCTGACCGAGGCCCTGCCGTGCGCGCTGCTGGGCATGAACGCGAACCTCATGAAACAGTACATCGAGTTCGTCGCCGACCGCCTCCTGCTGGCCCTCGGCAACCAGAAATACTACAAGGCGACCAACCCGTTCGACTTCATGGAGTCGATCTCGCTGGCCGGCAAGACCAACTTCTTCGAAAAGCGCGTGGGCGACTACCAGAAAGCCGGCGTCATGGCTAGCACGAACAAGAAGGAGGCCGTCGAGGGAGAAGAGGAGAAGAAGAATGAGAACGGTGGGGATTTCAACTTCGACGAAGACTTTTAGACGTGCATTGCTCAAGCGCTTGTTTTCTTTGTATCCATCCGACTGTACATTATCCTTCATTCATCACCGATACCGAGACGTCCTTCTGTTTTCCCTGCGTGCACGACATTTGCTGGCGTTGGGTGTGGTTTAAGGGCACTGGCTTGTTGGAAAGAGGAGAATAACGTACATAGCATAGGGTATTCACCAAGTTAAGAAGGGCAGCACACCACGACATTCCTATGTTTTGTACTTTCGAACGATATACCATCAATAATTATGGTTCCCCATCTCCTAATATACTCACGAAGTAGAAAGCTATGTGTAAAACAACATCAAACGATTGTCACCCACGTCGCTTTTTTCATCTCCTTGCATATCTTATCCTAGAAGATACACCCACGACGTCGCTTCCCCCAAACCCCATATCCTATCAACACAAAAAAAAAATGCGCATTAATCATCCGCTCGCTCATACGTTGCTCGCGGGCGAAAAAATCGAATTTTGCCATCATTTGTAAAGTACATCCATTGAGAGAAGAGGACAGAAAGGGGGTATATAGAGAAATTCGTTACTGCGATTGGTGCGTAGAATATGCGTGCCGGAGAGCTGTGAGGCGGTCGATTTGTCAGTACGGCTTCAGGGTGTACGGGTGGCTGGTACGTACCTTTCAAGACGCCAGCTTGACCCTGAAGGTGCTCACAGGCGCATTGTAATGTACTGCCATCCTTGAAGTCGAGGACAATACTGTTGGATAATTCCTGTCGATCTTGATCGGGTATGTATGGAGGAAGAAATTCTGAGAGCGGATATTTTTTGGTGATGACCTTTGAATTCTGCGGTCGAAATTAGTAAAGGCGTCCAGCCAATTTTATCACGGATGTATTGCTCACATTGTCCGATTTAGGCGTCGAAAGGACTAAGACGCCGTCCGCATCGATAACCATGTATCGTCTCTTCCAAAGCTGGACGAGAATTAGCCGAGGTGAGCAAGACATTGAAGGCGCAGCTTACCAAACTGTCAG
Source organism: Evernia prunastri (assembly GCA_003184365.1). NCBI lineage: Eukaryota > Fungi > Ascomycota > Lecanoromycetes > Lecanorales > Parmeliaceae > Evernia > Evernia prunastri. The sequence goes on from NKYR01000094.1 coordinate 83,623, forward strand.
GGAACTGGACGTTCACGTCTCCAAGATCCACTGAGGGGGAAGGTGCTTCTTGGACGGGCTCCTGACGCTCAATGATAGGGGCTTCCTTCGGACCAGGACTAAGCGCATGGGCAATACTTCTCCGAGACATTGATGAAATGCTCGACATGCGCTTCAACAACCGACTCCGCCTCGAGTCTTTCTTCTCATCTTGAGTTCCATCAAGGCTACCCACGCCGCTTAGAGATGAATCGCTGAGAGTACGTGACAGGTCGACTTCGCTCCCGGCACGACTTGACTTCGAGCGAATGCTGGCGAAGGAGTCTCGTCGTGTCGTTGTCGGTGGAGGCTCGAGCTTTTGCTCATTGCTTGAAGAGGATCCAGAGCGCGTGGAAGAATACCGACTAAACATAGGCCTTGGCGGCTTCAAGGGCGAAAGCGGTGGAGGCCCCATCGCTTTGTGCTCTGCGGGTCCTGAACTCTTTTGGCGCGGTTGTTCTTTGGGGCTTTCTGGAATGTCTCGATGACGTCGCCCAGACGGATGCGATGGCTTTTCAGGTGACTTGTCCCTTGTTTCACGAAGTGTTGTGGAGGTTACTGTTTTGATTGGACTCGAGTAATCAGCTTTATTTGAGTCACTCAGAAGATTCGATTTGACAGGCTCTGGAGATGGTGAAGGTGACGGATATGCTGTAGCAGGACGGCTTCTATCTAAGTCGCTTTTCTTGTGGTTCGAACCAATCGAGGGAGCCCGCAGTGAAGTCTTGCGCAAGCCAAGGAAAGAAGATGTGTTAGGGACTAAGTTGGGTGATGTGGGGCTTGTTGGACGGCTGGAGAGTTGCTCTAGTGCTTTAATTCGTTGGGAGATACTTGATGACACGCCAATCGTCTTGAATATTGGCCCCGATGATTTTTGCGATACAGGGCGTGGAGCTTGCTGCGCCGAGAACGATCTAGACGTTGATTGAGGTGTCGGTAAGTGCGGTGAGGAGAAGATCCCTGGGTCTGTAACGGAGTGATCAACAGGCGTCGATACGCTTCGAGAACTCTTAGCAGACCCGTTCATTCTTTGCTCACTTTCGGATCTTGAGAACACCGGTTTGATTGGAGATTTGGAGACAGAGACAGGCTTTGCTTCTTGCAACGTAGCACTCTTGAGCTCCTCCATAAAAGAATCATCCGAAAGGAAGTACTCGTCCGATTGATCTGGGCTGGACACTCGTTTGCTGGGATTGATCACCCTTTGACTACGAAGATGCCTCTCCGCCTGTCCCTCAGCTGAAACATCCGCGGCGGAGGGCCGTGTGGCGGAATGGTCGCTATCTTGGGAGGGTCCTTTAACCTGTAGTGTTGCTGCTTTAGATTTGTCATCAGTACCAAGAGGAAGGTGCGTAGCAGCTGGGTCATGAAACAGAGCTCGTTGAGGGCTGAGGCTGATTTCTTCATCCTCGTCAATGGGTGGTAGTGGGATCTCATGAGCATTGACATTATCTGAAGGAATTGTGATGGACTTCGAGGAGGAAGATCGCCTTACAAGTAAGGGCTTCACAATGTCGTTAGGGACTTCCAGAGGCGCGGGTGCGTTGGAATCTCGGGCAGGATGCTCATGCGACAGTCTATGGCCATCTTCGGATTGGCTTGGCGATACTCGCGCATGGTCGTCCGTATACGCAAGATTGTAAACCCTCATGTCGTCCCCTAGAGATTGGGTCTGCAGAGGATCTATATTCTCAGATACCTCTCCTGTGGAGGCTGTCTGGTCAACTTCCTCGAGCGGTCCGCTTTGCTGATCCTCTCTCTTCGTACCAGAATCGGCTGTAGAGGTAGTACTTTGGTCGAGTGAAAGAGGCCCTTGATCAATTGTGGAGTGATCATTTGATGCTTGACCTTCCAAGAGTTGGCTTTGCGAGAGTTGCTCGTTTCCATCGACTCCCTCCGCTGTCATAGTGCTTTCCTCATCTGGCACCTGTCCCTCCGTCACACGTGACTGATCATGTTTTCTGGACTCTGGCAGCTCCCTTTCCGTCGCGTTATGTTCGGCTGAAATACTGTCTGCTGCGAGAATCTGGATGCGTGTAGGAATCTCAATGTCTGTAGGCGCAGAAGGCTGGTTTTGATATTTGGGGCTCTCAATTGAAGCGCCTTCCTTCAGCACGTCCCTTTCAGAGTATTCTGGTGCTACCTCCTGGCTGCCAGCCAGTTGGGGATGAGGGTTTCTAGCCAAATCATCGGACAGTAGGTCTTGGTGTTCTGATATTGTAGGTATTGAGGTTGGATGATATTCTTGTCGCTTTTGCCCTACGGGCTCTTCCTCATCCGCAATCGATGACGCCTGCGTCGACGGTTCTTCGGCGGTCTCTGGCACTGAGATCGGCGAATCCTCAATGAGACGGGGCTCTTCTTTGGCAAGATCTTTGGTAGCAATTTGGACCAGCTCAGGCTCCTCTGTCGAATTAGATGCATCGATCACTGCAGTGAGGATGCTATCGTCGATCTCTGTTTTGGTGAAATCCGGGTCCTCACGCATACTCTTTATTCCGAGACCATTGACAGAATTCTGCGCCGCTATCTGCTTTTGTCGCAGCTGTAGAGCCTTCATTAGCCTTTGCTTCTCGGGTGTCATCTTTGGTGATCCCGGCTCGGGCATCTTTGGTGTCTTCAATCCGTTGTCTAGCACAGAACGATGTTGATCAAGTATGGGGATGGGGGCAACAGTCGCGGTAGCAGCCATTTTCGGTATCATACTGTCAGGGGGACTGACCAGAGCTGGGGGGCTGTGATTAATCGCAGAGCTGCTTTGAGTTGGGGGACTCCCTTGAGCTGGCCGAGAATCCGGTCTTGCGGGGACCGCTTTGCGTGATGGCATGCGAAGGCCTGCAGGTAGTGTTGACACCGGTCGAAACTCATTGATCCGAGGATCCGAGTTGTTTGGTGCTCCAGCAGACTCTGTCCAAGGTCTTGGTCCTACTTTGGCCTTTTTCTTGTATCCGTACGCGTCATACAAATCTCTTGTGCTTGGCCGCGTTGAGCTTGAAGAAAATCGTCCGTCCATGCTAGGCCTGGTGTTATAGTCACCGTGGTCGAGGATAGATCCGGGACCTCTATCCTCGCAATTGTAATCCTCAGGCGGTGGTGGGAGCGGCTTATCCGTATTGCTAGTGGTACGTGGGCGGAACAAGATCTGTGTTGTAGCCGACGTGGATCTGTAACGATCCGCGCTAGTGTTTCCATTCACTTTCTCAGGCCGAGTTTGAGCATCCTCTGCACCTGGGGATTGCTCCTTGTCTCTTCCACCACCACTGAGTACCACAATGCCGTTGACAGTGTCGACCCGACTTTCTGAGGCATCCTCCGTTATCTCTGCCAGACCTCTTTGCGGGAGGGAGTCATTCGAAGACTTGATCGATGCGGTGGCAGTGTGGAGAGAACATGCTGATGAGAGAGCGATGTCTCTCAAGTCTGTCGATTGAGTGAAAGAGTATATTGTATCGTGAGGAGAGAGTTTTTCGGTGACGGACTGAAATTGAACTGTGACACGAGCTGTCTTCATCTTAACATGGTGCCTGAGAAGAAGTGTGACCGGTGGAGAAGAGGGGACTCACCTTGTAGCAATCGTGACGTTCCTTCCGGTATGTACTTGAGTATCACCTTCCTCCTTCGATATTGTATAAAGCCATACAGGGGCGACCGCTCCCCATAGCGATTGACCACTTCTTCAAGTTCCGCGAGACCACCATTCCCTTTCTCCAACAATCCCACCTCATCTCGACTTATGTACTTGAGGAGGAACCTACAGAAGCAGATGTCAGCTCTGAAAATTTTCTTCCTTTCCTAAGGGCTGTTCGCGGAACACAAACCATCCTCCACCTTCACCCAGGGCAGCCTGGTAGGCGTTATTGACCTCGGTGGCTTCCAAGCCATTGAGTGACATTGTCCCTCTTCATGGACTCCACTGGGCTTCTCGCTGCCCTGCTTTCCGGATATCGCTGAGCAGATGTTGCGTCGCTAATACAGTAGTAATATTCTTGGCTACTGGACGATCGATGTTTCAGGGGTCGGCTAAAACCGCCTCTCCGCCTCACGGCAAAACGCTGCGGGGCACCTTTTCTTTTTCGAGGCTGGTCTCACTACTGTTTACTTTTGTCATTCTGGAGACAGAGGAGCACGCTCATCTCGTCTTTTCAACTTGGTTCTTCGTCTGTGACGGCAGAGAGCTTCCCATTTCTTCGGGTCTTTCAGCCAGCAAACAAAGATAAGAGCGCACTCGTACCGAGTTCCTGCATACCCGCCATCTTAGCATCAAACGCTATCTATCGCTACAATCTGTCTCATAGATAATGGAAACAATACATTATCCTTCTCAAGGGAACGCCTAGGGACACCATCAGCAATGGCTGCATATACACTTCCACCCATCACATCCCTCCCTTCCCTCCCAACGGCCGAAATCGCGACGATCCTCGACCATCTTTTCGAGCCGAGCGTGCCGCTTCACACCCTCTCCATTGACCTACTACGTGACCAACCCTTCTCTTCTTATGACGACCTGATTGCCAGCATTGGAGTGCAACTCACACATCTAGCCGAGTCCTCTTCTACAAGCGACTCTAAATGGTTGGAAAGCATACTGGTAGCGCATCCGAGACTGGGTGAGAAAAAGATAGATAGCACGCAGAGCAAGGCGGAACAAGCACAGCTGGCATCAGACCCTGGGAGTGGTCAGGACAGGCTGTCGGAACTGAACGCCCTGTATGAGCGGACATTTCCAGGGCTGAAATACGTGTAAGTTCAATCTTATGGTGTGGAGTTTCCACCCGGCGGAACGACACAGAGACTCAAAACCCCAATCGCTACAGCGTGTTTGTCAATGGAAGGGAGCGATCAACAATACTGGAAGATATGCAAGCCCGCATTGATCGAGGGGACGTCGCTTCCGAGCGAAGTGACGCGATCAAAGTATGAGCCTACCTTGCCAAGACGGTCAATTGTTGCTGAATATTCTAGGCAATGTGTGAGATTGCTGCCGACCGAGCTCACAAGTTGACCTCTTGAAAGAGTGAAGGAAAGCTTATATGACCTCTAGCGCTAGAACAACGACCCAATCCGCGTGAGCGTTTAACATAATCATATAAGAAGCCAGATTCAATCCGACGACCCAAATCACAAGGGTATCTTTCCTCAAGCTTTGACGCCAACATTCCAGTGCATTCATGTTCGAACTGTAGCAGGCCCTGAGAAAGAAGACGGTAGGATTTCCGGTGTCACGGGTGCCACTGACACTTCGTCCTGTCTTTCGTTCTCTATGACGAGATGGATTGCCTTTTCACCATGGGCGACCCCGAGGTGATAGCTGGTGTCCAGTGTGTCAAACGAGTAAGAAGCGTCGCCAAACTCGTCGTCGACTTCGGGGGAACCTAGGATACGGAAGTCGCTGTACACAGGCTGGTTATCACCCGCATTGACCTCCTCGTCTTCTTCATCCTCTACAGGTTCGTTCTCCTCGTAGTCAAAAGCATCGTAGTCAGACGATGCAAAGACTGCAAGTGGCTCCAAAGACGCTTGTGATGGCGGTTCATTTGAGGAAATTGATTGCGATCTACTCACGTTAGCCAGTGGCAAGATGGTGCAGCAAGAAATCGCCGTACTTGGGTGCCATATCCGCGTCACGCAAGGCGGTCTTCTTTGTGCTTTCTAGTACCGCTTTCTTCCTCTTCTTGGCAATCGAGTTCAGTATTGCACCTTTGCGAAGGAGTAGGCCGCCGGATAACCTCTGCCTGGCCCAGACACCAAGACGCCAAGCCCCTCGAGCGATGTTTGTCGCTGGTATTGCGTATGGTCTGCTCAATCTGGAAGTCACGAGTTCATGTCTCAATCTCCTTTTCTTCCTGGACACGCTTTCCCCCGAACGGTCCATCTCTTCGTGTGAACGAGATCTCTTGAGTAATTTCCGTGTCACGGGGCCTGTTGGTTGAAAGGAAGCCAAGGAATCCTTTCGGAGAGGAGGTTGCCAGGAACTGGCCGGATGTAAGGCGTGCAAAGGTGGGTCTAAAGGTGCAGTCTTGCTGTCCTGAAGATGGCCGGGCCCACGACTTTGGCGTTCGAGAAGCATTTGCAAAGGTGAATGAAGGTCAAGGTTTATTGAATGAAGGAGTTGCAACGAGGGTGAAGAAAAGGTACTTGAAAGTAGGGGAGGGAGAGCGGTGCGGGCAGGTACAGACTAAAGTATATTGTCAGGCCTGCCGGCTTACATGTGAAGCTCATGAGCCGAAAGGGCTAAGATGAAGAATAGTTGGCGAGGATGAAAGCTTGGGTTAGGCATATGCGGAGAATCCTGGCAAAGAGGCTGACACTGGACAAATAGGGTCGCGAGCGATGGAAGATAAACTAGGGCCCGCCGCGAGGCTTGTAGATTTTCTCCTAGGTTGTCCCTCCGAACCCTCTTAGTCTGAGGGTTAAAATACGCAAACCATCAAATACGAAGTACGAGCCTGGGATGGAGCAAGAGCATGCGTACCTAAATCTAATTATCTATTCGAGCCATTGCAGCCCAACTTGAGGAAAGGCTATTTGGGGAGGGGATGGATGATGATGAAGGGGTTTGAATGGAGTTAATTCATGGTAGTTAAGGTAGTTACTGTAGTTTAATGTAGTTTAATGCCGGTTGTTTGGACATTGGTTTTTTTCGATACATGTACTTTTAAGGTATGCTGGTATGCAAAGGAGATTATAGATAGGATAGGCATACGTTCGGCATGTTGAATAATCTCCTCTCGGACCATAGGCAAGTTAAAGTGTGAAGGTTCAGCTTGTTCGAACTTTGGTTCCGCACGTCAAAGTGTAGATCCTTGCGCAAGTCAACATGTGTAATTATGTATAATGTATAATGTATAATGTATTTCCGCTGGACAACATACATTTTCGACAATAATGGTGTTACTATTTGCATGATTATGATTATTGCATCTAACCACTTGACAAGATCTACATTTCTACAACATCCCTTCCACTAAGGTAGAAGAGGTAGGGTAGAGTAGAGTAGAGTAGCGTACGGAGGCGTTGCTCTAAAACACGGGCACCGCCTTCAAACACGGGGTACATTGCATCCCGTTGACATTATTCATTATTACACGGTACATGGAAGATGGAAGGCTGCTGTCAGCACCTGTAATCCAAAGGCATCAAGCACCTCTCATCCCTAACCTAAGACATTCAGTCAAAGCGAAAACGAAATCCACCAACGCACGGTCTTTTTTTTTCTATAAAGGTATGTAGACTGTAGTCCTAAGTCCTGGACGTCGATCATGGGTTGGAGGCGGAAAAGCTCCGCCAAGAAGTGCAAGCTGCATGAGAAGAAGGGACGAACCAATGGATTTTTATCACGAAGTCCCTGGCGCCTCTTCTTTTTCTATTTTGCGGCAAGAGTGTAACAGCCTCAGACCGGATACTAGGGTCATTAGTTCGGATGGAGTGATGCATTGTCGATCGCATGGCTGTTCGTGTCCAGGAATCAACAACCAAAAGGTACTACTGTAGTAGATAAGGCATCATCGATGATTCGTGGTTTTTTACACCCTTTTACACCTTTTCGCACCTGCAATATTCTATTTCCATCCGTCTGAGCGGAAGGTAAAGGGAAAGGGGAAGGGGCAAGTGCAAGGGCATCCTACTGTAATTGCATACATACATACAATCTCGGCTCTATACTCTTGTAATTCTCTTTTTTGATTATGGATTTCATCGTAACCTCTTGCACATGGCTTGCATGTCCCTCTCCACTCCCTACATTACGAGTAAGTACTTACTCAGAGTACCTAGAAAATCATCAGTGGCTAATTACTCTACTGTGAAATCTTAAAAGGAAATCAATCTATTCTCTGTCAACTCTGGTATTCAGGCAACCTTCATGCTCAGAGAAACTCCCCCGGTTCTACTGTTGATAATGTCGATATTGTTTGTTGCCTCGGCCCGCTTTCCCAGCATCGAGTAACACACCATACATGAGTGAATGGGGAAATGCTGGGAGCTGGGATCGATAAGAACGGTGGGGAAATCCCGAGCGGGTTTATGCAGAAAAAGATTTGTACACTGCCAAGCATAAAAACGGCTAAGGCTGCATGTCCGGACAACATCGGCCTGTCAGCTTCCATCTGTGACATCAATCTCTTAAGCCATTGCTCCACAACTGAGTACGGCAATACGCACTGCATCCTCATCTTTACGCGTCCGCCCAGTAATAATGAGAAAGTCCAATCACATTGGCGTATCCAGGCTTACAGCGTCCCCTCAATGAAAGCCGAAGCCCCACGACCATGGCGGATCTGCTGCCTCAGATCAGAGTGGGAGCAGATACGCAGTCGCGAGGACCGAGCTCCAAGGTGGAGACTCCCACGCTTCTGCCATTGAAGGACGCGACAAACAATACAGGCAACGGGCGCTTAACCTCACCCGAAGGCGTCGAAGGTGAGGCCCCATCACAGCTGCCGAGATTAAGCAACATGGCGCAGCCAGCCACAAAACAAATATTGGTCAAGCTGCTCACACAGCTACTGCAGCACGCCAGTCGCCAAATACCAAGAGCTATCCAAGCAAGTTTTTGCACACCCTTTCGGGCAATAATCAGCCGAATGCTGCGGGCAAGTCTCCGGCCGTGGAGGAACGTAGAGATTCGCAAGCCATTGATCCACTATCACACGTCCGTATCGGAATGTCCAGGCATAGCAACGGGACTATGCTGAAAACCTGTGCAGCATATCCTCAACAGAACGAATACGCCGAGCCCATTACCTCCAAAGATGCGCTCAGGCGCCGCTGAAGAAGACAACGGCGAAACTGAGACTGGCGCATCTATCGTGACAGCCCAGTCCTCCTCAGAGCCAGCCGCTGTACGCAATGATAACACTATTTCCAATTCAAAAGACAAGAGGTAAATGCTAGCCCCCACTGTCAGCATTGATTACCGTGTCTGTGGCTGACTGCCGTTTAACTCAAAATGCACGCTGCTGACGAAAGTGCCTCTCTTAGAAACCGAGTCTCCTTTTTTAGCCGCTTCGCTTCGAAAAAGAAAGACGCTATACCCGAGATCAATGATAATGAATCTGACGCTGGCGACAGAAGGACCGAGGGGATGGATGCGGAAACCTTCTCACATCCAATTGGATACATACCTCAATTCCCTTCGCCCCCAAGATATATCAAGGTACGGTCACATGGCAAGAAGGAGAAGGATTTTCAAAGGCTCTTTCTTGCCCAGGAGTTGAGAGGAAGATCGGGTGTGGAGATCGCACAATCAGGGGGTAGGCTTGTTAAAAATGGGGCATACAAACATGGGGATAAGGATGGCAATGCGATCTGGGCCATGGAGTTCTCAAAAGATGGCAAACACTTGGCAGCCGGCGGGAAAGACTACGTTGTCAGAGTCTGGGCAGTCTTGTCCACGAAAGAAGAACGACAGGCGCACGAGAAGGAAGAAGATTTTGCAGCGAAAGCAGGCGAGAGTGTCCGACTGAATGCGCCAGTCTTCAAAACCAAGACGGTGCAGGAGTATGGAGGCCACACAGCAAGCATCCTGGATCTGAGTTGGAGCAAAGTATGTTCGCACAAAAGACGAAGCAGGAGAGGACTGACAGGCGGTAGAATAACTTTCTTCTGTCCTCCTCGATGGACAAAACAGTACGGCTTTGGCATGTTAGCAGGGCGGAATGCTTATGCTGCTTCAAACACAGCGACTTTGTCACATCCATACAATTCCATCCGCGCGATGATCGATTCTTCCTCGCGGGGTCGCTGGACTCGAAACTTCGACTGTGGAGCATCCCGGACAAAAGCGTCGCGTACTGGAGCCAAACACCCGACCTGATCACTGCGGTCGCATTTGCTCCAGATGGTAAGACCGCGATCGCGGGCTGCCTGAATGGACTATGTCTGTTCTACGAAACGGAAGGTCTAAAATACCAGACACAGATTCACGTCCGCTCAGCGCATGGTAAGAACGCCAAGGGAAGTAAGGTAACTGGTATACAAGCCATCAACCACCCACCGGAAAATCAGAATGGAGAAATCAAGCTTTTGATTACCAGCAATGACTCTCGGGTACGGGTTTACAACCTCAGAGACAAGGGCCTCGAGCTCAAACTCAAAGGCAATGAGAATTCATGCAGTCAAATACATGCTTCATTCAGCGATGACGCCCAGTACATCATCTGTGGTAGCGAGGATCGCAAGGTATATATATGGTCCACCAGACAACCTGAAATCGAAAGGGACAAACGACCATTCGAAGTCTTTGAAGCCCATTCAGCTATCGTCACTACTGCGATTCTGGCGCCAACGAGGACAAGACAACTCCTCAGTGCATCGGGCGACCCTCTGTATGACTTATGCAACCCCCCACCCGTGACGCTGATTAGTCGTACGCAATCGCAGGCATCCTTTATACCTCCTACAGAAGGTAGCCCGCAGCCTGATAATGGCATTCCTCCAAGTCCTGGGACACTCGACGCCACCAGAATCACTAAACCGGAAGAATCACCAGCTTACCTTGCTCGCTGCGCCCATCCCGACGGCAACATAATCGTCACCGCCGACTTCATGGGCCACATCAAAGTTTTTCGCCAAGATTGCGGCTACCAAAATCGGCTGCGGAACAACGACAGCGCATTATCTAAGAAGATGCTTGGAAGAACAAATTCGGTAGCCACGAAGAACAGCAAAAACGGACGACGTGACTCTATCCAAATGGGCCATCCCTCCTCCGAACGTATCCTCTCGTGGCGTCAATCAGTCTCAAGCAACAATGGTAGCATCGACAACTTCCGTCTTAGCCAGCAAAGGAGTAGCTCTCCACGCAAGTCATTTGGTGCAGGCTCTCTCCAATCCGCTCGCCATCCAAGTCAAAACACCATTATAACGACTCCATCTCTTCCCAGCATCTCTCAACAACACAGTCCACATCGCTCATCTAACGAATCTAAGGATGCTGTCTTAGACCCGGAGAAACCAGACCTCAACCCCCGAAAGATGGACCCCAAAAGCCCCAACGAAGTGAACCCACTCATGCTACGAGGGGAGCAAAGCTACATGTTCTGGAATTCCTCTGTCTACCAAACGCAGGCCGCTACTGCATCCCATCTCGGCCCCAACTACGACCCCAGTCGCCACACCCACAATGGCTACTCTCAAACCACAAGCACGGCAGGCAGCAGTAATCGCTCCAGCGTCGAGGGGCGTCATGCCCACTTGGGCGTGCCGGTCGCAAAAGCAGATACCCAGGTTAGCAGGCTGAGTAGCGAGGATGAAAGTGGTGGGGAGAGCCCGCCCAAGGACGAGGGAAAGGATGTGACTTGTAGGAGATGTGGAGGGAACAGCTTCAAAGTTACGATAGGGGCCGGTCAGAGGAAACAGATATTAGTGTGTGGTAATTGTGGGGAGGGTGTATAGACGGGGTTTGCAAGGTGCATGGAGTTTAGACAGGGTCCTCACGGGCGGCGGCAGAAGACATGTTGGATGAGGAATACTGTACGAGATGTAGATATACCTCGCTTGTAATTGATTCAACGAAGCTGCCATATACCATCTTGAGACGTCGAGGTATCTCTGCCTGTAAGATGGAGACGGCACTGGCACTCCCGAGCCTGCTTATTTCATCAACTACCGCTCCCTCTGGTCTATGCGTTCACAAACTTCACCGATACCGAGAGTTCGTCAAGCACAGTCCACCACGACTCATAACTTCATATCCCGCCTGTGAACTCCTCGTTGGTCAGTTGGTTCCCATTTCTTGTTGCCTAACAGTAACGTAGGGGTATTCCCTCAAGCTTTCAAGCCGTCGCGCGGGTACTGCTGTACTACCATGGTATCCACCGTATCCTGCCGCCCGCCTAGCGCTGAGGCAAGTGCGGTCCCCCCCCCCTCTCTGTATCCAATGATCTCTCGGAGAATTTCGCTGCCTGGTGTTTGTTGTGTTTGACGCCTTTTTGTTTTTCTTTTGTACGAGTTCGGTATGGGAATTGCTCCTTGCGACGTACATATCAGAGGAGTGTGGCGGTTTTTCTTGAGGCATTGTGGGCTACACGGATCCGACTTTGTGCGAGAGAGACTGTTCTTGCTTTGTTTTTGAGTTGGTTCTGAAGAGGTCGGGTGCGACTACCTTATTATCGGAGACTGTGTGTGGGGATTCTTCCAATGCAGAGTAAAGGTGTTACCGTCCGGATCGTAGCCTGTGCCCAGCTCACCCACCAAACACGTTCACACCAACCATGATCCCACCCTGGCCCCTCTCCCTCCCCCAAACCCTCCTCTCCTTCATCTGCCTCTGGGCATCCTACCACGCATACCGCCGCCTGACAACCGGTGCGTCCCGCCGCCGCTTCATCGCCGCCAACGGCTGCAAGCCTCCCCAGACATGGCGCTACAAAGACCCCTTCCTGGGGATCGACTTCCTCTGGGACAGCTACCGCGCCACGCGGGAGCACCGGGTGCTGCAGATGACCAAGGACCGCTTCGACGCCTTGGGGTGCCACACGGCAAGCATCAGTATTTTGACGCTGACGTTCGTGGCGACGGTGGAGCCGGAGAACGTGAAGGCGGTGCTGGCGAGCGATTTTCGGAGCTATGGGTTGCCGGAGGGGAGGAAGAGGTTGCTGAGGCCGGTTTTGGGGGAGGGGATCTTCACGACGGATGGGAAGGAGTGGGTGCTTTCTTTTCTCTCTGTGATGAATACTTCCCCTTACTTGCGATGGTTCATGATCGCAACGTATGCAGATGGTGTACGCTTTTTCCTTTGTGCCTGAAATGCCCGTTGGAGATCCCTTTAGATTTAAACACTCTGGTCAACGAAGCAGTGCTGACCCAGCCGGTTACAGGTGGCAGCACTCGAGGGAGATGCTGAGGCCGAATTTCGTAAGGACGCAGATTGGCGACGTCGAGATGTTTGAGAGACACGTCGAACACTTGATCCAAGCAATCCCCAAGGATGGCTCCACCGTTCATCTACAGGGGGTGTTTTTCAAATTTAGTATGGACGTTGCCACGGATCTCCTGTTCGGAGAAAGTACCAACACTCTCGCACCAGGCTTTGCGGACGCTGAGGTCACTAAGTTTGTCGACGCATATGGGTATTGTTTGCAAGCTCTCGATGGGAGTAGCGTGACGGGAGAAGAAGAGGGTAGGACTTCGGCGTGGGGGTTTCTGAATCTCTTCCTGCCGAACCCGAAGTTGAAGCAGCAGATCGAGGTCGTGAACAGTACGCTCATCCCTTTCATCCGGCGAGAACCTTCTACTTCTATGTTAGAATGAGCCGCGACATGAGACTGACGTAACCAAAGACTTCGTCGATAAGCTTGTTGAAAAAGCCATGACACACCGAGACGCACGCAAGTCCCAACCCGAAAAGCACCCCACACCCTCCCGCTACGTCTTCCTCCACGAGCTCGTCTCCCAAACATCCGACACGGTCACAATCCGCTCCGAACTCCTCAACATCCTCCTCGCCGGCCGCGACACCACCGCCTCCCTCCTCTCCAACGTCTGGTTCGAGCTAGCCAACCGCCCGCACGTCTGGCGCCGTCTCCGGCGCGAAGTCGACACTTCGCTGGAAGACGCCGGCGGTCAACTCCCGACGTTCGAGAAACTCAAGGAGATGAAGTACCTCCGCGCCGTGCTCAACGAGTCGCTGCGGCTGCATCCCGTCGTGCCGGAGAACGGCCGGCAGGCCGAGGTCGACACGGTCTTGCCCGTCGGCGGCGGCAAGGATGGGAGGGATCCCGTTTTCGTCGCGAAGGGCCAGACGGTCCATTGGAGCCTGTACACCATGCATAGGCGCAAGGATCTCTATGGCGAGGACGCGGAATCCTTCGTTCCCGAGCGCTGGCTGGATGAGGGCGAGGACGGGGAGAAGAGGAAAGGGTTGAGGGTCGGGTGGGAGTATCTGCCCTTCAATGGTGGGCCGAGGATTTGCATCGGTCGTACGTAGTGCTTCCCCCGCTGACCATTCCCGGAAAAAAAAAACACTCGATTGAGGAATTGCTTCTTCGTAAGAAAGACTAACCACAAAGGCATTCCGCAGAACAGTTCGCCCTGACGGAAGCCTCCTACCTCACCGTCCGCCTCGTGCAGGCGTTTCCCCGCATCGAGAGCAGAGATCCGGAACCGTGGCGGGAGCTCTTGACGCTCACGTGCACGGGGCTGGGCGGGTGTAAAGTCGCCCTGTTCCCCGCCTCGTGAGCGGGTGCGGATCGAAGGGGAGTGAAGCGGAGTGGAGGGGAGGGGAGGGGAGGGGAGGGGAGGGAGGTTGAGTGTGTGTGTGGGAAGTGTGTGAGTGTGTGAGTGTGTGAGTGTGTGAGTGTGTGAGTGTGTGAGCGTGGTTCGAAGGGGGAGCGGAGTGTGGTGAATTTTACAACTCCACTTGTTTCTAGGCGGATTCTCAGCCTGTGGAGTCTTCCGTCTCGTCTGTATTATATCGTGTCGCATCGGATGGCATCGCCTATCGCATCTCATCACATCGCAAGGATGGTTCAGTGTGTATATTAAGACCAAGAAGAATACATACATACATGCATCAACCTATATACATATCCCATCGACTCAACCGGACACACCACATCCGGACTCAGCTCAACCCAACCCCTTCAAGCACGTCATGAGTAATCGTCTGCGCACTGACTACATGCAACCTTAAAACAAACCGCCGCCCCCCCCCCCCCCCCCCCCCCCCACACCCCTACCCTGCCCTGCCTGTCGTTGTTTACAGCGGAAACGCCCCGTTGGAGCGGAAACATACGCTAGTTATCTATCTAGAGTATCTATCTATCTATCTATCTCTCTCTTTCTCTCTCTCTCTCTCTATCTATCCATCTCCGCGAAGAGAACAAAAAGGCAAGAGCGGGCGTCTAGGTAACGGTCTGCGAAAAAGGTTTTTGATTGACATGTTGCGGCTGAGCTTGTGCGGCGTGCTTCTTTTCTTTCCTCTTGCTTCCCTAGTTTCATATAAAAAAAAAAAAAACTGGATAACGGGGGGTTTTTCGGGGGGGGGGGATTGTATGGGATAACTTAGTCATGTCGCTTGCGGGGCGATCTCGCTTACCTACCTATTCAGTAGGTTTGGTGGGTTGGGTAGGTTGGGTTGGGTGGGTAGGTGGGTATGTAGGTGGGTATGTAGGTAGGTGTGCTTTTAGTTGCACAGGTAGGTATCTTGTACTTATACTAATACCTATACTTATACTTGTACTTGGACTTATACTCGCACTCGTACTTATTTATACTTGTACTTATCCTTGTACTCATCCTTGTACTCATACCTCGATAGCCCAGCCAGCCAGCCAGTAACCCATTTCGGACCGTCGGTCGCGGAGATAGTCTTCCCTTTGAATCTTTCTTTTTAAAAAGCGCAGTAACTACGAGTGAGGGTTTCTTATGTATGGTTTTTTGAGGATTGCGGTTTGCTTTTCCTTAGTCTGTGGTTTTTCTTCCTTTTTTTGCCTTTTTTCCTATTTTTTTCTTTCCTTTCTGTCTTCCTTCCCTTCCTTCTCCTTAAGTCGCCGTTGCGTCTCATTCGTGCTGGTCATTGGGGCGCAAGGAGAATTGATGGACCTGTGTACTTCGAGGGGTTCGGAGGTTAGGTTTTCGTATGGTTTGGAGAGTCTGGGTTGATCTGGGTTGGAGCTTGGTGTTAATGCATGATTGGGGAATAGGTGCGTAAGTGGGTTATGGTGTGCATGATGGACATGGTGGATAGGGATGGGTAAGCGCGATTAGGGTGTGTTTGTGTGTGGTGGGACCAGGTAGGGAGAAAGGTGGTGGTGAGGTTTTGGTAAAGTTTTGTCTACGATGTGTAGGTCACTAGCCTTTTTGGTTGATGTGTGACATGTCGTTTGAAGAGGGTTTCTATTTGAAGGATATGTGAAGACTCTATGTAAGGTTTTGGGAATCAACTCAAATTTATCAAAGCCCATCACGTGCAGGTCTTGGTTGCTCTCAATATCCATACAGCAGATCAGAACTCAATCCTCACCCACATCATCATCCAGACCAACCTTTTTCAGAGCCCATCATGCTTGACCCCGACCTTCTCGGCCTCGTACTCCTTGGCCTCCGAATCCGGGCTCCTCGGCACTAAGCTGCCCTGCCGGCCGCCCTTCATGCCCGCCTCGGGGTCCACGACGCTGTTGCCCCGCTGCGCCGCCTGCACCAGCTCCGGGTTCTGCTCCTTGAGAATCTTGAAGTTGCGCTCGGCTTCCCAGTTCCAGATGGAGTCGGAGGCGAAGACGAGGTCCATCTCCTCCAGGGTGCGCTGGTTGGTCTCCGGGTACAGGGCCCAGACGATGACGATGGTGGCGACGTTGACGGCGCCGAAGAGGTAGAGCGTCTTTTCGTTGAGGGCGGCGAAGACGGTGGGGAGGAGGAGGGTCTGTTTTTTTGGGGGGTTCGTTAGATCGCATAAAATTGACGAGATATGTGAATTGCGGGAAAAAGAGAGTGGAAAATTGACATACCGTCCACCCGTTGCCAATAGACCAGCCGACCACACCCCACGCGTTGCCTCGGGCTCGGACTTCCAAGGGGAAGATCTCGGCCGGGTACAGCCACGGGACGGTCAACCACGTCGCTCCGAAAATGGCGGTGAAGAGGAAGACAAAGAAAATGGCACCTCCTCCCACGCCGGAAGTGCTCTTGCCAGCATGTTGGGCGTTGATCGTGGCGCGAGCGAGGCCCCCGGCGCAGAACATACAGATACCTTGACCGACTGAGCCCCAGTAGAGCGTCCAGCGACGACCGATCCGATCAAGAGTGAAGACACAGATCAGTGTGGCGAACATGTATGTGATATCATTAACACCGGATATCCAGAGACGGTCTTTGGCGGAGACACCGGCGATTGTGAAGATGGTGGGGCCATAGATGGTGATACCGGCGATGCCGATCCACTCCTGGAGAATCTGGAGCCAGACCACGAGCTGGACGCGGCGGCCGGTGTGGAGCTTGCCGGAGCCCCAGCCGAAGAACATGGCCAGGTAGCTGTTCTGGCTCGAGGTCTTTCGTTCGAGCTCGACGATGTTACGGATGTCTTGGAATTCGGCTTCTGCCGCGCCATCACCTTCGCCGCGGAGACGGCCAAGGATGTATCGGGCTTCTTCCTCGCGGCCCACTTTGACGAGCCAGCGAGGGGATTCGGGCATTGTCCACACGACGAAGAAGAGGAAAATGAGGGGCACGATCTGGAAAGCGATTGGGAAGCGCCAGATGAACGAGGAATTTACCTTTCCGTAGAAAGAGGTGCCGTATTCAATCCAGTAAGCGACGACGACACCGAAAATGTTGAGAGTAAATTCGATGGACACGAACTGGCCACGGGATGTGTGGCTGGCGGTTTCGGTGGCCCAAACGGGGGTGATGGCGTTTAGGATACCGGTCCCGATACCGTTAAGCACACGGGCGCAAAACATCCATTTGGCGTTTTGGGCGGAGCATTGGAGAGTGGCGCCGACGATAGCCCATAGGGAGGCTACAGCGATGGTCTTGATGCGACCATACCGATCGCCAAACCAACCGCCGAGGAAGGCGCCGAAGAGAGTGCCGGGTAGATAGTACACTGCGATCTGGAAGAGCGAATGTCAGATAAGTGACACAGGCCCAACACTGAGGTTCAAAGTTTGATGGTGTTGGAAGGGCTACTTACGATACCTCCTTGTAGAAGTGGCTTGTGGATCGCGACTATGCCTGTTGCATTATCAAAGGCGCCAAAGCCCATGGTGGAGGCATAATTGCGGTTGCCGTTGACCCCGCCCATGACACCTTGATCATAGCCAAAGAAGAAGATGGACAGACCGGCAACCAAGTTGACGGCGATGAGGAGAGCCCGCTTTTCATATCGGCGGGCTACATTGTAGCTCTTGATGTTCTCCATGGTTGCAGCAGTCTGCCTTTGTGGCTCAATGTGGTATAGAACGGATCAATACGGTAGGGCAAGGGAATTGTAGGTCCCACCGAGGCTAGGATGGGGGGGGTACGATACAAGGCCAAAGGTGTAAAGCAAGGGAGAGAAAGAAGTAGAAAGAGGGAGGAGATGTGGGTTTAGATTTATAGGTTGTACCTTCGGTAGATACAAAGTGATGGTGTGTCAAGCGTTGGAGCAAGGGATGCCGGACCATCCGTTAGCCGCCAGCCTTCGCATGCAGGCCTGGCCGTTTGATTAGCTACCACTACCTTAGTGTCACTACAAGGAGTGAGAATGGTTAGGAGGCAAAGTACTTTGGCGTTGCGTAAACACCAGAAATCGTGGCGACTTGATTAGCGGGATCAAATTCTAACATCGCTTGTGCCGTGTCACTCTTTGTAGATTGCTCCCCAGTGTGTTGATTGAAGCGCAAGTAGAACAGTACCTGCGGTACATGTGTTGAAGAGAATTAAGAAGTGACAAGGCAGAAGGAAGCAGATAGTGTGGGCGACTGGAGAGAGTTGAGTATAGTTTGGAGCTGTGGATTTGAAATGATTGATTCGAAGGATTGATAGATATGATGGATTGATGGATTGACGAGTAATATGGTGGGAGATGTGTGGAGCGCGAGTATTGATCCCGCACAATCCCCCAAAGTTAAGGTACCCCTCCTTTTCGCTAAGGGCAGTTTAAGTAGCGTTTGGCCCCAGAATTCCCCTATTGTCCTAACTTAAAGTTCCTCTTCATCAATGTGTTGGAGTCACGCGTGCTATCTTGTATCCCATAGGTTGATTAGTATATTCGAATCATCTGAATAATCATCCAATCATCTAGGTAGATCCTGGCAATCATCGCTTGGATAAAAATCCGCCAGATAGATATTAAGGTTGAGATAGAAGCGCAGTCGATTAACAGGATGATCGCCCCTTCGCTGCAGCATCCGCCCTGTCGGATTCACTCATTGATCATCGTACGCTATTCTCCACTACTTTGGATTCGAACTTTGGAAAGCTGGAAAAAGTGGGGTCCCGTTACCATGGCGGAGAAATCAACACTAAATGCGCACGCGAGCAGCAGGCCTGATCCTGGTACGAATACATGATTGTGACGCAGGACAAGGCCGCTAGAATATCACTAGAAGCTTTCCAGAAACCCGCTAGAAGGTTGGTGGAAGGGAGGAAAAAAAAAAGTGGATCGACATGCTGATCTTCAAAAGCCTGTGATGACGTGAGATGACCAACCAAAGACTCTTGGCATGACGAGTCCGACGATCACCGAACCTTCTAGGAAATGCAGCCGTCCCAAGGTCTACGTATACATACACAACCTCAACCACTGACAACGCTCAAGCCTGGAAGCGCTCGACTCGCTTTCCAGTGCGCCTATTGCCCCCCGGCTGCGGCAGGCTTCCTGATGACAGCTGTAAGCCTCACGTCATCAACGCCGACGTGGCATGCCTTGCGCTTCAATTATCACCCACCCACTCCCCTCTCCTTTGTGTCATTGATGATTATGGGTACCAGCACGTCTCCTCCGCTTCCCCGCGATCAATAGCCCGTAATGCTCCTCCAATGGATGACTGCGTAAATGATTTTGTTCTCGGCTCGTCTATTCTTGTACACTTGTCCCGACGGCGTCGCTAATCTTGAGATCGACAACCCATGCCTAATGTTTACACCCATCATCTTCCCCCCCCCTGCCATACCGACATGTGCTGCAGCCCAATGCAGCATTCGCACGACAAGCCGTACCGCAGATGTTGCCACCCTCTAACAAGCAAGATGAGCTCGGAGTCTGGACCCCGGCTCGGTAGCGTTGACCACCGCTGGCATTTCCCAAATCAGCCTAGAAGATCCCGTGTCCGACACGTACCAACCATGTCACAGATCCAACTCTTGATTCCGACGGCTCATAGGTTCACATCTTTTCTATCAACCCGAATCTGCTCGAAGCTCCTTTTGGAGCCGCGATTCAATCCCTCTCAAACACGGCACGATCCCCATTGGAGCGAGTTCGAAGATGAATGCGTCATTGGTGTCAGGTTCCTCATGACCTATTTACCCCAGCTTTTGCCTGATTTTAGATAGCCACGGAGGCGCGATCCCGCTCAAGATGACGTTTGAAACGCAAGGAGCGGTAGAGTACACGCGCCAATTAGACTCCGCTATCTCGGCGGGACAGCTTCAAAAACAAACATTGGTTTCAGGATCTTCCCGAGGAAGTTGGCTTCTAATCATCGTAGAGGGGAACACCTCTGGTGTGCCGTTTCTAGCCGTGTTTTTTGTCCGAAGGAATCGCAACTTGACCAATGATCGATTAATTGCCCTTTGTATTGGTGCGGTGGTATGGACAAGCTTCCGTCCCAAAGCTAGAACTTTTGCAAAAGCTCCCAGAGGAGTCGCAGTAAAGCTTAAGCAGAAGTGGTGAACCTTGCCATAGATGCAAAGAAACAATCCGTTGGTGTGTCGGCTACGAGTATGATGGTCTACGGTAGGTCTGATCTCCTTGCAGTGAACAATCACACAGCAAAACGATCTTCACCAGGAGATTTATCCTACACGAATGCCAGCGATGGCCGCGGCCTCGTCGTGACTGCAAAGATACGACGCGGAATGAGCACAGCTCACGCCCATGTAACACGCCTTATCTACAGGACAATGAGATTACAGAGTAGGCATAACGCTCCTCGGACTCCGATGAGGGTAGAGTGGACGGCGTAATGGACCTGATCCTTTCCCAACACAAACCGCACTACTAATCTCAACTTTTCACCGACCTGATGGCGTGAACGTGGGAGGTCGTAGAGGTAGATGGGTATTTACAAAGTGCTACCCGTTTCCCCTTCGCTACTGCTGCGCTGTTCTATCCCACAAACCCCTCTTCCGCACAGCCAGGAAAAATCACGCTTTGTTTTTCTCGCCTCGAAATTGACTCGCCGACACTGCTCCTTTCCACGGGTCGATGCCGAACGCAACGAAACGTCCACCTTTACCGTCGTCGCATCACACAGCGTTCCTGATCCTCGCGGAAAAAGCTCTCTGTGCCAGTCCGCCGAATGATAGATGGCCTTGCGCAATTTAACCCAGAGAGTTGTATCGGTATCGTTACTGTCATGGATGAGAGTATTACTGTCAGTATTTTAAGTGCTGTTGATTTGGGCATCGCAACGACTGCAGATGAGAAGCCATTTGATGATATCTGACGTCGGACTTCAACAGTGCGCTTCTAGCCCTACACGCAACTTGGCTATCCTCGCGGCGATACGTACTGCGCATTTTTTCAGGTACAGCGCATTGATGGTCAACTGTGATGTACTACGACTTTCTCACTGCAAATTCTAAGTTGAAATGTTGGTTTCACTATGGACTACGTGCTGCCGCTTTTCCTTCAAGGAGTGAGGGTAGTCGTTGGATTTCAGGGTAGCGGGAGATACCAGTTCCAATTCCCCCCTCCCACCAGCTTAGGCCACCGACCGCTTCCATAGATGTCTACATCCTCTTCTGTCCACGCGTATGCTTTGTGACCCTTTCCTCCTGGCGCCCCGCCTCGCACGGGCGAAAAGCAGACAAGTCCATAAGAACAATCACAAAAAGAAGAGAGGCTCCGGGAGAGATATTACCGCTCTATGA
Source organism: Evernia prunastri (assembly GCA_003184365.1). Lineage (NCBI taxonomy): Eukaryota > Fungi > Ascomycota > Lecanoromycetes > Lecanorales > Parmeliaceae > Evernia > Evernia prunastri. The sequence goes on from NKYR01000094.1 coordinate 105,160, forward strand.
CTCAGTATCAACAACCCCCGTCGCCTTCATCGCCCCTCATCATACGCACCCTATCAGTCAACGCACTCCTCGCTCCCGCGAACATCACCGATATAGACCCCAGCCGCTCTGAAGATGACAGAACTTCCAAGTCCCATCACTAACGCAACGCAGGCCTTTGCGATTACCACCACCTACAGGACACCCCCCGCCTCCCCCCCGCCCTGGTGTGATCCCCTCAAATCAAGTCTCCCGGCCCCTTCTCTACGGAAAAGAGTCAAACCAACTTCCATCTACCAAAGCTTTTATCCCCGCATCACCACAGCCAGGTCCCCGATTCCGCGCTTCTCTACCGGCGAAGCGGTCCGGAACGGCACGCCCCAAATCCGAGGTGCTCGTTGACCTCGTAACGTTTCGAAGTGAATGAGTTATCGTACCGCTCTCGCGGCCACACGCACAGCGACTTCCCGGACTGCGGGTTGTACACCGGCGCTCCCCGGCTGCGAAGCGTTGGGGCCTGCGTGAAAGGATGAAGGAAGGAAGAAGAAAGTACTCGTGGGATCTCGTGTCTTTCCCATCATGGGGGGCTTGTCATGTCGTTGACAATGGGTGGATGGATTGTGAGAGGGTGAGGTGCTGGTAATATTGGCTGAGAAATTGCTGCTTCTGCCATTAGCCATCACATATCAAATCCACAGCCATCACCAAAAAAACAGCTGTTAATCGTGCAAACGCTGTCACGGGGGTCCTCAACACCAGTGGGGTGGGGGCAGGGCACAGTAAGCTAACCTGAAGAGAGACATATGTGCTCCCCCGCAGTGCCAAAAAGAAAAGCCCGCCAAATGGCTCAAACGACGGGTCTCGTACAGGTTCGTCTCGGACGAGAGAACGGTCAGCGCTAGCAACCGATTGAGACGGAAAGACACCTTACTGATGCAGAGGTTGTGATTTACCTCCTCGCTGACTGGAGGCCGATGCGAGCTGATAATATAACAGATCCCGACGGGAAGTAGCGCCCGACCATTCGAAAAAACCTTTGAATGTTCAGACGAGTCGGATTCTCTGAGTGACTGCGTCCCTCGTGAACGCGTTCGTCAGATGGAATTTTGAAAACTTGCTATCCTGCTTGCTGTGTTCTGCGGGAGGAGTTCTATTCGGATATGGTAGTTGCGATATGTTTTGTTCATGGTGAATTATACGATAGAATTAGGCTTGGTTTTTATTCGTTGAGTAGGCGTGTTGCTAAAAACAGGTCGTGATACGTTTTGGTAGAGTTAGAACGGTGGTAGATTGCAAGATTCCATGGCCGAATACGGTAATCCATCAGGGTCTTGAAAAAGTTGCTCGAGGTTTCTTTGCCCGGACGAAAGAAAAGCGAGCGTCGCATGTGGCACCGCGTCACTGCGGGACCGTGGAATTATTCGAGAGGACTTGTGAGTGGAGGGCAGCTAAGCCTTTTTCTGTGCGAGTGCAACGGGCCAGGAAAGCGGGTTCTACGGAAGGGCGATTCCTTGTACCAGAGGGTAGGTTTGACGAACGGGTCCTTTGGATGTGATCTCCTGTACTCCCGGTCCTGGCGTGAATTTCGAGCTGACAGTCTGCTGAGATGTTTCTCTGAAGCGGTGAAGGTGTAACTCGGTTCGGTACTGAAAAAGACCGGCTGTCTTATTCTTTAGAGTAAGAACCCCACATTGTTATATCTGGTAGAGCGAGAGGGAATATGTCCCGAACTAGGAGAGTTCAATCCGAAGGCGAAGAAGAGAGAGAAGAAGACGAAGAAGAAGATCAATACGTCCAAAAAAGAGTTTATATCTCCGCAATGGCATCTAGTTCCCTCGAAACTTGAGTCCCGTTCAACTCAGCCGCTGACCCATCGACGGCCACGGTGGGGAAGTTGTGACCGCCGTCCTTCAAGCCGATGTCCTGGCTCGATGTGCAGGCTGTTTGGCTGCCCCTACGTCCGGGCAGGCGCAGGAGGACCTGTGGCTGTATTCGCTGAAGCAGATGCCGAGACGGTAGTCGCGGTTGGAATCGGCGCGGCAGAGAGGGTGGTGGCGACTACATCGCTGGGGATCTTGGTGGAAGCTGATGCTGATGGTGTAACGGGTGGAAGGCCTAGGATAGAGCCACTTGTATAGAGGACGAAGCGTGCGCTGATGCCTAATTGACAGGGCAACACCTCGCTTTCGTTGCCGCACCACCATGCGCCAGTTCCAGCATTGTTCGGCAACAGGAGGCCAATCTTAACCCAATACCGGACGCAGAAGTCTTGTTCCTCGTCCACCTGATGTGCTTGGGCCTGGGACTACCTTGCTATAATACTCACCGATGCCGTACTCGGCCTTGCTACGTCTTGAGGTGGAAATCTGCTTTCTCTCTTGGTGAGGTCACTCGTTGCATTGAACCAAGGTCATGCAAGACAAGGGACGATCTACGCAGTGCGTCCATCAGCTGGACCACACTGCTTTCCTCGTTGCGAGCAATCAACGACACTGCTGGGAATCACTCCGAAGCATGATTGGCCAGGTTTCATCGCGTCCAAGTACCCTGGCAGACTGTCTGAATTCTCGGCGAGTGAATACCACGACCCCAGCCGCTTCTTCAAGTCTGTCAGCAAGAAAAGTGCGGTATTGTTCTACGTCTATTTCCTTGAAATCGTTGGAGATCCAATGCACGGATCCAATGCACGGAGAAAGCGACTCACAACCAGGCTTCGAACCTAGCAAATTTGACCCCAACTTGGCAAGAACGTAGACCCAACGCTCCGCTGTTTCCGCATTTAAGGAGCTGGCAATAAGAAGACGTCCGGCAAGGAATCTGATAGTCCCAGATGCAAGGTTCGGAACAATTGAACGTTGAAACAAACATGATGGAGCCCTCAGTAGGGAGCGCTAATGAGTAGCCTGTCAAGATTAGTACTTCCGATACCGGAGGAAGCGTGATGTCAAAACGTATGATTCAGGATCAAATTGGCCCCGCTAAGTCAGAAACCCGTGCCGGACTTGAACGCACTACCGAAGATGCGCTCAAATATGAGGAGAGACTTCGGGAACCTTAGCGTCTCGGCGCCGGAAAACTCTTGGTCTTGTTGAAGAGCACCACTCCATCAAGGCTCAAAGGTAACATATATTTTCTTGAAGTCCTCGTTCTTGCTTATGAGAATTGGGGCTTTCCACCGCCTTCCAACACGTACAATCGCGTCCTTCGCTCCTTTTAATGTAATCGCCCAAGCTACAAGCAATTCCATACGGTGGCTCGCATTGTACCAAGATACCATTTCATCGAAGATGCACAGTATGGATAGAAGAAGATGCCGAAGAAGCGTGCTCGTGGTCGGCTCATGGGCGAGCTTGCTGGCCGGTCGCTCCGTCTGCCTGTGTACATTGCTCTTAGCAATGCAGATTTGTCAGCTAATAAGTAAAGAGTCCTGCGAAGCTTCGACTACTCATCAAGCTTACGACGGGTCTTAGAACAAACTGGGAAGCAAGTGCAGCGAAAAAAATCCAACATCTGAGCACGCGCTCTTGCGAAAGCCGCAAAGGCATCTGTGCGTATAGAATGTTGCACCATGCGAAGCGGGTTGGATCTAGAATATGCGCTGGACCGACGAAGCGCAAGCATCTTATCTAGAACTGTGGTGCGCTGTAGGAAATATCCAATCTGAATCGTCCTTGTCGCCTTTCTCTGGGGAACGATGGCTTTGCCAATGTTACTGTACGTCGCGTTGATATGGACGTCCACTGTCTCGTCGCTGCTCATAATTCCGCCGCAACCATTAAAACCACCGGATCCAGAGCCAGATGCTGTACCTGTACTGTCGAATAGTACAGTTGGGACCAATGACTCCCTATCCACCTTCCCCACATTGACAATGCTCGATCAAGGGTACAACACGTCCCTGTCCAAGCTCAACTTGTCCGCGAATCCAACCTTCTTCTGCGACGAAGGATGGGGACGCGATCTGAATCTACGCATGTGCCTAGAAGCACTCGCATCCGTTCCTTGGCCGGTTGGGCCTGATTCCAGGCCTTTGAGTTTTGGACCGCGTGAGGCGAGGGTTTTTGACATTGGGCTGCCGAGACGATTCATGAGCGGTGAGTGCCCCATTTTCAGATATGGAGGCGCTCCAGTCCTGACCTTCGGAACAGCTGATGGTATTTGCGCCATTCAGCCGTTTGTTGTGCCTGGGAAGGTGTCCGCTCATGTATCGCCGTTGAATGCGTACAGTGCCACGGCTGCAGTCATCCAGAGGTGCGTAGGCGGAAACCCGTCGCAAGGAGGGCAGGTACGAAGTTTTGGTGAGTGCCGTGGAATTTTCGTTGGACTGGCCCTTGCAGCGGATCCTGTGCAGCTGACCGCGATCGTTCAGAAGGCGATAACAATCTCGCTGTTACTGTGTCGGAGTATGACCCTCACTTGTGGAGTGGTAAGGTGCATTGTTCTGGAAGCACAGGCGGACCCGGGATTATAGCGTCTTGCAATAATTTGGCAAACAATATGGACGCCTCCGAGTCGTTGAAAACCTTTGGGCCCCATAGTCAGCCTTACGACTATGCCACTCCTTATACTATCAAGTCAGGTAAGAGAATTCTCACATATGAGAGGGCCTGTGAGTAACAATTCATTTGACAGACGATCGATGTTACTTGAGCATCACCGTTCCACCAAACCGCCCTCCTTCAAGAACAGCAAGCTGGCATGAGATCTGGGAAGGAGTGATACTTGTCAATGCAATGTGCATAAGGGCGGGAAAGCGAGGCGTTTTTACTGTCAATCCAGCCGGTAGATCCAATATCTTCCTTGGATCTGAACGGTCGCTGATGATTGACATAGAACCAGAGGAGCATCGTCGACTCCAAATCGAGATAGGGGATTTGCGGGAGAGTAATGATCTGACTTTACCAGTCACTGTTGTCTGAGGAAGTGACGGAAAGGAGTGCTTGGGTGGGGGGGGGGGGGGGGGGTAAATGTGGCCTCAAAAGTCGGTACAGCGCTTTTTAACATTTCAGCCATTGTGGCCTATCCTTTATCCACCTGTCATGCACGGAGGGGCTGGTGGGGCTTTGAATGTGCGCCTTGATGAAGATGTCCTTGTACATGTACGAACAAGTCGATCATTCACGTTGTGGACATTGCCTCCAAGTCGAGCAATTTCACCTGAGCCCTCTCCAGCTTCAGCACATTTCAAAGACTTTTGGCAGGCCGAAACAGTCACACTTACCTCCTCAGCCAACCATGATGTTTATGGGCTTCATCTTTCTTGCCGGCTTGCTCGACAATTTATGTGTTGCGACGCGGGATGAGTCCAAATCGGCCTCAAACCAATGGGATCCTTTAATTGAAATTTTTAGTATCGCAGAATTCTTTAGGAGAGTGAAAAAGTGAAACATGCGGCGGATTACAGAATTCTCAGGTGCTCTAGAGTAGAATCACCCCCTCTAAACGGACTCCAGTCCTGGTCGCAAACCCCGCCTTAGACCCGACCAGACCAGACCAGCAATCGCATAAATCCAATCCATAGCATACTCGACATCTATTGTTTCCGACAGTTCAATTACAGCTTCCACCCATCCACCTCCTACAGCAACCTATAACAGTATAGTTGCTCAAGAATCATGAGCATTTACAGTTCCTGCTCAGCGCATAAGAACGGCTCCTTTCCCAGGCAGCGAACGTGTAGGCCAGTCGCTTGTGCTTCTACGCTACCGCGTGGGCGCGTCATAGTAATCCAGAGTGCTGAGGAGGATCCGAAAATTATAGAAGGATATCGTTACCCGTTACCAATCGCTTTGGGGGTACGCGTCTTCGTCAATTAGCGGGCAAGTACCGCCGTACACAAGATATTCCTGAATTGCTTTGCTTGTTCGGTTTCCCTGAGATCGCAAGTCGCTGTACTCGGCCCAGAGATCTGGTTCAAGGTTCCAGCACTGAGGCGGATTCTCGCCTAGTATCTCTCCTCGAATGTATGCCGAATTCAAGTTCAACACTTTGCTCATTTTCTCAAGTGTTTCAAGCCAGGTGCCTTTTACCAGTCGTATTGTGTCCATAGAAATGTGCTTCAAAGTTGATGCATGGTGCTCGAAAAAGCAGTTCAAGTGTTTGGGAGCTGCGTCGACGTTCTTTATTGCAAAGCTTTCAAGACACGGCCATATTTGGGTTCCAACAATCTGATTTAGCTTAGCCGGAGAGTATGGTTTATTCCAATCGAAGCTTATCGTTAAATTCTTGAGGTTAGGAGCCGCGGCGAGGAATTTAGCCAGCTTAGCATTGTTGCGGAGGTATCTGCGACAGACTAAAATTTCCACACCAATCTCATTTCCGCTGTCATCCATACCGGTAGAGATCGCAAGCTCCAAGGCAGTTAGGTGGTAAAGGGAACTCTCCATGCGCTTCAGAATCTCGTCACTCAGCTGTAAGAATTTCCAATCAACGCTGCCAAGCTCTAGTGTACTGAGTTCAACACCAGCTGCGTGGACTGCGAGAAGCAAAGAGCGCATGAAGGGAATGCCGCAATAATCTCCACCCGCGTTTATGAGGCCTGCTGCGAAAGGATTCTTAGCGTTCGTAGGCCTTTGGCAGATGGCCCATCCATAGTTCATGCATATCTCCGACAGCTTTGGTAGACGAGACATAGCATCAGCAAGCTCCTTAAATCCGTAGTCTCTGTTCCGAAGGTCTTCCTGCTTAGCGTACATTCGAGTGTACTCTGTGTAAGCCTCTTCGAGACAGCTTCTTGAGTAGTTATGACGAGGCCTCTGGCGGATCCTGGTGATATTACGTCGCCAAGCGCGATGAGCACGCTCACTAGCATCAGGGGCTGGAGTTGCTTCGAGGTCTTCCGGATGAATGCGATGACAGATTTGTCTCTCCCAACTGTCTTCTGTTTTATACTCGTCCAAAGTGTTCGGCTCGTAATACAAAGAAGTAACCTGTTTGCTGATGACGGGATGCCGTGAGATTTTGAGGAGACGCTGAAAACTCTCAGGCATGAAAACTACATTTATGTCTTCGAGCAAGAAAGGCGTGGCAACATTGTTCCAGAAGTTGGACACCAAGCGAAGGTTAGGAACGTCCTCCTTGTTGATGTGGTAGCATACTAAACTTGCAATTTCCGGAGGCAGACGGTCGCTATAGCAGACAGATTGAGGATCGGACAAGCTGTGGTAGTTTAAAGCCATCGAGTGTCCGTTATTGCTCTGCTCGAAGCCGGAGATTGTTGACATTGCTCAATTCTTTGGGTGCGACGCGGATGAAACAGACGCGAGCTGTCTTGGCGTTGTTTTCACTCCAGACACCCGGCGCTTGAAAATGAGGGAAAGCATGTGCTACTAATGGCTTGGCGATAACACCTCATATTCCACACATCCTTATGTATATCATACCTTAGAGCATATTATATTCATCTTACTATGAGCCGTGTATGATTCTCTATTCCTACCCAGGACAGCGAGAAAGCTCAGATATTATAACAGATTTGTACCTGTTGGATGGCTGAGACACGTCGAGAGAAATTTACTTGGAGAAATCATAACAGTATCGGCAGCACATCAAATAGACAAGCACCATCTCTGAAGACTTAACTCCCTTCTTCCGTCCGCCTTTTTTGCAAGAAACCTAGCTAAATGAACTCCCTTCTCCTTCCATTCCGATTATGGTTGGAACCTCAGCGAGCGCGCAGGATTTCTCCATTCCTCCCCCGGCAGAGACTTTCATCTCCGCTTCTCGCTCTGTCCTTTCCTTATCGCGATCAGCAGCTATGACCTCGAGGTTGAATCGCGGCATCCCGCATGCGACAAGTGTGCCAAAACATATCAATACTAGGGCGAAAACCATAATGCGGTCAATGGATTTCGCATAAGCTTGTCTCAATGCTGTAAGCTCGGCCGCGTATGTAGCTAGAGAGGGAAGATTCAGGGTTCCAGTGCGGATAACGGCGAAGGAGGGAATCGAGGGGGTGAGAAGCCGAACAAAAAGAGTAAGGGAATTATCTGGAACATTGGAGCCGATTGATACAGCGAGAACACTAGTTCAGAGCAATGATCAGTCGCTGTTTGACAATGCCTGCACTTTATCATATTGGAGCAAAGGGAAGCGCGAGAGCGTACCCGCCGAGCAAGGCGACGAATGTGGCGATGCCGTTGCCTACGAATACGTCTTCTTCTCTGCACAAGCCGACACCAGTCAGCGTAGTTAAACACATTTACACATATTTCTTATAGCGGACTGGAGTGGGATGGGCCAGTAAAGATGTGGAATGGGAAGGTAAATGTTCAAGAGTTGTGTAGCTTTCAATGGAAGCCTGAATAGCGATATAAGGCGTATTCTCCCCCATCCCGGTTCCCCACCCTGCAAGAACCATGAAGTTTGCCCAAAGCGCGGTCGGCCTTGAAATACCGAGCGTCATGAGAAGTCAAAGAGAGATGACTGCCAAAGCGAGGCAAAATGCAATGACTTTCGCATGAAAGGGATGTAAAGGTCCCATTGTCCCTTCAAGAAGCACAATAAACGTTATGTATGCTGACTCGGGGTGGAAAGTCTTGTAAACTTTGCCCATTGTTGGCTGGTACGCGGTCAAAGTCAGAAGTTAGACAGACCCGTACCACCCCACGTCATCGAAAGCTTTGAAGTCTGTGGAGATTCCGGGAATGGCGACAAAGATGATGGTAGTATCAATGGCCACTAGGAATGTTCCAAGGATCAAACAGAGTAGGATGATGACCAGTCTCTATTGGGTGGGATAATGGATTGGAGCTCCGGCGGCGAGCTCCTTGACCGAGACATTGTCCTGGCCTTCGGTCTTTGCGAAATTGGCATTTCAAGTTTCTGGAATGCTATCCACGTGGAGTGGAAGTACCAAAACTTATTAATTTTTTTTGGAAAGCGAGAGCGAACTTGTAGTTCGTTTCGAAACCCGATTGTGGTTGAAGCGACCGTCTCTTTTCTGTAGCAATCTGCAAGCACAATCCTTTGGGTCGCCTGTAGGGCGTTTCGCTCTAGCCTTGGCGATGCATCTCCCAGTTTTGTCTTTGTATGAGCGTTACCAATGCAAGTCCAGGCTATAATGCTGTCGTTCCCAGTTTCCGAAAGGAGTAATGCATGCGAATGAAGCAAGCGACCCGTCGGAGCAGGCCCACAGCCTTGCGGACCATGCCGCCCCGAGACAACTCTCCGTGCTTCACTCTTAGGTTGAATCGTTTCCTTGTGCTTATAGTGCAATATCTCATTCAAATCCCATTGCAACAGGCTGCAGTGAGCTGAAAATGACCTTATCCGTGCCAATAAGATCATCACGCAAATGCTCTAAAGTGGCGCCATTCAGTACGCTGTATGTAGCTAATACCTTTGTCTCCATGTGCCGAGGCTAAACAAGATTGCGCACTGACGAGGTCGAGACAACAAATCCTGAATCCTGAGATATGCAGTAAGCCGGACTATGCACGCTGCAGAAGCCGCGTCCGGTATGGATATCTTATGTGCGATGAATGGCGCGCGAAGTTGATGCGCTAGGTAGGAAGTGCATGAGATTGTTATCAGTACCTTTGTTCACGTTTCATATGGATCCCCCCAATAAAGGAGGCGCAATATCAATGGCTGCTACGCTGAGTGTTTTATTCGTTGTGCTTGCCCAACGGAGAATGCCAGAAGCCTTATTACTGTGGTTCTTTTATGTCTCGGGGTGCAGGTTTGTGCTGATCGCTTTCTGCAATATTACAGAAAGATGGAGGATCATGTCATTGCCTCGCCGCTCAGGTACACCGAAACTTGCACGCTATCCAGTCTCACGGATTGTTTACCTTTGGTTCCTACCTTTTTTCTAGCTTTGACACTGCAACCAGCGACCAAGATGGACTCAGCTGGAGAGCCACCCCTTTACGACGGTCGAATCTCGCGAGTTGCCTTTAAGGTCTGTGGCTACCTTAGGGTTCTTGTTTTGATCGATCACTGACGGCTTGATGACTACGAACAGGCTCTTATTGGTGTCTTCTTTGCTCTGAGCATAGTTGTAGCAATTATTCGCTTGTTGCTGCAGGCGAAAATCCATCGTCGTCTATATCTGGATGATTACTTCCTCATCTTCGCTTGTGCGTGTCTGACCGCGAGCACAGTACTTTGCTATAGGGATGTTGAAGTTCTCTACTGGGGTCAGGAGTTGAACCTCAATGTAGCGCGTTTGTCTTTTATTCTCGCGGAACATGTTGAACCTGCCGCTGGTATTGACGCGTATCTACGACTGGACAAGACTTATCACTCTCTCATATGGACTGCAATTTTTTCCATCAAGTTTGCCTATCTAGTCTTCTTCCGACGTCTTATCGATCGAATAGGGCCTTTGATTATCTACTGGCGAGTCGTTACGGGCATTATCCTCATCTCTTTCCTCGTCTGCATTGTACCCGTCCTTGTTTCTTGTCAGAGAACGGGGTTGGAAGCTAGTAAGCACGTTCGTCTTCACCTTTTCTGCTAGGCTGACCACTTGAATTCAGCGATTTGTGGCTCGCCTCAGTATGTCTACCGTTCCGTGATCGTGGGCGACTGTGCCATTGCTCTAGATATTATTACGGATATATTGCTCGTTGGCGTCCCCATTCGACTTCTTTGGTTCGTGAAAATCAAGCCACGACAAAAACTGATCGTCGGTACTTTTCTCTCACTGAATATATTCATGGTCGTTACCGCCGCTATAAGAGTATCTGGTCTCACATCTCGCGGCAATATCGACGACGTTTGGGCGTTCGTCTGGAGTCAAATAGAAGCCTGCGTCGCAATCTCTGTGATCTCACTGACGACCTTTCGCTCAGCCTTTGTTGATTCAGTGTCTTCACGCGCCCGCAGAGAGAGGGTCAAGAAGCCGTGGTACTCCGGCACTATCCACGCTATCAAGCGCAATACAGCTCAGCAACTTAATGATGAGGATGACATCCAGGGGCTACCTAAAATTCCATCTGCAACGTTGACGGGCATGCGAATCTTCATTCAAGGTGGGCGTCGTAGTCTGACCAGTCACTGTCCTACGGCGACAATTGAGGGGGAGCTCGACAAGTGGCCACTTCACCAAGGCCATTACGAGTCGAACAAAACTACAATTTGAGGGTGTTGCAGGGTCACTCAATGAAGGCCAATGGCATACTTGGAACATGCGGAGACGGTCCAGACTCAGTGCCTAGCAATCCCCCTGACCCCTTGATGTTTCCTCCTAGAATTTTAAAGTTTCATCTAAGACGTACTCAATGAAATCAAAGATGTATTGCCTGGTTCAGAAGTATGAAAATAACTGATGAAACAAATGTTTGATGTCCTGTAGCCGGCAGAGGAGAGTGCTTCAATTGCCAAACCCAGATCTAGCGATGGACGAGCCAGATGCGTGGCTCGGGTAATATTGACATAGAGCTTTTGTAGAGAGAATAAGGAAGATACCTTGCGGAAAGCGTCACAATATTTCTCACAGCCATACGGAGAGGGGCGATGCCCACGGAAAATCCAGCCTCTGCATTGGCGAATTCTGCAGAGAGTGTACCTAAAGATTGACTGCATGTCTTGCGTTTGAGGGCCCCACTGCTTCTATAGTGTTTATAGCTGTGGCCTGGCCCCTGGTCAACCAATTGATACGGATTGATTGGATGACTGGCCCTGCGACTTGCGCTGCCAATTAATTTTCGACTTCAGATGCAGGGGTTTCCACCTACGCCCGGAGCATGTACCACCTCATTTACCCTCTGCGCATCGCTGCAAGGCTCCGCAAAGATTACCTTCTATGGATAGGTAATTCATGAGTTCGGCAGTCCAGGCTGAGTCTTCACGTACGGTGTTGAAGGATCAATAGCACGCCTCATCCCTGAGAGACCACTTATAAGCCAGAAATTCCGTCGGGCATTGACTCTCCAGCCGCCCGTCGGTACAAACGTCCACATGCAAGACGGCGCGGAGTTGGAGCTGAGCTCAGCTGGCAGATCTTCGAGACTTCCGAACACGGACATAAATTACTCGAAGCAGCTTTGCCCCGCCTTGCTCCATGCGGGCCTACTTGAGCGTAAGGACTTCGTGGAATGGGTGTTGTGTGTGTGGGTCACGGCGTAGGTGAGTCTCCAATCTCAATGGCTTTCTATTGATATAAGTCCTACGAAATACTTCTTGCTTCGACAACTCTGTCTCTGCCTCATCCCAAGGATCCTTTTTTCCCCTCGTCTTGTTATGTGCTGTTTATTCGTTTATTTCCAAACTTTTGTCCCTACCAAAGGTTTCAAAATCCCTCGCTTCTTACCCGGCTCGGCGAAGTAGGACGTCATGGAGCACGGTCAGAATGCGTCGGGCTACGTGGATAAACAATCACCGTCCGGTCTGGGTTACTGCAACGAGGCTCGGATTAGTCCTTTGCCAGACCGCAACCTCGAAATCATCTCGTCTTCAAATTCTTGGGTCTTTGCACTTGTGATCTTGATGCTCTCGAGAGTGTTGCTGTTCAGACATCTTCGGATCAATTGGGCCTCGAGAACGGCCTCGGTCCCACAGAAGAGAAATATTCCACCTCAGCTTCCGTATCGAACATCAGTAATTGGCAATGTGATCTCGTACCTGATAGATACCGCCCAATTGGCTTCTTCGATCACGCGAGTTGTCCATATTCTATATCCTCGGCCTCCCTTGACCAACGTTGAAAGAAGTAGCTGATATCTCCGCAGACGAAAATTCGGAAGCTCTGCGGTTGTCCGTCTTAATTTCTTCCGGAAAAGAGATATCTACGTCAGTCCTGGAGCAGAGTATCTTAACGCGGCCTGGAAAAACACTCAGGGCATGACATCTACCAATGGCATCGACATCGCTCTACAAAACACTTTTGACACCCCAAAACAATACATGATGTTTTTCAGAGCCGACAAGTCCGGCATCACTCATGACCCCCAGCTTCAGAGCTCGACCAGGCCAGAAGACCGTGTGTTCTACCTTATGCACAAAGCAACCGTGGATTGCCTTGCAGGCTCACATATCGCGATTGCCACTCAGAAATTCCACGCTTTACTCGAGAGAAGATTTAAGGCTGTCCCAGTCCAAGATGACTGAGTCGAGATGGATGACCTGTTCGGCTTTCTCTGACCCCTTGTATCCTAATCTACTGTTGAAGCAATGTGTGGTGCCAATCTTGTAAAAATGTTTCCGGAATTCATCGACAGCTTCTGGAATTTCAACAGCAGCATGCCAAAATTGCTTCAGGGCTGGCCTCGATGGATGATGCCAAAGGCATGGCAGGCACGTGACCAATGCATCTCAACCATGAAACAATGGCGTAAGATGAGCGGTAAGGAAGGCTTCGAGAAGAATTTTGATGGCAACGTTATTATTCTGCGAAGATGGAGCTACTTTTCGAAGATGCAAGGGCTCAGTGATGACGGCGTCGCGTGCTCAGACCTTGGAAATCTCTGGGGGTAGGCTATGTGGCAAGATGGAAAAAACAAGATTACTCAGCTAATCGTCTTCTGTTGTTCTGGCACGCGATGCGCGACCGCTCGCTCCTTTCCCGGGCCACATCCGAAGCCAACGCCTGCCGCGCGTCTGACGCAACCAAATCCCTTTCCTTCGATACGGCAAAGCTTTGCAACCAGCCTCTTCTTCAGTCTAGCTACGCTGAAACACTCCGTATGTACGTTGCCGTCTATATCATCTGCAAACCGGAGTACGAAGACGCTCAGGTCCTAGATTGTATCATCCCTAAGGACACAATGATCGTGATATCCAGCGCCATGGCACATTTGGATAAGCGAAATTTGAGTCTAGGAATGATGGAAGAACATCCTGTGGAAACCTTCTGGGCTGATAGGTTCCTAACCTCCTGCAACAACATCTCTCGACCTTCTTCCGAATGCTCGACCGTTAGTAATCCATCAGCATCAAAAAATGACCCCGACACACCTGCTATGTCTGCAGTCTCTGGTCCTGATCCACGGGAGCCCAAGTTCTCCCTGATCAATTACAGTGGATCGTGGGTTCCTTTGGGAGGTGGTATCCACCAGTGTCCGAGAACGCATTGGGTGAAGTTACAAATGCTGCTCAGTTTTGCTATTTTAAGCGCAGCTTTCGATGTCGAGCTTCAGCCTGGAAAGGAGAAGTTGCGGATAGATATGGCAAAGTACGGTCTCGGGGCTTTACAGCCAACCGAGATGGCTATTTTCAAGATCAGACGGAAGGAGGCAGCTGTTTAGAGGGATATGGAAGACTCCTGGGATGAAAATTTTCTGGGGACGGTAGGGCAGGGTACGATAGACCGTTTGTGTCGCACACCGATTACTTGTAATGATAGTGCATTATCGTCTTGCTTCTAGGTACATTCTTTGTTTCTCATCAACTCCATTTGTACTTGTCGAATCGTAAAGGAGTACACCGAGCTGCAATTCCTGAGTTCCTTCGAATATGAAACTGGCAGCCTCAATACTGTTTCAAAGTCTGGTATTTCGTAGCCCAGCAATCAGGCAGCAAAGCGCGCACAGAACCGTTATGCTTAGAGCGACGCCGTCTCCCAATCCCACGTGCTCGCACTGCACTCTCGACAGCTCATCTCTAGTGGGACTATCTTCTCTTCCGTCGCAGCTTGCCATTCAAAGGAAAACAAGCCTGCAGCACAGCAAATTGTAGGAGATAAACCTGAATCTATGCTGTCGCGTCCTTATCTGCTAATACTTGTGAGCAGGTCGTACATCCGCCCGAATTGCGCATTTTTCCCTGTTCAACTGCCGCAACGGGAGCTGCGTTGGGCGAATGAAAGGTGAAATGAGGCTTGGGTGGGTCGTAACGCAAGAGAGAAATACTGCTGTGCCACATGAAAGAGGTGGACGCGTGGCTAAAAATATGAGGGGCAGATATTGAACACAGGAAGGAGAAAAACTGTCCCAAGTCTGCGAGTCAAGAAGCATTTACCTAAAGCTGCATCTTCCTCGGCATTGAGGGTTGGAGATGCATACCTTGGCGATAGATACGTTGTACTTGAAGGCATTAATCCTTGGCCATAAAACTGACATGCAACTAGTCAAACGATGATTGGTCAATATCTGAGTTTATATGCAGTGCTGTGGAGAAGCACCCAACTTTTGGAGAGTAATCAAAGACATGGGCACCTGGATCCCTCAGGAATCCATATACTCAGCCCTCGTCGCTTTTGACTGCTTACCTCAAGGAGAATCCTAATATCGACGACTCTAGAGATATCGATTCCCTCTTCAAGGAGATAGCCATAGACCAATTGAAATCAGTCTTTTTCTCTTGCCATGATAGCATGAGTAGCACAGCCTGCTACAACCTTTATCTTCTTTCTATTTATACTGACATCCTCTCCTGTCTCCATACCGAAGACGAAGACGTCCTAGGTCCGGACCCCTCTCAAGCTGCAACTCGAATCTCTGAGAACCCGTATCTGCTAAACAAGCTTCCTTACACCACAGCCGCCCTGAAAGAATCTATGCGACTGTTCCCCGCCGTATCCTCTACCCGCAGTTGCGAGTCCCCACAGTGGCTTGCAGTACCCGATCGAGCCAATCTCTTTAGTCTGGCTCTTCTTTCATGCCTGCCTCCATGATCTAGCTTTTTGGCTGCGTGCGAACGATTTCTCGCCGAGCGCTGGCTAGCGAAAAGGGCGAAGAGTTGTGCCCCAAGCAAGGAGCATGAAGGCCATTTGAACCTGGGCCGCGAGGTCATATTGGGAAAGAATTGAGCCTAATAGAATCGATAATTGTACTGTGTCTAGTGACGAGGCGTTTCGAGGTAAGCGCAACGTATGAAGAGATAGATGCCGAAAGAGGCCGGAAGGGCCAAACGATGAAGACTGCCAGGGTGAGAACGGTTGATGGAGAGAGTGGATCCTTGCCTTGTCGGGTGAGGGGACTGGTGGGAAAACTGTAATTGGTCTTGAAAATTTTAGCCGGCATCTCAATGGACAGGAATTCGGACTGGGTGAGTGTCTTTTAGAACGTCATCTGGCTGGCGGCCCGCGATGACACGTTCTTAGGTGTCAATTCCGGGTACTCTAGCCGCAGTTTGTCCTGCGTCCCGGCCCGTCTCCTCGGTACGTGGGTACCTAGTCTAAACGTGTACAGACGCGATTGTTGGAGCTAACCAGCACTTAAAAATCTGACTGTCTAATGTCTAACAACGGCAACTGACAACATCTGCTCTGAAATTTGTCTACGCATATATTGAGCAATGGCCAGGACCAAAGCAGTGGCAGCTTACTGGACCCAACCTCGCACCAGGGCTAATGATTCCGGAGTGCATCGCAGGTCCTACAGATTGCGAAACCAGGAACGACACGGCAAAGAACAGACTCCAAAACAAACGCTTCGTACAAACCCCCAATCCGCGTCTCGACTTCTCAGAATGCCTCGCGAAATCAGAAACTACATTTTTGAGCTTGCTCTCACCACTTACGAAGATCCTGCTAGGCCTTGCAATGTTGACATCCGAGTGCCCGAATGCCTTCAACGAAGCTTTCCCCATTATCGCCCAGGCCACTATCACCACCTCCACACGGACACCGCACTGCTTCGTACATGTCGCCTCGTCTATGATGAAAGCGCCCTCTTACCGGTGTCTGTCAATACCCACATTCTCTGCTACCCCGGGATCATAGGCCTCTCCTTCCCAATGCCCACCATCGCCACCTCCTACTTCAAGCGCATGTCACCCGCTCAACTGGCAGCCGTGCAACACATCCACATTTTCGCCAACCGCACTCGTCTCACGGCCAAAGACCCTGGTCAATATATCAGCTACAGCGCGTTCGCAGAACTAGGCAGTTTGCGCGGCAAGAAGGGGAGAGTAGCCCGTGGCGAAAGGGGTGCATGTGGGATTGGGGGACCCTACCCTAGAACAATGACTATTACGATCAGTAAAGTCGATTGGAATTTCCGCAATCATTTTCAGGTCGACCTCGAAAAGTTTTTGAGGAATAAGCATTGGGAGAATGTCTTGGGAGAATTGAAAGAATTAAGAATGGAATTGGAGGTTGAAGATGAAGAAAAGGAGGTACTGGTGCCCATTATAAATAAGCTGAAGAACTTTGAATTCAACATTGGCGGAGGCGGTTCGCTGGTCGCCGGCAAGGAAGTGAAGGAAAGTGTATGGAAAGGAGGTTTGATTGAGCGTCCCTTAGGCGGTCCCCAACCATTCACGTGGAGGGAGACGAAATTCCATGTTGTTACAGTTGTCTGGAGAGTAAGGTCCGTTGGTCAAGGCCTCGCAGATTAGATTCCCGTTTCAGCTTTCGAATGCTGCTTGTACCCGATGAGAACGCCCAGGGAGCCCCGCGTTAATTCGTGGCCAGAGCAGATGTTAAGACAACCCGGAGATCTTGTTCGGGCTCCAGAAGCACAATAATTGCCAAATGCGTTGGGTATCGAACACTTGGTACCTGTATCTCAATTCTATAGAGGTATGTGGGTGGTTTGTGGCACAGTGACTCATACTTTGGGCACCTCAGCCTAAGGCAAACGTGAAGGATGTGGATAGTCATGAGTATTGAGTGCTTTGGTCATGGCAAACAAACTTATAGACTGCCTTCGTATCAGCTCCTGGATTGATGTCTATCTCGGCACGATTGTCCGAAATTGTATCGCACTGCCGTTGCATACCTAGATATATCACTTGCTGGGCTGGTGATTCACGCCCTACTCCGAAGCTAACTGGAGAGTGTACCTGGGAGGTATTTTCTGGGGTACAGGGCGAATTACTAGCCCACAAGGTGGTACGCGCTACGCATCCGTCGCTTTTCCATCTATGTTTTCCCCCTGAAGTCATCATAGGCGGCACTCGCAACGGTGGAACGTTCTGCGGATAGATCTTTTCGTTGCGACTTCAAAGCCGAATTGCCTGTTGAAACATCAGCCCGGTCGGCTAGCGCATATCGCACATCGCGTAGAGTATCATCGTTCATCATTCGTGTACGTAAGTAAAGATTTTCACCAACGGAATCTCGATTTGCTCAATATAACAAAATTTCATGTGCATCACTGCCGGGCGTTGAGTTGCATCAATCTTGTTACCTTCCTAGCCAGTCATATTGTTTCCATGATCTGACCCAGTATGACATTCTACCGGATCAGGGCACTGAGGGTTCTAGGCTTCATAGCGTTACTACAGCAATGGTCATCAGCACAACTTACTGGCAAACTCACAAGTCCAGGTAACCCTTACATCGTGACGGTTTCAATAACGAATCCAAGTGAAAACACGGTATCGATACTCGCCTGGAATAATCTGTTCGACTATACTACGCAGCTGCCAGTACTTTTTGCTGTCAAAGATGATCATGGAAACGATGTACAGCTGGCTTCCACGAATGCCATGCGCGCTGGCATCTCGAACAGCGACCTATATCCTTTGAAAGCCGGACAAAATTTTACTAGGGTCATAGATATGAGACAAATTATGCAGAATGTTCCCAGCGGACCTAGTGAACCACTTGGTGCGGGGCTTCAACCCAAAATTTATACAGTATATCTTCCAGTCTCTTTCAAAGGTATTACTGGCCCCGTTTCGGTTCCCCTTGGAGCTGCTGCGGACCTCACCGGCAATCCTCCAACGCTAGGCAACTTCGCTGCAGCCAATCTCCAAGACGTCACTCTCCAAGCTAATCCACTACGGCTTTCGTCGATTTTCCCAATTATTGGAAACGTAGATTCAACATTCACAAGCTCGGCAGATGGTATTCACATGGACAGCGACTGCGTAGCTCAGAATCTTACGGACGACTCAAACGCTTTATTCGATGCCGGTGTCTATGCGGATTCTCTGGCTATGGCGGCCAACGATTCCTCCAGCCCCTTGTTCCCTCTATTCTTCTCGGGAACATCCCGGGAGGTGGTCGAGTCGATCGCCAAGGCAGCCGCAGATAGCATCCGCGGTATGGGTCCTCATGTCGACCTCTACTGTACTGATTTGCAAAGTATGTGTGGGGATCCGAACATTCTGGGCTATTCTTTCACTCCATCTTTCCTTGGAAACGCTTATATTGTTCTTTGCCCTTCTGCGAGAGCATTAGGCAGAGCACCACAGCCATGCTACAACCCTGAAACAGGTTCTGAACGCAGCGCCTCGGCATCCCACGTACTGTTTCACCTACTCATGACCCTAAACAACGTTGTCACTGCGGTCATGGCCACCTCAGTGTACGGTACACTAGCCTGCGAAGAAGTCTCTAATTCCACGCTGATTGACCCGACAAAGAATCCGGACTCTTTTGCACAACTCGCTATTGCTCATTGGGGGTACGGGCTAGGTGGACCACCATACAATGGGGCATCTTGCCTTCCCGCTGGTGGAGTCTTACCGGATTTGCAGAAGCGAGAAGTTTCTGCTAAGCCCCGGGAAGCCCGGAGCCTACCGAAGCCACTGGCCCGCGCAGCAAAACGCGCACCACCAGAGACGCTGCAAGACTGCTCGGCAGCTGAATTTGATATGATACGGATCTCCGTAGCCAACGCTCAAGCGCTCGCGAGACTCGCAAGCAGTGATCTCAGCAGCGCTTCATCCTCAGACCGGTGGACTACGTAAGCAAGCATCATATCAAAGCCAGAAACATCTGTTGACCATGTTTAGATTCTTCAATGGCAATAGCCATGTCAAAGCGCTAGTAAAGAATGCCTATGACGCTATTGCTAGATGGTATGATCCTTCAATCCAATCGATCAAAACCCGCCACTCCGATACTGATAGAATAACATTTAGGAACACAACCGAACCTTATGCCGAAAATGTCTTCTTCCGCTGCGATCCTCTCCGCACAACAAAGTTGTGCAAAAGTACTGTTGACATTTTCATCCGCCAAATCGAGACAGCCCCGTTAGGATACGCAGCCGTGGTTGTAGCCTGCCCCGGGTTCTTCTACAAGCCCATCTCCCTCGAATGCATCGATCCCAGCGCCTTATTTATGAGGGACCTCGCACCTTTGGCTCAAGATCAGGCCGGCTCGATGCTGCATGAACTGCTGCACATCAAAACCGTGGTGAACGCGCAGACGCAGGTCTTGGATGGCTCCCCCAGGTGCTACTCTTGGCCCTGCATGACGCAGAACGCGCACGATCGGGTGCTGCCGGGGTTCCGCGCCGCGAACCTGCCGGAGAACGTGGCGTCGAATTATGAGTATTACGCTTATTCGGCCAGGGCGGCGAGGGCGGGTTGCTCGTGGACGGAGTACGTGGGACATGCGTGGGGGGCTCTTGTTGCAGCCCATGTGACCTTGATCGCGGACTTGTTCGCAGGCGGGAAACGAGATGCGCCGCTCGTATCACTGGGAGATGGTGCAAAGACACTGAACAATAGCCTCGGGTGACTTCCATGGCTGTGGAGGAAGTTTCAGAGTTGCGGAAACCACGGTCGGATTAGCCTTCGCTCTCTCTCTCTCTCTCTCTCTCTGACTAAAAAGTGTTTTCGCCTCAGTGTCTCCCACCATTTCACCTCACCAGGGACTTCATTTCCCACGTACAATACAAAGATTCCCTTACGCACGCTCTTCAATGCTTGATGCCCCAGCTTTACCTCCCCGTATATACGCTGAGCGAAATCTTGACTGAAAGAAGTAGATATCGTTTGACCCTCATATTTCTCCACGGGCGCGTTTCCGACCACTCGGGCGCTAAATTCATCTGCAAGAAATGACGCCTTGCTAGCGCTATGAGTGAGATAACACGATTCTGGAACGAATCAAACTGTGAATCAAGGGGGAAAGTAGACACTGCGAGGATAGCAGTGGAATCGACATTTCTTTCTCCATGAAGCACGAGGCAATCTTCTGATTTGGGGTCGAAGACTCAAAAGCATCAACTTTGGAATTGACAGGGTGACTGAATTAACTAGAGCGATCTCAGTCCTTTCCATTAGGGCCTAATTTGATTGGGCCCCAGTGAGATGGCACACCAGACCAAGCGCAGCCATCCAATCATTTGGATAGGAGTAAAGTCAGATATCTGCGTAGTCGCACATACATAGTATTGAACCTGCAGAATGAAGTCGAGTCGACTATGAGGCAATCGGCATCACGCGACCAAATTGATGAACTCATTCATATGAACCTCATGGTACCATATCGATGTTCCGGTCTTGTTTCCCCATTGGATACTAGCACCTGAAAAATTCCAGCCATTGATTCTCAACACTTTCCGATCGCCACATCAGACCTGACACACAGCTACCGCGGGACCAATTCCTTGGACCTACTCGTCAACACCCTAGTACAACACAGCTGACGTGGAGCGTTAAGAGCTGCTGACTCTGCCCGTATGACATCCTTCACTCAAGCATCTTCTTCCTCCCTCGAAGCCACCCCTCCAGCAAACGACAATGTCTGCATTCGAGAAGCTCCCACAAGAGATCCGTGACTTGATCTACGACTACTGCCTCATCCACCACGAATCGATAATCCCCTTCCCCAACCTCGAAGAGAGAAACCTCATCAAGCTCAACGGTCGCGAGCCCGCAAAACTATGGCTTGGCACCATCGACCCGAAACCTCCTTCAGCCCGTACCAACAAGGCGTACGCGGCGAACTGGCCCAGCGTTGCGCTGCTGGGCGTCAACAAAGCCGTCCAACATGACGCAGCCAAGATCCTCTTCGGCAAGAACACCTGGCACCTTTCCTTCGTCGGCCCCTTCGCCAACGGAGAGGAGTCGCAGTTCTGGCGCCGCTACGCCAAGTTCTTCCGCCACGTCTCCACCCGCTTCAGCATGAACGATGTCCTCCCGCGCGATCTGGTCGGTCTCACGAGGTCTCTGCACTCGGCATCTGGTGGCCATGCGGGGCTAAGTCTGAGAAATAGACTCCACGATGGCCGCGTGGACTTGCTGGCCGACACGTTCGCGTGGTAACAGAGAGTCTTGCTCCAGATGGACCTCGCCTCCCTTGTTTTCGATGTTGAAAATCTCTTCTGTCCGAACGGATGCTGTCGTTGGAGCGTACTCGATATGTTGCGGGAGTACATGGGCAGAGGTGAGCCTTGGTACGCCGTGAAGCCGGAAGGGAATACTACGAGGAGCTTTTTCAAAGGGGTGAACCCGCGTTTTGAATACTTTCAGAATGTGGGGACTGAGCGACAGAAGATCTTTGAGGTGGTCGGGCTGAGGGATGATGAGGAGAGGTACATCTTCGAGAAGAGGTGGGGTTGGGTCGTGACGGAGGAAAATGTTGTCCGGAAGCAGGGAACATAGATCCGTGCAGAGAAGGTGGGAAGGATGAGTTGTTACTGCCTAGTTGACATGCGCTGAGATTAATGCAAGATAGCAAAAAGATCGGCCATTGTGTCTTATAGTCGTGGCCAAGACTTATCTGTAATTTCTTTTTTTGTATTCATATGATCCCGATGACTGACGCCTTTTCACACAAGAATGCGCTTGGGTCGGGCCTCGACTATTGGAAGGACGGTACACTGTACATCAGTATGTAGCAGAACATTGAAATTGACACTGATCAATACCGCCTTCTTCTTGTGACATTTGTGTTGGAACATCATTATTCTCATTTACGGTCTCCTACGCATGTATTGAAGGTACCCATGACTCCGTAGGCCACACATTTAGCAATGCCTTCCGGCGGCATCAGGTGCGGCAGTGTGATTATCTCGAAGAGGCGTCGCCGCAAAAGTGGTAAACAGCGCGACGGGGGTACCCGAGACCTTGGAAACGGCACAGAAGGGCTTGATGGGGTCGCTGAGAAATATGCTCAGTAGATTTGGTACAGGTGATAGCCGTAGGCGGGCGCGTGGAAGAAGCGACCGGAAAATGAGGAAGGAGGGAGTTATGCAGCGAACACAAACTACCAGGGTCGTAAGACTGCAGCTGTGTGAGGAATCCTTGAGGTTCTTGAAGATTTGACATTCAGGGTGGATAGGACGAGCCCGGGTTGTTCGAATCTAGACCGCACAGAAAGGAGTTGCGAAAATATTCTATCCACATGCTCCGCCGTACTCCCGATGACGGTACTTCCACAAGCGGTGCGAAGATTTCTGGCAAGGCAAGGGCTCCATCCATCCTACCAAACAATGTCTACCTGCGACGGGCAGGCGAAAACAGTGCCAGACACAGTAGCTGTTGGCTTGCTTCCATCGTTGCATGAGCATGTGTGGATTTCATAAGGGTTTTTGCCTCCTTGGAGTATTTCGATGCTGTGGGTGCCAATGAGTTAGTAGTCCATCAGTATTGGACGAAATACAAAAAGAATCTATAGAGAATCACTATAGGGAAGGTAGTGAATGCACTTACAACTGCGTGCATGCGAGGAGGACATTTGGAGAAGCCATATGAGAGAATAGAGTTGAGGTTTCTATCGCAGGACTGGGAGATGGTGGCTGGGCGGCAGTAGCTACTGCTGAGGAGGATGTGAGCTGTGTCGCTAATGCAGATAGTCCTACTATTGCACTTTCTAAAACTCCTACGTTGACCTTTGTACTCACTGTGGCCGTCGTTGTCCATGAGCTTGATAATGTTGATAAGGAGATGGTTTGCCTCATAGTATCAGTACTTATTGTGGTGCTCGGGGCGGACATGGATTTCGTACTGGCTGATAACGAGGACACTTCGGTGAAATTTGCAAATTTTGGTAAGGCAAGGTCGAAGAAAGAAGTGGCCTGAGCTGCATAAGCCTGTTCTTGGGTCCCTGTAGGTGCCCAAAGTATGCCATCTGGGACAATAACCATATTAATGAGAGACAACGCGTCTAGCGTCGCGGCATTGGCGTCTGCGATCGAGAGATTGAAATCAACGAAGGCACCATCAGATAAGTTGGCGATGCCGTAGGTAAGCATGGATGATGACGCCGTTGAAGACGACGAGCTTGTCACACGTGAGACAGCGGAAACGCCTGAGAAACTGGTGGATACTGTGGGCAATGTGGTCTTTTGAGCGCTTTGGCTTCTTGCCTGGGATGGTTGTTCAGCGGTTTGGCTTTCGCCGCTACGAGTCTCTTGATCGGGTTCCCCTCCACTTTGCTCCGTCGGCGGAGGATCAGCAGATGGAGGAGTTGGCGGCTCATAAGGTGGTGGTGCATCACCTTCCGGGTCTCCGCCTCCACCTCCGTTACTTACGACCATGCCACTACAAAAGGGCTCGATGCAAGGAGGGTTGATTACAATGCCTGGTCTCACGCCTCCGCCGATTTCGGGCTTTGGAATACCGGGGGGGAACCAGTAGCGTCCCCCTGACGCAACCCAAACACCCCCTGAATAGGTAACATGACTACCATTGGCTAAGGTCTCTGGAACAGTAGTCTGCACCAAAATTGGAGTGCCTGTTCGGTTGGCTAGATCTGCAAATGTTTGCATTGAATATACCAAGACCGCCCCATTACTCGCTGAGACAGTGGTGGTGGATAAATTAGCTCGAAATGCATCAATGATGGTGTTATTCGGTGATATAATCAGGGTTCCCGAAATCGGAGTGGTGTTTTTACTCCCATCGCCTCCTACTGAAGATACTAGAAGCGGTCCAGTTGTCAGAGTTTGCAATCCGGTTGTTGGAGTTGAGCGGGCGAAAAAGCTGACTGGACTTGACAAGGCTCCTTGTTGGAGAAGTTGAGATGATGGCTTGGTCTTGAGGCCCGAGCTATTGTTCTGTTGTGTTTGAGATGCAAAGCTCGCCACGAGTCTTGAAAGATTGCCTGGACTTGCTGTTGTGGATGCCCCAGTCAATGTCAACATAAGAGAACCCGAAGACTTAAAAGCTGCGCCAACCGGAACTTGGGTCTCGCGACTGCTGATGCTGTGCTCAGAATCATTCTTTCTGGAGATTGCAGCAGCCTCAGCACCGAGTGAAATTTTGGCATTTGACACCACATCCTCAATAGCTAGGATCAGCCGGCTTGGGTCTTCTGAAAGAACAGTCGAGGAAGCCGTTGAATCTGGTTTTGTTGCCAAAGCATCGCTAGTGTGTGTTTCGGGGAGCTGATTGGTAACAGACTGGGAAACTACGGTCATTGAAAGAAAAGGCAGAGCTTGATGGTAAATCTTGTTAGAAACACTCCAGTTGGCGCTTCCGATCTGGATCCAACCCCCCCAGAACGACCGTTGTAAAATGCAGATACTAATTATACTCTGAAATTGTTGAGAGCAGTTCTGTGTTTGCACGGGGTCTGAGTTAGGATCACTGCTCCTACTATGAGCAATATCGAAAGAATACCCGCCTGTAGGGTAATGAAACGTATTGTTGATTGGATGCTGGGCTGTTGCATTGTTGCATGCGTACGTCACAGCGCTTGCATTTGTCAGCGCCCAAATTATCTGTGACCCAGGAGGATCATTCGAGGCTCTTGGTTGAAAACACGTCGGTGAGGCCAGTTGCAAGTCTGTGAGCGCCGTGGAAGTGCCCACCTCGAGTGATGTAGACGTGGACGTACTAAGATAAGGTGAAGCTTCCACAAAAGCGAAAAACCAAAAGAGGAAGTAAGCCATAAAACACACAATCATTGTAAGCCGGGCATCAAAGAGGCGCCAATAACAATTAGACTGAACAGAGTGTATAGGAAGAGTAGAGGAATGAAGAATATGGCGAAGATTTCAAGTAGGTACTCACGTGTTTCCATCCATTATTGTCACAGGTAGACAGACCTCATGAAGCTTCTTCATCAGAATTCCGGCACATTGTAGGCTAGGCCTTAAGTTACAATACTACTGGTATCTTTCAGATTACCCTAGTGAAGCTTTGGTGACGTTTCTGATCACGTTATCGCGTTAGCCAATATCTGCTTGAGCAACAAACCGAGCAGTTGGAATTTCGACCTCACGAGCGTTCACTTTGATAGCAGTAGTGTACTGATGTTATGATCTCTAATCTACAGTACATGTAAGTATTGGTTCACCGGGTAATATTACCCAAATTGCCTGTCTAAGTTGCAAACACTATTTTTTTAGACCACATATCATAAATCTGCCTTATTTCAAGCGCGTTTCAACTTAATGATTCCTGATTTGCGCTGTTTATACAACGGAACTCATATCAATGCAGAAAGAACTCGCAATCTAATAATAGGCTCGAATTATTCTTGGAAGTAATCCTGGAAGATAAAAGCCTTGCGATTTGAATTTAGCTATTGGGCCCGCTCGACTAACGAACGCTTTCGGATGCCTTGAATCCCTTGATAATCAAACGGTGCTTTGTTCGGTCTCACCCTCGCAAAGATTCTGAGATGTATCCTTTATTTCGAGCGTAAAAGCTGCGTTAGCAGATGTGCTCCTGTTCTCTATGTCTCCCTTTGCTTGTCTTCGAGTACTCTGGATCTGGGCACTACTTAGTTTTCTGGGCCCGGCGAAATCTCAGCTCATGTTCGATCCAACATGTCATAATGTCCTTATAAATGAGGGTACTGATACCCAAATGTCAATCGATGGAAGCGCTCCCCTTGAAAATGCCTTCGACATCATACGCAACATAACGATCTACGCCAACAATATGCTGATTAAGGCGATATGGGACCCGAACTTTGCCCTGGGCAATAGGCAGCGGGTCTTGGACCTGTTAGTAAACTTTGGTCTTCCTCAAGAGCATCCGAATTTCCACGACATGGTCAATGCGCTGCTCGGTCTGCTTCTTGGCACTCGTAATTCCTTCGAATGGCTAATGACCGTGATCAGCTCAATACTCTCACTACGCAGTTCAATCGAAAGTTGGGGGTGACCCCAATTACTTCAGCAAAACCATAATGTGCGATTCGAAAGTGGACCATTTCACCAAATATACTGTCTACCCCCAAAATTACTGGAACTCAACGCTGCGTGGAAGGCCAGTGACGCTGCCGGATGGGTCGCCTTCTTGGGTGTACAAAGGTTGGCAAGAGCTCCTCTTTATAATGATATCGCTTCCTTGGGGCTCAACTCGCAGTGTGGACCACACTTTGCTGACGACAGCTTGGGACCATAGTTCTTATTCTAACACCTCCTCAATTTACCACCGTGGGCTTTAGAATATGCGCCGATGGCATACTTGGAATGACCAGCTGGGATGTTAGCAGAGGAAATTGGATGATCATTTGCCCTAGAGCCTTTACTATAGGGCCCTCTGTGTTCCCACAAACTCCCGAAGACCGTGCTATCGCTTTTTACAACCTGCAATTCCCACGTAATCATAGTGATCATTACGTCAAGTCCCTAGTGGGTACGTTACAGCACGAGATGCACCATGCATTATTCCCTGGAAGTGAGTTGGCCGAAGTCATACGTCGAGTTCCCTTGCTACTTGCCATGCAGGTGAGTTGACTTAAACCGTTAACACTACAGGTACGGACATTCGTCTGCGAAGACCGCTACCGGGCTATAGTCCATCGCTCCCGCAAAGTGCTTTACGCTACGTTGCGTACGGGTTTTTGGGCGTCCAACAAAATGCAAATGAGATTGTTGAGTTCAACGAGCCTTGGTCCAACAGCGTCCTCAATGCCGACACACCTACCTACATTGCGATCGGTAGGCTAAAATTCATGGTGCATAGCTGAATCTACGCCTGCTGATGAGTTTGATTTTTTAGATCTTTGGTTATCCGGGGCCGAATGGTCCTCTGGCTTCGCTATGCCCTGGTGGTTGGTGGGCTGGAGACGCACTGGCCTCACCAATACGATAACCTTGAATAGACGAAACGAGATGAATTCGACAATTAGCGATCTAGAAGAGATCAATCCTGCATTGCACAGTCGGTTTCTGGGCTCTCATGCCGGGAAGGAGTGGTCCAGTGTCTAAGCCGGAGAGATTGTGAAAGTGGCCTATGGGAGATACGTGTATTTGCGTCTACACAATGGTTAACATTGAACTCATAATTCTCGAGTACTGCAGTCTGGAAGCTTCTACTTTTACCAAATCGCGGACGATTGGAAAGAGAAATGCAGCCTTTAAGTCGCGCTAGGACCACTTAGTCACTAAGATGAGTTACCTTTCGGGGTGTCTATGCAAGACAGAAATGAGAAAGCATCTCCTGTGCGCTTATTGAGATCATTGTTGCCGTCAACGAGAAGACAGAAACACTAAAATTTTCTCCCATAATTTGACACAGATACGTTGACGGTCAAGATTAGGGACAATTCGTCCTTCGAATCAATAGTTTACATTTGACAAAAAGGTAGGAAACCGGGATTTTAACTAAATGTATGAAGAATCAGCAGGAAAATTTGATGAACGACGGAAAGGATCAACCTCGTGTACAAAATCTCTGCGGATGATAGTCTCTCATATACCTTTAGCGTTCTTCGCAGACAAGGTGGCTAAGCGGTGCTGCACAAATCGGGTTTCCAAGCAGCTGGAAATGTGTCGCGACTGAATGCATCAGTCTCGGATGACATGGTCTTAGTGCATGCATAGCCTTGCGAGGTTTACTAAACCACGGAACACGCATGTGCGTGCATGCCTGAATAGAGCCTGTAAGAATTCTGCGCAGCCAATCTCCTTGTGTAATATTCAACTATGATGGAGATACCGCCAAAGTGAGCTTCCTCCGCTTAGCTTGGCAGCAACACATCAATGGCCGAAGACGATGCTGGAATAAAGCGCTTCAGGTTATGCAACTCGGCGCAGGAATAGGCATGATCTACAAGTGTCCCCTGCGGGTTCTGCAGGCGCGGGTTGTTTCCGCCGTCTTAGAGTACTCGATATCACCTATCAATGCAACACACCTATCAATGCAATACCCTAACCCTAAATATATTCGTCTTAATACCGATTTCTTTCAAACTAAAGCGCTGTAATGCTGAAACACTATAGTACTCATAAAACATCAATCAAGAGTCTGAAATATAGTATCGTTGTCGCTATAGCCTGTTCCAAATGGTGGGCGGGTTTTTTTGGTGGGGTTTCGGATATATTTAGGGTTAGGGTATTGCATTGATAGGTGATATCGAGTAAGGTAGGTAGGCTAGTAACTCCTTTGGCCTACAACAAGAGTGACGCCCTAGAAGGGAAAAAAATGATCACGTCGATGCTTTCACAACAAAGTAGCAAGTTGATCGCTTTTCTACACTTTGACATCAACGAAAATTGAAGAATGCCATGTCCTGATATCATCCGGTCCCGACGTTTCATTGATAGAGTCTGCCTGGCTCTGACTCAGCCCCAGCCTTCGCGAAGCTCGCTTGGCCCAATGGCTATGACAAGCTTTTGTAGCGATAGGCGGCAGCATTTCTCATAAAATGACAATCGTAGAGATTGTATCAAAACACTACCATTGATTGCCTTCAGACATCTACCAATAAAGGTCTGTCATCTCTTCTTCAGCGAAGCTTAGACAAATATCGACAAAAATTATGAGGAATGCAATCTCTTCGGCACTGAGGACCAACTCTCTGAGAGTTATTATCGCGAGAGAGGCGGAAGAACTCGAACAGTGGCTGGAAGATTCAACAAAAGGTTACTGATCACCCTTTGGAAGGCCTATCTATGGCTGATACGGAAAACCTAGAGTCGGTACTCGATGGCCTTACTGCTTTTTTATTCGCCGGCGACAAAGATTACGAAAGGCTGTCAGTAACTCGGGAGGCAAGGTCTCATATCAGAGAAACTTTTGACCACTACGGATCCAGTAATAAGAATACCGTCGTCCCGCGGAACAAGTGGTCTAACCTCTAATTGGTTGGGACAAGAGAGACTTCGCAAGATTCTTGCGCGATCGTTTCCCAGGAACTGAACTGAGCACAAGCATCCCAATATTATGGAGATGCTTTCATTTTCATGCCTACTTTCCTTTTCCAGGCCACTCACAACCGATCGATTACAATGCCTTCCAGCGCGCTATCGCTTTTCTGGCAGCTGAAGGTACTCGACACTTTCATGATGTGGACAACATTTCGATCATGTTTAGAAGCTTGTCAGCTCCATCCTCCTGTTCAACTCGAGACAACTTGGTGAACTCCCAAGAAATGGACTACCAACACACAGTGTGCGAGGTCGCGTCAGCTTTATGCAGAACCAACCCCACCAACGGGTGCGGAGAACCATTTACATTCCCTGTTCACGCAAACAGGATCTTAAGCTCGTCGACAGCGAAAACCTATTCATCGATCCCCCGTGAAGATCTGCTGAGCCTCTTGAAGTTGATTCTGAGTTTTCAACTGGACAAACCAGAGCGGGGAGGCGATGAAACCTATGGCCGCGTCCCAATGCTCCAGGATCCAGATCTACTCCATGGAGCTGCTGATGCAATATTGAGAAAGTCCACTTCTAGCGAGGGAAGAGACATTAATTGGCCTTCTTTCCAGAACCTCTCAAATATCTACTTGGCAAGTCTTTCCGCAGTGATAGACAAGATACGTTTGCTAACAAATATGTTCTAAGCCCGACTTTCTTTCACAAATTCGTCTCATCTTCACATATTTCCTCTGCCCATTGACCAGAATCAATCCGAGTCTCACCACACCAGCAATAAACCCCACGATCTCCATTCCCTACGCCCAATATCTCAACCTCTTCCTCCACCCTCCACTAACCCATCCAAAACACAACACCTTCGAAGAATTCGCCCGCCAAGAAGCCCGTTACTCTCTCCAAACCGCCAAAGCCATATACTCAGCCTCAGCCACCAGCCTCAACACCACCTCCCTCATCGCCGCGCTCCAACCCATCAAAACCGGTACCCTTGTGCTTATCACCGGTTCAGCCACCCCTAATTCCACTAACCCACCACCACGCATCACCATTGGAGCGTGCATACCGACACCGTGGGACATAGAACGTCAGCGCTCATTCCGTGCCAGTCCGCCTCAAAAGGTACATTGCTACACACCCGACCACATGCTCTTCCAGCTCGAGCCATGCCAGGAAATACTTCACCCAGAGCCCAACGCCTGGATCATGGACCTTGCCCAAATCACCGACAGCGAATTGAAGTTCGGCGCCGAAGAAGCAAGCGGGTTGCGCGTAGACTTCACCAGGGGGGTTGCAACGCTCAAAAGCGTCGGTTCAGAACAAGACTCCGCGGACCTTCTCACCCAAAGCCCGGACCCGTCAAGTCTCAGCAGCACCTACCACACTCTCGAACCCTCCGCCAACTCCATCAATCCCTCTCACACTCAATCCTGGTTCTCCAGCCTCGTCATCGATAAATTCGAAGTATACGACCTAGGCGGGCATGCAACTTTGCCATTTGAAGAACAGCTGTATCCGAAACCGCTGCTGCGTACCCTGACTCCAGAGCCACAGAGCACACCGGTTATAAAGAGCGAAGCGCCGCCGGAGACCGAGAAGTCGATGCCGCGGGTGGATGGCTGGGAATTGAAGGGGCGGATCATCGGGTTTGGAAGTTCTGGTCGCCAGGGGGGAGGGATGGGGCAGAAAATAGTCTTATAGTGTCTGAGCGTCTTATTGTACTCGTATCTACTAGGAAGTGTGCTTTTCTAAATCGAGCATTTTACTTTCACCCCTTCGCAATACCATAATACAAAATCAGGAAGAAAGCAAGGTGTGGAGCGCAAAAAGCGATTTCTAAAGATGTTGGGAATTCCGGCCCCGGTTGAAAAAAGTTGCAGTACGTACTTACAGAGCTTGGAAAACAGGTAAGATGTTGTTGTTGCGGACTACTTGGTCCCTCTCTCTTTTCCGGTACACCGACTCTCAAAAACAGAAAACAGAGCCCGATACCAGTAATCACCTCAGATCTCGATCTCGCCCCAAGTCACCTTTCGCTCATGCTTTCAGCACCTATGTGAATATATATTGTATGCTCTTTTGTTTTTATATGTAATTAGATGAACAAGACGATCTTTCAATCATGCTTTTGTCAAAAGTGAGGTTGAAGAGTATTAGCCTATACTGATCATTGCTAACGCATGTGTAACGAATGAGACAGTCGACTGCGATCGGCTCGTGGATCCCTGTTCATATGCGAACGAAGTCGATGAAACTATCTACGCCAATGCACTCGCCGATGAGGGACTAATCAAATCATATCGACTAGTCGTTGCTGATGTCGTCGAGGTGATTGACTGTGCTGTAATTTGAGAAGGGTGTTAGTAAGAGGAAGGGGAGAAGGGGATGTGGAGGATGAGTCGAAGGGGAGACGCAATGGAAGAGGGAGTGATATATGATGAAGGAAGAGCTGTACGAATCGCTTTTTCTTGCCTGATTTTGAGGGATGATTATTAACTTGTTGAACTTTGTGATGATCGAGAACGTAGGGATATAGAGCTCTCGAGCGTTATTAATATGAACGCATCTTACGCTACCTACTGTCGCTTATCATACAAGACTTTCACACATCGTGCAAACTTTTCCCCGCGAAATAATAAATTAATCGATTTTTTTTATAAAGCGCTTAAGAAAAGTCTATTATAAGATAAAAGTAATAAGAGTATCTAATTATTATAAAGTATTTCGATCTCAAAATTCTCGGAAGTCGCCATAAAACCAACTAAACGAGATGAAAACCCTTGACAGTCAATCTATCTGAAGGCGAAGAATATCAGCCCAGACTGAAATAGGGACTAGCGTATCTATCCGCATATCGTGACCCCCAGAAAGTTGTTCGCAGATACCTAGCATACTCTCATTAAATAATACACATGAAGGTATTGGTCTCCATGCTCTGAGTCTCAATCGACTTCGGTGGCAGTGTTTTTGCAGATCATATGAGAAGTGACGAAAGGCGTTTTCCAACTCTCTATTTAATTCACACCAGGTAGCACTCAGCCACTCAGTAATCCATACATACCTTGGTGAACGTTCGGCTCTAGTCACGTTCAGGATTTCGTCGCCTACGATACGTCATTTGCACCGGGTTTTTGAGTAAATTTTTGCATGGTTCCCGTACCGACTCTGGGTGGTCCACCTAGCATTGCGAATCCATTGTCTAGCCTGAAGCTCGCCACCCCGCTCGCTATGGGGACTCCTTGCCCTGAGAAGCTACGGAAGAATCCTCTCGCTTTCCTCTTCTTCCTTCGTGTTTACATAGGCTCAATTGCAGCGGAAACCTCACACCGAACTCGCTTTTACCTGCCATCAAGGAAAAGACCGCGCTCCCATGCGCCTTCCCATCAGCCATCATCGGCACAGCACTGACAAGACGCGTCCAGGTTTCTAATCTGGGAAGAAGATATCATGCACTTTATTACCGTTGCCACGATCGACAGGATGGCAAGACGACCCCCCATCGACATTCTTGTTGAATGTAATGTTTTCAAGCTCTTGACCCCAATGGTCATCATCGCAAACGCCGCGGTTGTAGTATCCCACCGCGGCCCCGTACGCGGGCCCCGTGACTATCACTACCGAGACTGTGGTCGGGTCCATGCCGACGCATTGAAGCTCGGGCGGGGAGTGATGGTAAGTTGGCTGATTATCTTTGTGGCCATCGGGGTAGACGGTGGTGCTGTTTCGGGGAGTCACGGTTAGTACGGTGCGAGAAAGAACGGGGGGTCAGTTCGCAAATTGTGACGAAGGGGAGTCGTCTCACCAATCGGTACTGTTGAATTCGTCAATTTTGGGGAGACGACGCTCCTGAATCACGGAGGAGGTAGCTCCATGGATGGCGATGAGAGCACAAGCGCAGTGAAGTAGGTAAGTTTGCATTGCGGATCAGGAATATTCTTCGACCGACAGATTATGTCAATGGATTTGGGAGTTAACGATATCAAAAGAGTACAGTTTCTTTTCGGGGCTGTGATGCATTTAAGCCACTTCAAACTGTCTGAATTACCAAAGAGGGTTGACAACAATATAAACCAAACGAGAACATGAAACGTGAAAGGGCAATAGTTCGATAAGATGAAATGTAGGGATCATCATTTGTCCAATCAATTCGGCCGGGAATGTTGTTCACCCTCCATGGAGATGCGGCAAGCCAGATGTGACCAAGCATAATCCCTATGAGTGACTCCTACTAGCATAGTTGTTCCACGAGAAAAGAGATACATCGATATTAAGACAAGTTGGGAATCGTAGGGCAGCTGTCAAGGCTGACACACTAGAGATATATAGGGGTGGCCAAGTTTCTCGAAACCCCCCTACCCGCCCTCGCGGGTAGCAAAAAAGCCCGCACACCTCAAGATCGCAAAGGTCTTGATAACTCCGCAACGAACAAATTGCAGTTGATACTTTGAGTACAAAATCTCTGAAGAATCACCTTCTCTACCGTTTGTAGGGCAATTATTTTTTCACTATCCTCGTGGTTGGTAAATTATGATCTGTTGAAATAATTTAGGGTGTCGTGGGTGTGCGAGCTTTTTTGCTACCCGCGAGCCACCCCGCCCCGACCCCGGAGCGGAGATCTGGGGTGTACCCGGTTCTCCCGCCAAGTCTATCGATTAGCTTAGCATTAGCGTCATAATTTACCTCTGAGCGACCCTTCTGATTTCTACTTTAATGTTGCGAATTTCGAACACTGCTGACGTGAGGCCGTCCTTCCCATTGTGGTGCCATAGTCATGACCAGGGGCTTCGTAACAAGCCCTTGGCCTCGATCATGTAGACAGGCAACATCACAATGTCTTCCACGCTTCTACTCAAACCCGGCCTATAGCACCCCCGCCCCGGCAGGCCCATCGAAAGCAGAAGTGCAATCCGCCAAGGATTACTGCTCCGGCTTACTGCAGTAACAAACCCCGGCGATATCGTTCCATTCCCACTGATACTAATCACGCCCTTGCGGTAGGAAATACGACTCTCCCTCCCACACCCTGCTCGCCTTCATCCCACCCTCCGCCCAACCCGCCTACCTCGCCCTCCGTGCCTTCAACATCGAAACATCCCGCATTGCCGACACCGTCTCCACCACCACAGTCGGTGCCATGCGCCTGCAATTCTGGCGCGACAACGTGACCCGCGCTTTCGCGGGCACACCTCCGAAAGAGCCTGTCTCCATCCTCATATCCCATGCGCTTGCGGACCTTGATGCTCGGACGGAAGGGACGGCGAGGATAAGTATGAGCTGGCTCATGAGGATGATTGGTGAGAGGGAAAAATATCTGAATAATGCGCCATATCCTACATTGGAGTCGTTGGAGAAGTATGGGGAGAACACGTACTCGACGCTGTTATATCTGACGTTGCAGGCGCTGTCCGTAGGTAGCGTGACGGCTGATCATATTGCGAGTCACATTGGAAAGGCGGTTGGGATTACGGCTGTCTTGCGTGGGCTACCACTGGTTGCATTTCCTCCGCCACCGAATCATCACTCCAACTCTTCGCCTTTGGGGGGAACGTTGGATGCCCAAAGGAGAAGTCAAGGGAGCGTGACCTTGCCGTTGGATGTCATGGCAAGAACGGGTGTGAAGGATGAAGATGTACTGAGGAAAGGGGCAGAGGCTGAGGGGTTGCGGGATGCAGTTTTTGAAGTTGCGACGAGGGCTAGTGATCATTTGATTACGGCCAGGCAGATGTTGAAGAATGTTCACGCTGGGGAGGATGTAGATCACAGCTTC
Organism: Evernia prunastri; assembly: GCA_003184365.1. Taxonomy (NCBI): domain Eukaryota; kingdom Fungi; phylum Ascomycota; class Lecanoromycetes; order Lecanorales; family Parmeliaceae; genus Evernia; species Evernia prunastri. Next base: position 140,482 of record NKYR01000094.1, read on the forward strand.
GAGTATGAAGGAGAGGAGGGCCATGACTACGAGGGGCAGACTACCAAGGGGCCCGGGAAGGCCGCACAGCAGAAGGAGGATGTGGATAGGGCTTTTGGCGTCTTCATGCCGGCAGTGGCGACGGGGTTGTGGTTGGATAAGTTGCAGAAACTCGATTTCGACGTTTTTAGGGAAGAGTTGAGAAGAAGGGACTGGAAGCTGCCATGGAAGGCCTATTTAGCACACAGGAGGAAGATGTTCTGAAAGGTCGTGGTCGATTACAGACACAGGTCTGGCAGAGGGAGAGACATTTCAGGAGATCAATCGCCATCAGAGCACGCCATCCCAAAGATCGCTCTCGAGGCATTGGAAAGGGGGACAGGACAACACCAAAATTGGTTTTAGTATCTTGCAACATGCCGCTGCAGCCAACTGTTCCCATCTACCACTCTGAGTCTATTCAAAACTTTGAGCCGGTCAAGCCAATCGGTATCATTATCCATCGCAAAGTCCACCAAAATATTTACCTCGCCATCTGCAGCGACGACCGTTGGCGACTCGTTTCGTGCGTCCGTTGTCGCAACCTAATTCATGATATAGCTAATCGCTTTATGCATACGGCCGTCTAGAGTATATTTTCCGTTCGTGGGACACACTCATTCCAGCCAGCTGAGGATGCCGATTTAGCATCTGTGCTCGGATCCGAGGACCTTTCTCGGTGGTGCGTCATGCACACAATCGGATGAAATTCTCGGACACTTGCATCGACAACAGGCTGGCATTTAAGGACGGCATCATAGTTACGATCATTCACCAGGGCTTGCACGCCTGCTGTTCGCCATATTACGCCGGTTTGGTACTCTTGAGCCATCCGCCTCGGCCGAGGGCATGGTTCGATGGAAGGGTAGATGTACGGAGGAGACCTTTGTTGGCCATACCACTCGATTGCAGTAGGGTTTCATCTCTAATATCAGCAGGATGCTGTGGTCCTTTTGATGAAAGGTACATCGGAAGATATCAAGATCCAGATTGGATAACGCCTCGGTCGCAGTCCGGTGCCTATCTGGACATCTGTCAAACAATCAGAACGCAGACAGAGGAAATTAGCCGACGAGGGGCTTCATCAGGAGGCTATGACCACAGTGTGTTCGCGTACACAAGCTGAGTGCTGCCAGAGACCCTCGGAGTAAATGTTGGGTAATCAGAGTTCGCACGGCTCAGTCTTGGCGCTTACAAAACCTACTCTATTATGACTCCACATTGCATACAGCCTACCTAAGTGCCTTATAATCAATCGCTAGTAATCGACAATAAAATGGCTTGTTCTAGATTGGGCTGATTCGAAAATGCATATGCTCTTCGGAATTAATAATCATGTCGGAGTCGAGACGCCCATTTACTGCTGCCTTGACTCATACTCTCATTTCACTGCTGCCTTGGCTCATACTCCCAATCTACGCACCGCCTTCTTTCGTGTATATTAACTTGTCCAAACTGCCCAATTGCTCCTGCTTTTCAGTTCATTTCAAGGTACAGAACAAAAATCAAGTCATCCCTTGTGACCAAAAGGTTCTTGCCAAACCCCTACCGCCAAACACTACCTCTACCCACCCCCCTCACCCCCTGCAACAGCAAACACATCAAAACCACACCCATCCACCCACCCACAATGCCCAACGGATTCCCCGCCTTCCGCTTCGACCCCACCACCGCGCCCCGCTACCTCGTCGTCACGGCCAAACCCGCTCCAGACACGGCATCATGCTCCACGGACTCATCATCATCGCGACAGAGCACAGAGACGGGCACATCCTCGAATGACCAGTACCCCTCTGAGCAGGGTATGTTGGTTATCAGCTTATGTATTGGCAATCGTGTAGGGGAAGTTGTGGCTGACGGTAGGAACAGATCTGCTGAAGAAATCACATTCGAAGCCGAAGGGGAAGTTCTTGAAGCTGTTTGGATGAATTGGGTTTGGTTGCGGTGATTGTTTATGAGGGATAGGAGGAGGAGTTTTGGGCTATGATTATGATCATGAGGGGACTTGTTGGTATTTGATGGGTTCAGCGCTAGTCTGGAGGGGTGAGAGGGGAGTGTAGCGATGGCGTGGAGGTCGGATGTGGGAAATGGGTAGGAAGGGGGTACTAGAAAACCTTTTTAGGGAAATGCCCTCGCTGAATCCTTTTACCCAGCTGAATGTTCTTTGTCTGTCAGAAGTCAACACTCCTTCAGATAACACACAAGGGAATGAATCCACATTCATACAACTTGACATACTCAAAGCACAGCACAGACTTTTGAATTCTGCCATTCATTCATCCCGTTCTTCTCTGACATCAGACAATCCACCTACGGATTATCTGCAGAATCGCATCTTTGAGACAATAAAAACAACCGGCAGTTGAAGTGGCGCCTGCCGCTTCTATCGATCAAAAAGTGCTGTCACATTTGTCATTCCAGACACATCAGGCGTTGAGACCTACTCAAACAGATCTTCACTCTGGTCCTACAAAGGGGAAAATGCCGCTGGGGAGTCGAACAGGACTCCTCCTTCGACCCGCATCTATTAAATATCAGGGAAGAAGCACTTCCGCTGGCTAGAAATAGCATCAAACCATCATATGCAACAACACTGATGCGACTGGCGTCATTCTACTCACAGCGGTCCGGTTTCTTATCGATTTACAGCGAAGGGAAGAAATAGCACTTCCGCATTCAGGACTTAGTCGGCATTCATCCGTCTCTTCACCCTTTCACTCAACGAGCCGGGACGACCACAGCCAGGATCACGAATACCGATGCGTAACTCAACCATATCATGGAATTGGCGGACGAGAAGGGCATTGATAATGTCCGGGATGCACATGACGCCGTGTTGAGAGGCAAAGCGGCGCAACGAGGAGGAAGTCATTGCGGTGATTTGATGCTACCCCAATTCGATGGGAGGTGGAAGTAAGAACATCGTCCAGTTGCCTCATATAGTCCGCTGCGCTAGACCCCTCTTCTGAAGAGGGCCCTGCCGAGACGAGGCTTGCAAATTCCACATTTTTGGCAGAGAAAGACGGGTGTTGCTATCCTCTGTTACAACGCTCGGCATTTGCTGTAGTACGCTAATGGCCCATGTGATTCGCTGCTCATGTCGATATGTTCCAATTCAGAATTCGTAGGTGAGCGTTGAACATTCTTGCAAGCATTCATGCCAAGGACTAATTGCAGAAGTGGAAGACAAAATGTTCATAAGAAATTGTAGGATTAAGATGGGATGAGCCGTAGAGCTATGAAATGTATTTCACCAAAGTTCTTTCGGACAGGAGTGAATGAATTGAACTTGAAGAACCTTTCTCGGGGGTCAATGTTGTCTCCTGAAAGTGCATGAGTAGAACTCCAAAGGTCTCTTTTGAAGTTGACATGGGTTGCGAGCCCCAGAATATATGCAGCCGCAGTCCCCAAAAACCCTTTAAGAAATATTGGGTGAGTGACACTTAAGGCGGAGCGTCATCCGGTAAAGTACTTACTTTTGGAGCAGGAATCTTGGCATTTGCGGGATTTGTAAAATACAGGAGCGCGCTAGTGCTCGCGTCGCGTCTACACGTGACTTTGCGATTCTCGGTATCATCTCAAGGCTCTTGACTGCAGTCCCCTAAATCCTGCACCAGTCATCCTCATGATGGAGGGCCTGGAAATTGAGCAGCGGCCTGCGAAGAAGAGACGTTTCTTCGTCGAGGATTCTCCCGAGCCTGATCGTACTCTATCCTCAACCGCATCGCCAGTTAACGACGCGCTCTCCACCGCCAATACTACCCCACAAGAGACGCTGCTTGAGCACAAGTCCAGCCAAACTGATCTCAGCGTCCACGATGGCAAAGACGTTCCGACTGGTTTTGATAAAGAGACGTTTGAGAGCTTTATCGGGGACAAAGTGGCACCGCTTACGTTCGACAAGCTACGAGAGGTGTCGGGTGACAACATGGAGCGTGCGATCAATATGTACCTCGACGGCTCGTGGGCCATTGCACCTTCGCGTCCAGCACCTGGACTTCCCTCGTCATCCATCGCGGATGCGTTCAACTCGAGACTTCCCGAGCAGACATACCAGCAACACAGGACAGAGGAAAGACGGTCATCAGATATCATGGATACAGGGAAGACACTGGATAGAATGCCCGATTCTAGATACGTAGGTGCCTTTGGGGTTGGGGCATGGGCAACACGGAGTGGTATTGGCCTCATAAAGATGGGTGAGGCCATCAAGATCGAGCGGACGAAGATCAAGGCTCCCACAAAGATAGGTCGAGGTGGGAAAGCAACACAAACAAATGCTGCAAGAATGAGGGGCGACGTCATTGTACGGTTTACGAATTCGAGAGGCGAAGAGGTGGGCAGACTACCAAAAGAGACCGCCAATTGGGTCTCTACATTGATGGACCAAAAAGTCTGCCGATTTGACGGTGTCTGCTTTTTGGCTCCAGAAAGGATCAGGGTCAATGATACAATCGAGTTGCAATTGAGGTGTTCATTATTAAGGCGAGCATTCGAAGCTGGTGGCTTTCAGAAGCCAGAGGACAACAGGACTACGGGTTTCTTTGAAGAGAAGGAGACGTCGGAGGAGAAGAATTTGAGACTAAGACAGGTCGCTATGGTGAAGTTATTTGACGAAGTCAATCTACATCCGACCACGGTCAACGATACTACAGCGAGGCACAAGCGGCAGGGCATATTGCAGGCCGCTGAGATCGCAGAGCAATATGACAAGGACAAGGAAAACAAGAAGCCGAAGTCCACCCAGGACCTAAAGTCAACCCATGATGGTAGTTCTACACCTCCTGAAGACGAGGAGGAGGAAGGTAAGGAGCTGGAGCAAGATCAGCTTGATAGCTTGTACAAAAAGGCGCAGTCTTTTGACTTTGATACGCCGATAAGGGAGCCTTCAGATACCTTCGTTATGGATCTAAGAAAATACCAGAAGCAGGCCTTGCATTGGATGGTGAGCAAAGAGAAGGACGAAAAGTCCGACGACAAGGAAGTGTCAATGCATCCGTTATGGGAAGAGTACACATGGCCTGTCAAAGACATGGACGATCAGGATATTCCCACAGTAGTCAACCAAAGCAGCTTCTACGTAAATCCCTACTCGGGAGAACTATCTTTGGATTTTCCCGTCCAGGAGCAGCATTGTCTTGGCGGCATTCTAGCTGACGGTAGGTTTTCTCGTTCATCAAATGTTTGGATTCAACATTGTATGCTAATCCGTGCAGAAATGGGTCTCGGAAAAACCATTGAAATGCTCAGTCTTATGCATTCTCATAGATCCGATGTCTCAGTGCAGGCTTCCCAAATCGGTCCTTCGTCAATCGCCAATCTGCCTAGATTGCCGAAGAACTCTTCATCTGTCGAACCTGCACCGAGCACTACCCTCGTGGTGGCTCCTATGTCGCTTTTGGCGCAGTGGGAGAGTGAATCTATCAAGGCGTCCAAGCCAGGAAGTCTGAAGGCGATGGTCTACTATGGCAGCGACAAGGCAGCTAATCTGCAGAATTTATGCTGTGAAGCCAATGCCGCGTCCGCTCCTAATCTCATCATCACTAGTTACGGTGTCGTTCTCTCCGAATTCAATCAGGTAGCTGCAAGGGGAGGAGATCGTGGCTCGCATGGCGGTCTCTTCTCCCTTGACTTCTTTCGGGTCATCCTCGATGAAGCACATTTTATCAAGAACAGACAGTCGAAGACAGCCAAAGCTTGCTACGAGATCAACGCCCAGCATCGATGGGTCCTCACAGGAACACCAATCGTCAATCGTCTCGAGGATCTCTTCAGCTTGGTCCGATTCTTGCGCGTCGAACCGTGGTCAAATTTCTCCTTCTGGAAAACATTCATCACGGTACCCTTCGAATCGAAGGACTTCCTACGTGCTCTCGATGTAGTGCAAACTGTTCTAGAGCCTCTCGTCATGCGCCGCACCAAAGACATGAAGACGCCAGACGGCGAAGCTTTGGTGCCGCTTCCACCGCGAACCATTGAGATCGAGGAGCTCGAGTTGTCCAAACAGGAGCGAGAAGTTTATGATTACATTTTCACTCGTGCGAAGCGCACTTTCAATGCGACGATGGAGGCTGGAACCTTATTGAAATCCTACACTACCATCTTCGCCCAGATTCTCCGGCTGCGCCAATCCTGCTGTCATCCTGTACTGACACGAAACAAAGCTATCGCTGCCGAAGAAGAGGAAGCAGCTGCCGCGTCAGATGTAGCAAACGGCCTAGCCGACGACATGGACCTGCAAGAGCTTATCGAACGATTCACCTCGGATTCCGAGTCTGGAGAGCAGGACATAACCAACAAATTTGGAGCTCACGTACTCCAAGAAATCCAATCGCAAGCGAACAATGAGTGCCCCATTTGCGCCGAAGAGCCAATGATCGAGCCCACGGTGACAGGGTGTTGGCACAGCGCCTGCAAGAAGTGCTTACAAGATTACATTGAGCATCAAAAAGAGAAGCATGCTCTTCCACTATGTTTCAACTGCAGAGAGCCCATTAATCAACGTGATATCTTCGAAGTAGTTCATCACCAAAATGACGACGACGACAACGACGACCTTTATAGCGCGACCCAACCTGGCCAGGCTTCTACGCCTCCACGCATCACCCTCCGCCGCATCGGCTCTTCCTCGTCCGCCAAAATTGCCGCCCTTATCTCCCATCTAAAAGCCCTTCGCTCGACCAACCCTGGCACCAAATCCGTCGTCTTTTCCCAATTCACCTCCTTCCTCGACCTCATCTCCCCCGCTCTCGCCCAGGCCAACATCCCCTTCCTGCGCTTCGACGGTGCCATGACTCAAAAAGCCCGCGCCGCGGTGCTCCTCGACTTCGCCGCTTCGCAGACGAAGAATGGCCACGGCACGGTGCTCCTGCTGAGCCTACGCGCCGGAGGCGTGGGGCTGAACCTGACGGCCGCGAAGAGGGTCTTCATGATGGACCCGTGGTGGAGCTTCGCGGTGGAAGCGCAGGCCATCGACCGCGTGCACCGGATGGGCCAGGAGTCGGAGGTCAAGGTCGTGCGGTTCGTCGTCGGGGGCAGCATCGAGGGGAGGATGTTGAAGATCCAGGAGCGGAAGAAGTTCATCGCCAGCTCGTTGGGCATGATGAGCGAGGAGGAGAAGAAGATGCAGAGGATCGAGGATATCAAGGAGTTGCTTACGTGAGGCTAAGGTAGGCTTGGAAGATGGGTGGGTTGCAGGGTGCTGTAGGATAGAAGAATTGTGGACATTGGTTGCTTTGCATTGGCTATCTTACGTATATATATTGATTGTCTTGCTCAGGCTTTCAGGAGACCCTTTGGCTGTATAGATACATAGCATCCAAAAATTTGGAGTGCAAATGTGCCTGAGTCATCGTTTCGCTTTATAAATGAATACTACTACGACGAAGTTGCTATTGCTCATTTCGGAATTATATCTAGACTACCAATCCCAGCTCCTCGCTCTAGATTCCGACCTCCTCGATACCCACCTTCCCCTTCCCCTTCCCTCGCGCCCTCTTCCTCCCCATCAAATCACCCAACACACCTCCTGCCCCCCGCCGTCCTCCAGCCTCCTTCCCCCCCTCCCTTTCCTCTTCCTCTTCCTCATCCTCATCCTCACCCCCCCGCGCACGACCACCCGTCTTCTCCTCCAACACACCCAACCCCAGATCCATCTCGATATACCCCCCCTCGCGCTCCCCGCCCCTCACATTCTCAATATCCCGCTCCGCCAACCTCCCGTCCCGCCGCTCCGCCTCCAGCGCCTCGTTCGCGCTCTTCATCTTCGGCAGCAGCGCGTTGAGCCGCGTCTGCAGGTGCGACAGGTTGGCGGCGGTTAGGGAGGCGACGGGTTGGTGGGAAGGCGGCGGGGCGTGGGCGCTGCGGGGGGGTGAGAGGGCGGAGGAGGAGGAGGGGGAGGACCCGGAGGAGGACCCGGACGAGGTGGAGATGAAGTCTGAGGAGGAGAAGGAGGAGGAGGAGGAGGAGGAGTAGGGGGACCCGGACGAGTTGGAGACGGAATCTTCGGAGGAGGAGGAGGAGGGTGAATGGTCGCAAAGCTCGTCGGAGACGGAAGCGGAAGTGTAGGATCCGGACTCCGTGCTGGTGCCGCTGCTGGTGGTGGTGGAGGGGCTGAGCATGCGAGGAAGGAGGGAGGGTTGGTGCAAGCGGGGTTGGTGGGTTTTGGAGTCGCCGCTTGAAGTGGAGGCGGAGTCTTCGCTGCTCGAGGTGGGTCCGTCGCTTGCGGAGCCGGAGCTGGTGGTCGAGCTGGTGTAGGAGAGGGTGGAAGGGCGGAGGCTCCGGGAGGGAGTGATGGGCGCTGGAGAGCCGATGAGGGTCGGGGAGCTTGTGGCTATTGACGGGTGCGATGTGTTCAAGGCTGGTGGGGCTGGTGAGTCAGTATCTGGTGTGCGGTGCTGCCGCCTTCTCTTGAAGGATGGGGCGGTTGGTTTGGGTTCATTGTCTTCGAGCGATCTCTTTTTGCTCGTCTCCATTTTTTTGGGGTCTATGGTTGTTTCAGGTGGGTGATTGGAGATAGACAGTCGTGGATGCGGGATGATGGAGACGAGTACCGTACCCATGATTGAGAGATTGTCTGGCAATCGGCCGGGGACGATAATGGCAAGTCCTGCCGGGGTCGGGGCGGTTGCAGATCCCTAAGGTATGCGGGCCATCCCGTTCTTGCGCAATTATGTTGTAGTTGGGGACTTCTGATTTGTGATAGGGCTGGATACGGTAGGAATGAGGATTCGTTACTAATTCCGCCGCCTTGTTCTTTTCTTCATCGTTGCTCGCATCTTTCTTTCTTTGATTCATTTATAGCGGAGCAGTACCCTCGAAACCCTTTATAGTGTCAGGTTTGGACTTCATTCGATTATAACATCGGGAAGTGAGTTGTGATTCCTTGTATTGTCTATTACTTTGACTTGAGACGCGGACATAACTCTAACATGCGTGAAGGAGCCGGAGCTGAGCTGGCACTCGGATGAAACCGTAATACAACCTGCGATGACACCAATGCCATGATTTGCGAGCTTTTAAAGCCATACGGGCCTTGAATTCCCTTCGTTTGCTTCACAGCTGTGACCTTTTTTGCTGTCATTAAGCAAGGTCACGAATCATTCTTATATTTATATTCCGAAGGCGTCTAGCCTGAAACGTGGTCAAAGTCTTGCAACTGTCTCTCACCCAGTAAGTCAGAACATCAAACAAAATGTGAATGAAGCCGCCGTGCAACATATTAATAGACTCTTTCCTGTTTAACATTTATCGTGTGACTTGGGAAACGGCGAGTAACACTGATAATGGCCTACCCACGTGGTGGCAAAAATATTCTATATATAAAGTAATTCGTACTATCGGCGCGTGCACCTTGTACATTGTCTTCACACTTGTGAGATTTCGACAATCTACATTACATATTGCAGCACTTACATCTATTTTCTCTTCAAGTACGCAAAATCTACAGCAGTATGGCGTTCGCTTTTAATCATCTGTTGCTATCTAACCGCGATGCAAATGGTAAACTTCTACTCACAGTACATATTCAACAGGTCCTTGCTAGTGTCTCTCCCTTTCTGAAAAGCCCCAGAATGGCTTCGCCCACCTCAAGATTCGCCGGTAGTGGAGCTCTAAGCCCAGTATCAGAGGACGAGAACGCCAAAGTCGCTCGCAGATTGACACTCGTACGGAGCCTCCGCGCACCAGCTTTCCAATATGCATGGACATTCTACCATGACAAATACACAGAGTCTCAGAACTACGAAGGCCGTCTCACCCTCCTGAAAGAGGATATCATCACCGCCAAACCATTTTGGGAGGTCCTGAATTCCTTCCCATTCGACGCCCTCAAGTTGAAGGACTCGGTGCATTTCTTCAAGCGGGGTGTGAAGCCAGTGTGGGAGGATCCCCGCAACGTCAAAGGTGGGTCATGGACGTTCCGTGTGCCAAAGGCACAGTCCGAAGAGTTTTGGAAGGAGGTCTTGATGCTCGCGGTCGGCGAAGAATTTGTCGACGTGATACAGCCACGCAAGTACCCAGTCCACGCCGCTTACCTGCATCGCTAACCGACCACAGGCGACGACCTCTGCGGCCTCTCCATGTCCGTGCGCTTCAACTCGAACCTCATCACCATCTGGAACCGCGACGGTGCCAACGAGAAGACCAAAGAAGGTATCCTGGCCGTCGTGCTCGAGAAAGTCTCCCCGGAACTCAAACCGCAGCCGAGGAACTACTACTACAAGAAACACAGCGAGCACGCCGGGTTCAGTGAAGTCGTCGCCAAGGCGAGCGAGAAGTCGAAGAAGGCGGAGGAGGGGAAGATCGCGGAGGCGGAGGTGAAGGGCCGGGAAGGAGATGAGGCGCTCCTGAAGGATGTGGAGGGGTTGGATCTCAAGGAGCTGAGTAAGGAGGCCGCGGGGTGAGATGGGTTTTGGCAGGATAGCGGCCGGGTTGATTGCGGTGTGGTGGGATCTGGGTGGGAAGGGTTTGCGTGTTGGATTGCATGTCGTGGGGCGTCTGGCGGCCATGTCGTGCATTTAGGAGCTCAATGAGTTCACAGTAGGCGGAGTGTTCTCGAGATTTCAGCCCCTTTTGTCTTAAACCATTCAAAGCGATTTCTACTCTGATCTACTTGTAACCGCAATCCTCCCCACCCTTACCTCTAGTATCCATCTATTCAACGGCGAAGACCCCTGAATCAGGAGAAAAGGAAAAGAGGCCATCAGCTGTAATCAGACTCTGAACCCAGAACACCCCCCC
>NKYR01000094.1:151643-164421 GCA_003184365.1 Evernia prunastri
ATGCTGTAGCGGTAGGCGTCGCTCGGGTTTTCAGCCTTCTCACCGTTTTCCACCGCTGGGGTAGTTGAAGAAGAAGAAGAAGAAGAAGAAGAAGAAGAAGTGGAAGAAGAGGGCGCACACACGACGCGGTGCACGCCCGCTTTGTACGCCCCCCGCGAGAGGAACGCCAGCGTCTCGCCGGCCAGCAGCGTAGCCGTCAGTCCGCCCGAGCGCGTCACGGAACCCGGGGGCAGGTTCCGCTCGTCCTCGACGGACACCCACGCGTTCGTCCTGGCGTCCAGCGCCTGCAGGCCCGGCGAATGCCCCACGACGAGCGACAGCACGCCGAGATCCTTGTGCTTCTCCGCGTTGACTTTCGGCTCGTCACCAGGGCGGGGCCGATCGTAGCGGAACATGCGCACGAGCGTCGGGGTGCGCTCGCTTGCGGGGAGCGCGACGCAGGGGTCGACGAAGGGCGCGAAGACGTCCGGGCGCAGCTCGAGCGTGCGCGCGACGGCCGCCGTCAGCTTCGCCATGAAGGCGCCCGTGAGGTTCCAGGCGGTTTCCAGCGCGGGCCGCAGCGACGGCGGGCAGCGTGCGGCCGTCTTCACCGTCACGATGCACTTCTCGCCCGGGATAAGCGAGTAGCCTTCCTCGCTCGCGGCGGCGCCGCTGGCGGCGGCGTGGTCGGTCTTCTCCCGGGATGAGGGGGGCAGGGCGAAGAAGTGGGCCGTCTGGGCGAAGAGGGCGGTGTAGGCGGAGACCATGCTTGGTTGGTCGGCGAGGGCGAGGGGGAGGTAGCCTTCTGATGCGAGGAAGTGGAGGGCGTGGTCGTCGGAGACGGGGGGGTGGGCCATGGTACCCTGAGGATGTTTCCTTCGCTTGGGGGTTGGGATTGGAGAATGGAGACAAGGTCTTAGGAGTGTGTGAGGAGAAGAAAGAGATTGATGACGGCGGGCTTAAGGGACGACGTCATCCGACTCTACGAGCTTGTGGGTCTCTTGGATCTTTTGGACTTGTTCGATTTGAGGTTGCATTTATACAAAAGGATATGCCAGAATTGCCTACATAAGGTACGCTATCTCAAAGCTGTCGTCAGACTGAGGAGCTAGCGAGGTGAATGTTTAAGGTAGTTCTACCACTAAGCCCGTTTCCGCGCTAAGTACCTAGGCTGTGACTGCCTTACACTTAGGTTACAGTACAGTCACGTGGGAAAGGGAAAGTGCGTCTGGTCGCTTAGTAATACTCGCAATCATCTACTAATGCAATACCCTAAAATCCGATAATTCCGGGGGGGTGTGCCGCCCCTAAAAACCTCCCTAGATCCATAAGTCTGGCCCGAAGCTGTGGCCCCGAAGTATCTGAACAGATGCTGTTGTCACGAATATTGATATGACTCCGATTTGAAAAATTCTTGAAGCTTTAAAAACTCAATTCTACGTTCTATAATTTCTCGTCATATTTATTTCTAGATACTGTTGTGGAACGACAAATTATGAAGTTTTCAAATTTTAGGGTATTGCATTAGTAGGTGTGTTGCATTAGTAGGTGATTGCGAGTACTCTAGCCTCATACTGCTCGGTCTTGCAGTTGCTAGGATAAAACTCCTGTCGCCTGCTACATAGAACGAGAACCTCACCCCATTCCTTTACTACCTTGTTCTATCTTATCTAAATTGGGGGCCGACCGAAATAATCCTTTTGATTGGGTGTCCGCTCAAAGAGCGATGTCTGGAACTTGTCTTTCCTTTCCATCACGCCGGTATAGTTCTCAAGCAATTGTTCCTTTCAGTATACCGGGTCTGATAATAACTTCCATACATACCTCCAAACTTTGTCTTTGCGGCTTCTTCAAGGCTACAATATGCGTCTTATAAACACCTCTACACTTGAGCTGCATGAATTTATCGGTAGGGACATTCCTCAATATGCGATACTGTCCCACACATGGGAAGATGGGGAGTTCCTCTTCCACCACATGGCGAGTCGAGCGTCACTTCATTTGCCAGGCTTCGCAAAGATCTCCAAATTCTGCGAGCGAGCTAAAAGTGACAGCCTTGACTTTGCCTGGATAGACACTTGTTGCATTGACAAGTCTAGCAGTGCAGAGCTCTCTGAGGCCATCAACTCGATGTATGAATGGTACCACAGGGCGAGTGTTTGCTATGTCTATCTATCCGACGTCTCTGTGCTCGCGCAAAACGATGATAAAAAGGCAGACGGGGAGAAGGAATTCCAAGGTTGTCGCTGGTTTACAAGGGGCTGGACCCTGCAGGAGCTTTTGGCTCCGCGATATGTAAAGTTCTTCGATAAAGATTGGATCAATTTTGGTTCGAGAAGAAGTCTGGTGCCGGATCTGGTCTCAATCACTGGCATTGATGCCACCCATTTGGAATGGCCCCATTGGGCAAGTATTGCAACGAGAATGTCGTGGGCATCCTCTCGAAAGACTACCAGAGTCGAAGACGTAGCGTACTGTCTTCTTGGGCTGTTTGAAGTGAACATGCCACTGCTGTATGGGGAGGGTGAGAAGGCATTTCAGCGTTTGCAGCACGAGATCCTGAAGGACTCGGATGACGAGTCTATATTCGCGTGGAGAAACGAATCCCTCGTACATTCCGGTATGCTTGCCCTTTCTCCCGCTGACTTTTCCGACTCCGGGCACGTGGTACCTAAAGGTATTCCACGACGGACCCCCATAGCGATGACGAACCGTGGTCTAAGGATTGACATCGAGCAACATCTCGCTTACAGAATCCCGGAAAATGAATGTGACCGAGGTCTGCATCCTGAAGTGCACCTTATCGAACTTGCCTGTGAGGTTCCGTTGACTAAAAGACCCATCATGATCGTGTTACGAGCCTTTTCTTCGGGGTCAACCTACAAAAGGCAAGGCACTAGCTTTAACATCGGCTCCATATCACAAGAAGGCATCGAAGCACTCGGCTGCTACAAAGTCGACCAGCCAGAAACGTTTTACGTCTCGAGCACCAACTACTTCAACGAGGACGACTTCAAGAACGAGGCACTCTGCTTACCCACCATCATCAAACTATGTCCCATAAGTGCGGAAACATTTGCCATAGCCCGCCTTGACGAAACCGACGGGGAAGCCAAATGGCAGAGCATAGCGAGCTCGGACGACGCAACCACTCTGACCCTGGAGCCGAAGCTGAAAGAGCCCGAGACCCTCCGGCTCTCCGGGTCGCACGACTGGATTTTGGAACTCGACCTCAAGTCCGATTTCATCCGGCCCGACCCCGTCTACGCGGCCCAGGACATGATCTTCTGCCGCGTGCGCCTGTACAAGTCCGGCCAGCAGAGACCAGCACACAGCATCACGTGGCCGGAAGATGCGGCGCTGGGGAACGGAGGGAACTTTGCGGCGCAATTGGCAGAGAATGTGTACCTGTGGCTCGAGCTGAGCCCGGGAACCCACCGCGTTGGTTCGGGAGGAGAAGTCGATACCCGATGCTGGGTTGTGGAGGTGGAGATCAGTCCGTTCGATCGCGCGAGGGTGCTGGGGTCGAGGAGCGCGCGGTGGAGTTCCGAGAGGCCGGTTCTGCAGAGTATGATGTGAGACGGGGGGACGTTTTTCCACGGCGGAGATATCTGAATGGGCTCTTTTGGCTGGCTTTTTGAGGATTGTGCTCGGCTGGGGAGTTTGATTGGTCGATGAGGATATAATGTGAACGAGGCGAAGAAGCGATACTTACTTTAGGGACTATATTAGATTTTTCTTTTTTTTTCTGCTCGACGCCTGTGTATTTATACATTTTAACTAAGCGTTGAGCCCATAGATAGGGGTCGGAAAGATATGATATTCCGTATACCATTGTGCTTCCTTTTCCCATTACCATATTAGTAGATACTAGATAGGGTTTTGAGCGAAGCGAATAGCAGGACGTGCAAAATGTATTGCCCGGAGGGTTCAGCGAAAATGGTAGCAACGTTTTGTTTTCTTATCAGCCTCTATACCTATCCCCACAACGAAAGCGTGGATAAATGACACTTGTAGTATAGAAACTGCATGACTTGAATAACATAAAGCAACTAGAATGATACATTTGCTATCTGAGACAGGAATATAGATAGCGTATTGCTATCTTGATCCCCCCCGCTTCCTCGTTCACCCCCCTTGCCCCCCTCTCAATACAACGAGGCCCCAATGACCGGACTCGCAGCTGTTCGAAGAGGAAATGCTCGATCTGGGGAGTACTATGCCGTGAGCGGAGTGGTGATCTTGCCGTAGCTGTGGAAGGAAGGTCTGCTGTGAGTAGCATCGCTTCATGATCAAAGCATGGAAGCCGCAGATAGCGAGGCAATCTATGTCTTTTCGTAAAATAAGGCATGGGGGATCAAGCGCCGAGGTTTGACGGAGTTTATCAGGGGCGTGTGGTGGAACGTAGTGATGGAAGTGGTGGAATTCACATTTTGCACTGATGTGGACGGCGGCGAGGGGTGTTGGTAGCAAGTCTGTGGCGTTCTGAAGAGCGGCGAGAAATGACGTGAGTTTGGGGTCGCAGTGTGGCGCGTGCATTTCTGCCATTGAGGGGCATGGTGATCGCGTCCATTGGAAGGTTAGGAGACTGTTGATGTTGATCAGAGGTATTAAAAGCGCCGACGAAAGCGCCGATGAAGCTATTTTCTCAGATGTGACGACGACTTGAGAAGGGACACCGTTTATATCTTACTGTACGAGGAGCATCGGAGGTATCCTGGTTGCTCCGGGAGGAGGGAGTACCTTCAGATTTATTGAAGAAATACAATACCATAGCTAGCTAGCGCGCCAAGGGCTCACCTGCTGCTGGGATCCGACGGTAAGCTGCTGACTAGGGTGTTGCAAAAGGTCGACATGAGGTGATTGAGAAAGAGCCCAAGAGGTCGACAGACGAGACAGCACCGAACATTGAGATGATGAAGAGGGTCCCGAGGAAGTCTGATGGCGAGCTCTTGTGTGCATTGGATGACAAGGGTATTTGTACCGAGTCGACCTAAAGCAAATTTTACGATTCTCTGCCTGCCGCACGCGATCAGCAACAGTTGAACAGTCACTGGACGAGCCAAGCTGACTCACACACGTTGAATGTTTAGCACTGCCTCTAGCTTCTCCTTTCCAGACGCACCCCGGATTTATGCCTTCGGATCCACGTTTCCAGTATGATTGCGGTCGGCCTTGCGCTGCCCGCCAGCGCTGGAAGGTAAATGAGGCGGCCAGGACGATGCTCGAGCTCATCATCAACGGTTTCACCGTCGGCTCTACATTCACCGGAACACCCCCGCCCTTCTCATGACTCCCTCAAAGTCCTTCAACCCCACGCCTCTGCCAACTCCGCTGCCTCCGTTGGCTTCCAACAACATATCCTTCATCGTCTGCTCTCCAACGTCTTCCTTCAACTCCCGCGCCACCCTTTTCAGACAGGCCATCGTGATCTTCCCATCCTCACCGCCCATACTCGTGAACAACCTGAATGCGTCCTCCACCTCTCGTTGTTGACTCTCCTCACTCTTGTTGCTCAGTTTGAGCGCCGCGACGGCAACGAAATGCGCATAGGATATCGCTCCGGTCTCTTCCGGGTCTGCGGCATCCAGCAGATCCTGAAGTTCGTCTGGCGATGACGCGGGGACACCGAGAGCGGTCAGGGCTTGGCGCAGGGACCGGGATGGCAATTCTTTATCCGGGTTTGCGAAGAGGGAGAAGGCTTCTTTGATTTCGGACTCGGTGGCTGCACTGATGTTGTTCTCTTTGGCAAGGGCAGATTGGCGGGGCTGCTTTTCTTTGGCTGCCGGCGCTAGAGCAGCGGCGCGGCGTTTTGGAGGCTGTTTGGCTGTCAATGTGGGGAAGGTGAGAGTGGGATGAGGGTTGGCAGCGCACCATGTTGAGATTTCAGGAGGTCACTATGTATATGAGGATGGTGTGATAGGTGAGGGGTCGTTATTACGTACGTTGTGTACAAGAGTACACAAGCCTCGGCATGTCCTGAATGATTAGTCTCCAAAAACCAGGAAAAGATAAAGTCGCGAGATTGAGTATGAAGAAAGGCGTTTTGGTACGTTGATCAGAAGGAGATGCAATTCAGGGACCGGTTTGCCCGAGATGTTGTTCTCGGATACTATACTCTTTATGAGTAGGTAGAGTACTCGTATGTTCGACTTTGATGTTTTAGAGGCGTGAGTTGTTGTGGCAGAGCTGAGAAGTAGTGGGATGTCATCGGCAAATGAAACGGCAGTGTGCGGCTATCTACAATCGTCTAGCGCCAACGCCACAGAGCTCTTTGGTGGCTCCAACCGATGCCTCTTCAGGTGTTACTTGCGTGACAGAGCTTACAGGCGAAAAGCCCCTTCCTACTCTGAGCTACCTTACTTTTCTCCCTACTCTTCTCTCCACGTCCCTTGGCTGTCCAACACTCGTACCGGATTGAAACTAAATCTGTAACTACCCATCGCAACTACTACCATTTGCTGCTTCCTCCGTTGGAGATGATGATGCGATTGGACACTATGTCTTCCCAACTCCCTTTCTCCTGCAGCTCCATAAAGTCTTCATCTCCGTCCTATACGCGCTGGAGGGATCCAACAGCGTCCCACACCCTCAGGCCGCATATGTAACGGTCCAAACCTTACTGACACTCACCTTTTTCCCCACGGGCCAAGCATCACCCAAGCTCCTTTCGTTACATGCGTCTCCCTTACGAAGACGATTAATAGCCGTCGTAGCCAGATCTGTGACCTAGACACTTTCTCAAACAGCACCCATGAAAATTCTCATCATCGGCGCCGCAGGTACGTCTCTGTCTCCACACTCGGAGAACTATGTAGCTGACAAACCGCTTCAGGCCGAGTCGGCTCGGCCGCCCTAGCAGCATGTCTCAGCAAGCAACACCACGTCACCGCTTTCCTCCGAAACCCCTCCAAACTGAACCCCGAGCTCCGCAACCACCCCCGCCTGCGCATCACTCAGGGCGACGCTACTTCGCACTCTTCCCTCGTGGAAGCAATCAAAGACACCGACGCCATCATCCAAGCCGCCGTCTACGGCTCTAACACGCCGTTCGGTACCTCGGACTCGGAAAAAGTGGTCCGCTGCATCATCAATGCCGTCAAGGAAGTGCAAGCGTCACGCCCGACACAGTCGCGGCCGATAAGATTATGGGTCATGTCCGGGCAGGTGCTGATGGACATACCGGGGTACGTGGGAAAGATCGAGGGGGATGTGTTCCCTATTCACCCGGAGCATTATAAGAACTACGATTTCTTACAGAAGGATGCCAAGGACGTGGATTGGAGTTTGCTGTGTCCCGGGAGGATTGACCAGGGGGAGGTGAGGGTGCTTTTGTACAATATCCGCTGAGATTTGATTCTGTTTTCTTGTACGCGCGTTGCTATGCGATCAAGGTCAGGCCGGGGACTGACTTTGAGAATGTTTTGTTTATGTATTAGCCCGCGGGTCCTTTGGTAGTCACGACGGATCGTGTAGGGCTTTGGCAGAAACCTTGGATTATGGGGAGGATGCCTCTTATTGGGCCCGCTTTAAACGTCATTTATAATTGGAGCCAGCAGCGATTGACGTACGCATCCGTCGGGGAATTCTTATCTAATCACCTCGGTCCTGGGGAGGAGTTGAGAGGGAAGAGGGTGGGCTTGCTCGAAGACGCGAGAGCGAGCAAGCAGTAGGCCGGACTAATTTTTGGATTGAATCCCACCCGTTGAGCGGCTCCGAGACTGTACATAAACCCTCATGTCACCAACTATCTCCGGCCATTTTTGCTTACAACACTCGCACGCACCCTTTGGTCCAAAAATCCCCCCGCACGCATCACGGGGAACGGAAAAAAAAAAAAAAAAAAAAACTTCCACCCTATCACAAACGCTTCCCTTCCCGTCTGTGGGGGCCCGAAATTGCTGACTACAGGATTCTCACATCTCCGGCCGCTGCTGACGGGATTGGTAAGAAACACTCAGGCTAGTCTCCTCTCGGACCGGCTTGCGCGCAAAAACTGAGCTTGCTTGTACTTGCGCTTGACCTGACCTGCTCACATGATCGGAGGCGTCGCTGACAAGGCGGAGGCAAGACAGGCGGGCGTTCAGCCCGAGCCTAGATGGGGATATAATTGCCGGCGCGAGACGGAGATGAGGAAAGTCGCGAGATGCGATGCGATGCGATGCGTTGCGATTCGACCAGAGCAGAGCAGGGCAGAGCAGAGCAGCTGTTGGGTAAGCGGAGGTATGTTTCGGGTGATCACGCGTTTCATTTGTGTTTATTTATCTATGTATGTGTATGCATGCATGCATGTTGGACCTGTCCGTCCAGATCATCAGGATTGAGGAAGAATGATGATATCTCTACACGATTGCGCAGAACCTCTCTCTGCAAGCATTTCTCTCTCCGGCTGCGTGCGTTTTGGGGTATCCTGTTCAACGCAATGCAGTCACGAGTGTAGCTACGACAATGATCGCCACCGGGCCCAGGGGAATCGAGTGACGAATTGACTCTAATGATGAATTGACAAGCAGGAGCCTGCAGAATGGATGGCGCGGTGCATCGTAAGGTAGGTATTGACATGACCTCTTGCTTCCTTCCTTACTTTCAATATATAACATGCAGTACTCGTCAGGCTGAGAAAAAAGGAAGGAAGGAAGGAAGGAAGGAAGGAAAGGAAGGAAAGGAAGAAAGGAAAGGAAGAAAGGAAGAGCATAGATAGATGGCAGAGCGATCTTCAGCCGCCCGTCTGTTCACGACGGACGGAGGAAGGGTCGTTTTAATCACGGAAACGAAGACGGAGACGGAACAGGGGAGGGGCGGGGGGGGAAGGGGGGGGGGGTTGTAAATGAAGTAGGTATGGCAAGGCAAGGCAAGGCGAAACAATTTAGGGTGAGGTGAGGTGAGGTGAAGGCACCTTTCGCCACTTTGTGGGAACTGGGAAAGGAGAGCCCGCTTTCCTCGCAAGCCTAGCCGTATCGGGGCAGGCGGGTAAATGGGAACGGCGTAGGTGGCTGGCTGCCTGGGATTCGAGCTGGGCGGTTTGGTAAGGTAGCTTGTGTGTACTTTACCTTAGGTAGATTATTATATGTGAAAGGAAAGTAATGTTATATGGGTTGGATTTTGGCACGGAGAGGCCGAGGTTGTTGGGGTTTTTTTTTCTTCTTTTTTCTTTTTCTGAAATGGGTAATTACATTCGTGATGGACAAGCTCGATTTGGAAATCGATTTTGCAGAGGGCTGGACAAAAGCAGCGACGGAACGCCGGATCGAGGTTTTGCATCATGTATGACGTGCAGGAGATTATCACAAACGGAACGGGGTTTTATGCATCTCCCCCATTTGCATCCTTTCCTGCACCTTGATCCAAGGGTTTCGAGGCGTCGTATCCGACGGCCTTCACGATGCCCAATCCTTTCGTCCTTCCTTCCCTGAACAGGATCCGATCGCCCACGGCCAGATACTCCGGTCTTTGCACGAATCGGAACGCCACGGTTGCCCTGTCGCCGGTCCGTATGAACGCTCGGTCAATGTCGATGATGGCGCATGTCTGGCTGATCGGGCCTACGTGCAACATAGCCTGGTACTTTGTCTTGATTGTGGTCGCGTGTGAAAGGATGAGTACTTCGGCGACGAACTCCCGGTAAACTTTGGGAGGAGCCTCGAGTTTGGGAAGCACGACCATGCCTTTGCGGACTTCTTTTCTTCGAACCCGTTTCAGAGCGAACGAGGCAGATTGACCGGCGCTACAAACAGGGACGGGGATGCGTTTCCGTTCAATGGAGCGGATGTGGGTTGTGGTGAATTGGCCTAGGGAATCAGGGCCGATCAAAACAGCGTCGCCGGCATGGATGACGCCACTTTTGACAACACCGGATACGACTGTTCCGACGAACGGCACAGAGAAGGTGTCATTGACGTGGAATTCGAAGGGAGCTTCGGCGTCGTAATTTCCGTGGTGCGGAAGGATGTTGAGGAAGGTTCGGACGAGGTCGAGGGACTCGCCGGTGACGTTTGAAACTTGGAATACGGGGCAGATACGCTGGCTGACGAACTGGGTGGCGGTTTCAATGGTATCTTGTCGGTTCTTGATGAAGATGGGGATTTTGCGAGCCCCAGGTGATTTAAGGATGCGGGTAAGCTGGGTGATGGTTTGCTGGAGAATCTGGGGTGGGCAGATGTCAATTTTGGTAATTACTACCATGACTGGGACATTCAGGGCTAGGGCGATTCCCAAATGTTCTCTGTCCTTTGGTAAGTTTTCGGTGTCCATTTTGGGAGAGAAATATCATACTTGCTCATTCCAATAAGACCATTATTGGCGGCAACCATAAGAAGGCAGTAATTTGGGCTGCTACTCAGTAATCCAAAGACTGTGGTCCTTAGGTATCTCTCGTGGCCAGCCAAGTCCGTGAAGCTGATTACTTTTGCCTTTATCAGGGTCAGTCGCTATGCTTGCTTGAAAGCTTGAGAGCCCTACTGAGCGCTTGCCAATCTCTTCCCATGACAATTTCCGGCCAGGGACATTTGAGGCGACAACGTCTCCGTACGTATCGAAGCCCATGATCTCCATGCCGACAGAGCTGGTCCGGCCACTCTCAACTTCGTGCTTATGCCTGAACAGGTTTACCCGCGCTTTGCCTCGGCCATCGTCAAGGCCTCCCTTGACTAATACACCCAGCATGGTGCTTTTGCCAGCATCCACTATGGTTTCATTAGCCTTGATTACTAGTCGGTTAAGGATCGCTGCTACCATTTCCCACTACCGCTATGCGAGTCTCAATGACATCTTCTGGGGTCTCAGGCTCCTGGCGTATCATGATCTTCCCCGTGGCGCTCTTATCTTTCTCATTCACCGTCTCTGCCTCCTCAGGCCCTCCCACGTTTCGCGTCATGAGTATTCGGCATTCCGCCTGTAGAGTCTTTGCGGCCCGCCGTATCCTGTCCAACGCAACGTCCCATTGCTCTTTCGAAAATGCCATAGTTTCTCCATTGTCTTCCTGGCCCAGGTCAAAAAGAGTCTCCCCATTGCCCTCCAGCATGCGCTTCTGCAGGACTTCGCTAAGTTGTTGTAAAATCACCTCCGCATCCCCGCTCGAATCTAAGAGTAGGTCTTTCAGTCGGACTTGAGTCGAAGTCTCGGCGAGATTGAGGGAATCAAGGATGTCAAGCTCGGCGTGCTCTTCATTTTGGGTGCTTTGCGTTGAATAGCCACTGTCGCTCGGGGCTACAGAGCCGGCGCGG
Source organism: Evernia prunastri (assembly GCA_003184365.1). Taxonomy (NCBI): domain Eukaryota; kingdom Fungi; phylum Ascomycota; class Lecanoromycetes; order Lecanorales; family Parmeliaceae; genus Evernia; species Evernia prunastri. The sequence goes on from NKYR01000094.1 coordinate 162,845, forward strand.
GCGGCGGGGCGGTTCTTTTGCTGCTTCTCGACATAGTCGGCGAACTCGCTCAGAGCCTGGAGCACCAAGCCTAGTCAGAAAGACGAATCGGGATAGGATGAAGGTTTCCGTACCGACTCCCCTTTCCGCCGCTCATGCGGAGTCTGTTTTTGCACCCCCGCAGTCATGTTGGTCACCAATCAATATGCTATCCTATGTCTTGGGAGATTGTAAATCCTTCGGCAAGCCATCAGAGGCGCTTTCAATAGTCCATTATCCTTATTTCTTTATTTATTTTGAGTATCTGAACGGTGGTGTGTGCATTGAATACAAGGGAAGAATGTTCGTTGAAGTAGGTACATACAGCTATCGATAGGTAGCTAGGTACCTAGTAAGTAGTGACGCATAGGAGGACCGCAATTGAGTCATGCCAAGAAATGTCTTCACCCTAACCCCAAGTAACATCTGAGAGTCTCTCCTCTTTAGTGCTAGCAATATAGTTAGGCACCCCATACGCGTATACCCCCTGTTCACTAGGCGTATACCCCCCCCCTATATATGTGGTATACGCAGTCTGAAGAGCTTCAAAGGTGGTTATCTTGCTACCTACAGAGCGGTCACGAGTGAACAGGATCCTCCCTTCCTTCGGGGGGCCCCTCCTGTACACACTCGCTCCTTCGCTCTTGCGGTGCGCTGGATTTTAAACCGACTAGCCCTGCCGGGGGCTAACGGCTAAAGCCCGGAGACAGAATTTTGGTGTGAGGGGGGTTTACGCCTAGTGAACAGGGGGTATACGCGTATGGGCTGCCTATAGTTATTCTATACCTATATCATTATTTAATAGATCATAAGTATCCGACAGTGTTACTACTATATTATTGTTCTAAATATACCTTTATACGTCGTCGTGATCGTCTATAATTTATCTGTGATACTAGAGAAATACTAAGTCTATCTATAATAGCAAAATACTGCGTATGGAGTTAGGCCTCGAAGATGACTTATCAGAGAACGCAATTGGGAACTGGCCACGCCGACTTCTTCACGTTCGGACTATGACCTCGCACGCATGGAAGACTGGAAACGTTTATGGCGGTTACGTAGCTCCCAGGTACAACGCTATATCCTACACGTGGGGTCGCTATGCGCTCCAGTCTCTGGTGGAGAAGCCTCACGTCAGCGCCCTAAACATCAGAGGTATCTCATGGAACATTCCGCGCATCGACCCTGAAGTGCATTTCTCCTTGGAACAATTTGATGCTCTGGTCCGCAAAGCTACAGTGGAACAAATCTGGGTGGCTGACTCGGAGTACAAGGTGGACTTCGTTTGGCTTGACGTGGCCTGTATAGATCAAAATTTTCCTCGTTGGGCGACCTTGGAGATCGGGCGGCAAGCTGCTATCTTTGGAGGTGCGAATTGCGTCTATGTTTGGCTCAGCCACCTGCATCCAAGGTCGGCGAGGGTAGCAGCGGAGAAAATCTTAGAAGCCGGTCAATGTGCGCTTCAATTGCTGAAGGTTAGTATCCTAAATCTCTTCCCTGTAGCAAACAATGGCAACCATGAGGCTGAATCACGCAAATGGCAATCATGAGGCTAT
>NKYR01000095.1:0-72292 GCA_003184365.1 Evernia prunastri
AGAGGACACGTATTCCAACATTCCAACCAAGGCCTGAAACGATATAAGCGATATTAAGGCCTACTAACCCCCTGTCATGCAGGCGTGATTAGGGAGTGTTTTGGGGATGGCCAATTATTTTAGATTTGACACACCACCTTCTTCAGCCTTCCTCTTACTAACTCTATCATCCATCCCGGATTTGCACTACTTCACTGTTATCAGTATAGCTGCCCTGTCAAGGCTACCGTAAGCCACCTTTGAGCAAGACTGTGAGACGGTCCTGCACCCCTTGTCAATCCGCATTATATATATCCTACTATTTTCCCACTCCTTTTCTTCCTCCCTCGATACGTCGATTCTCGTCCTTTCCTCTGATGTCGTGTAATACTCCTATACCACCAGACGTCAATCTCCATGCGAGTAGACAACCTCAGCTTAATACAGCCAACATCAACACCTACATCTAGCTGTTTGCCACACTGGGACTGATGGTTGGCCGATCCGTGGCATGGCAATTTTGCATAATGGTGATTTTCGCGTAGCATCAGTGCTCCCGATGGTCCAGTCGGTCGAGCCAGAGGATTCAGACCGTTCAAACGCAAGCTATACGAGTGGTTCACAGTCCAACCAGCCCCTTAGCCCGTCTTAGCCCATCTTGGACGGTCCAGACTCCAGACCACAAATTCAGTAATTGAACTGGAAATTTTCTTTTAAACTATTAGTCTAGGCAATCTGGACCGTCCGTTTTCCAGTCTAAACGGACAACAGTCCAGAAATTGGGAACGGACCATCGGTAGCATTGCACATCATGGTGTTTTGGCGTTGCATGGCAATGTCGCATAGAGGGACATGACTTGTGTGAGGGACGCGATGACCAGGAGGTTCGTGTCTCAATAAAGCTTTGTATGAATGGGTTTCCCACCATTGTTGGGCTCTCCATTCTATTTCATCTCTTCAGGATCACGGCGTTCTTTCTCGCCCGCCCACGCCTGTATAGAGCTTTACTTCACTCCAGGTCTATGCTGCACATGCATGGGAGTTTCTTGGATGCCGGCAATTCTACGTATGCCTCTTCATGTACCTAGCTCCGATATGGAGACCTCGCAACGACATCTACATGATTCCAGCTGTTTTGATGACTGTACAGAATAAGATTTGAGGTCAAACTCACCATTGTCAACACGTGCATAAATCCTGCAATTATGTATTGGTGCTATACCAAGGGTTTGAAGATAGGTCTAGCTGCGGTTTTTACAATGCCAAGAGTTCTCTGCACACGCTAGAAGCGCAGCCGCGGTGTTATTTAACACAGACTTCTCTGTTCCTATCTTACTTAGACTTACACGTCTCTGTCATCGTGTGTATTGGCTGTGAAAGGATAGTGAGTTGTAAGTCATCGCCCGCTTGTTCAACGTCCCAGAATCTCCAGATTTAGATCACTGACCATATGTTAGCACTGTTGAGCTACCCTCACTCTTCTTCGTCTCCACTTTCGTACGAGCGACAATCTCAGTCACACTGTGGGTTCGGTCTCGTCGCGTTGGCATCTCCCTCTCTTCGACAGTCAAAAGCATTTTAGTCGGGTCAGCTAGCTGTCAACTTTCGCCATGGCTCGGCTTCTCGACTTGGCAAATGAGATTCTACTCGACATCATTGATCTTGTCCGTGTTGAGGACATCGAGGCTTTCACATCTTGCAGCAAGCGCATATATTTGCTATCTCATGATGTGCTACAGGAGCCAAGAGCGATGAAGGAAAAATACTCCAAAGTGTACCTGACACCCAGGGGTGGGGACTTCTGGGACACCTCGGATATCCTCAAGAAAGTCCATCCAGTGGTTTGGATACAGCAAATCATACTAGACGAGAAAGTCGCATCATACCCTACTCGTATCTACATTGAAGAAAATGGATTATATCCTACTCAAGACTACATGGGACCAGTCACCGAGGAAAGACTGTATCGCATCCCTTCTGCGATGAAGGAACTCGTCTACTCGAAGTTGGAAACGTGTCCTTACATTCAACACGATATCTTGGAGGAGTGGAAGCAAGAAAATAACGACGTTAGAGGTATTGACGCTTTCGATAGCGCTCTTGCTCTACTTTTAACCTTACTGCCAAACTTGGAGTCGTTCTAAATCGATTGGTTTCGTGCGTCCTGGCTTTCTCGCACTCTACAGATGGTTGCCAATATTGCGAAAGCAAGTCGTGGGGATCAAACAAAATCACATGGGTTGGGTCGACTTATTTCGCTCGATTACATTTCCGAATCCGATTCTGTGATCAATCTAAACTTCTTCCTCCCATTCGCGGGCCTTCCGTCGGTTCGTATTCTCTCCGGACATTGGCATGAGTCATGGCGTAATGACTTCGGGAAAGAGGTTAATGGGTCCATTACTGAAGATCCTTGGCGCCCTTCAACGCAAACCGGTATCAAAGATGTCGAGAATCTGCCGACAACGTTCAAATCGGGAATAACGCGTATCAAATTCAACCGCGGTAGAGCTTTAGGGTCACGCTTCGAAACCCTCTTGTGCCGGATGGATGCCCTGCAAGAGTTCGAGTATGAGCACAAAATTTACAGTACTGAATTCAAACCTGCAAAGATCGTAGATAGCTTGCTGGCTCACGCTGGCCATAGCCTTCGCTGTCTAGATTTGACAGCTCCAAAGGAATGCGGATCCGGTTGGGTCAAGTTCCCCGGCTTCGTCTATACGGGCTCCCTACGCGGCTTTCAAGTCCTGAAGGTCGTTAGAGTCAATACGGTCTGCTTTATCGAGAGCACCATCAACCCTGACACGAAAAAGATCTCGTCCAAAGTGCATCGTCTGGTAGATCAACTTCCAGCATGTATCGAGAAGCTGTCCTTAGTCGGAGACCTGGAGACATGGTGGTCAGGTTGCTTAGATCGGACGTACCTGGAGTCATCCTGGTCATGTTCACTAGATCGGATGTTCGATGACCTCCAAGATTCCAAAGCAGACATGCTCCCAGAGTTGGAAGTGATCGAAATCGATAACTTTAATCCGGTCGTGATACAAGCTTGTCATGAGGCTGGGATTGAATTGGTGTTTGAAGTCAACCCACAGCTCAGCCCGAGCGCATGGTCGGGTAGTGATTTGGACGAGTTCAATGATCTCGATTTAAACAGCTGGATGTAAAGGACGAGTCGAGGCTTATGCTGACTGTGCTGGCAGTCAGCAGAATTGCAGATCGAGGCTAGTGATGGGAGAGTCACATTGGCATGTCGCCACAGTGGGACTGCTATTTAGTGGGCCATATCTTTCATGCCATTTGAGATTTTCCAGCCATATTTCAGGCATGCGATGTTTTTCAGCCATATTACATGTATGCTATTCTTTTTCGGTAATGATCGGGGACGTGTGACGAGGCTGGAGCTCTACATATACCGGTCTTGCACCAGCACATAGATTTTCATGCGCTCTCGTCTCTTTCAGAACCATAGCAATTGTTTTTGTGATCCTACACAAATGTTAGCCACACGATGTCCCATATTTTACTCCCACACGATATTACCCAGTCTCCGCACAGAAAGTACAAGGCAGCACTAAATACTTTCTCTTCAGATGGCGAAAACATACCGAGCTTGGTGTTGGCAGCCGATAGAACCCTGCTGGAACAAGAATAGCCATCGGGAATCGGATGCTGCAAGATTTCCGTCAAGCCGTGATCCAAGATTATGTCCCACCTTTTTGGAAGAAGTCTGGAATAGTTTGGGGCAGTTATTGCGAATCCAAGTCATCGTGACGCCGGGAGAAGTCAGATGGAGCAATGGCCGGCGGCATCTACGGCGCTTTGTGATGTACACGGATAGGACCTCTCACTCCTACGTTGATCATGCATTTCCTCCTGCTGCTTCATGTTGAACTGCCATCAATCCTGTGCGCAAGGTAACCATGTATGGAAGCGTGATGTGAGTTTCATTACGAAATGAAACAAGAAGATATGCAATACGAATGGAGTCGCTGTTCGAAGAATGGTTCCGTTTCGACGTTGTTTCGGTTTTTGATCTGGTGCAGCAGCACCAAATCCAGAAACACATATGAAACAGATCTCCTGTCTTCGTGTTAAGCCCCAACTTCCACGTAACACCACTCGATAAAGTGGCCTTTCATTCTTCTGCTCTCGATATTCTTCTTCATACCTTCCAGAGTTGCTTTCGAGAAGCCCAAACAAAACCCATCTGCTCCCATTTCTCATCTACCAGAGCCACTGTTCACTTCCTCGACAAGAATAAAGCCCACAATGCATTCCTTCACATTCCTCCTTGCAGCCTTGAGCGCCTGCGCTCTCGCTCTACCTACCCCCGATGCCGTCATTGGTGGCGATCTAAGCCCCTCGCTCAACAATGACATCCACGACCCCGTAAGTCCTCTTCACCAGTCAGCTTTCTTCGCCCCGCGTACTGTTCTGTAGAGGTCTCGCTAATAAGCATACCCTCCAGGCCATCGGCATCTTCTCCCACGCCGACTGCAACGACAAAGAAACGCAACCCCCTCTCTCTTTTCCGGCTAAAGCTTGCTATCCATTCAATTCTACACTGGATACTGTGGGCATCAACTGGGGTAGCGACCCAAAAAAGGGTCTCAACGTCTTTACCCACCCCAACTGTGAAGGATATGCGACACATACGTTGACGGGGCCGCCGTATGGGTTTACGTGCTTGAGTATGGAGGCGAATGGTGGGCCTTGGTTGAGTTTAAAGCCGGCCTAGTGTTGTGCGGTTGAGAGTACGGATTAGTCGCCATTGCTCTCACTCTCAGTATTGAGATTCAGATGGGACGAGCGGGCGGGAGGACTGCTAGATTTTGGGGCGCTATGGTGTATCGGTTTTGGTTCGGGTCTGCGGGACAGGCTCTCATGATGGCTTTCGCATGCGGTGGTGCTTTTGATGATGTTTGAAATATACGGCAGAATATTTTAATGACGATTTTACGATTCAAAACTTTGTATCTCATTGGGTAGGCGCGGTGACTAACAAGCTCGTGAGACGGTAAAAGCCACAAGGCAACTCTGTTCTTGTGGGCGCCATGATAGCTACAGGCTAAAGATGTCCCTACCAGCCATCAAGACCTGACGTACTTATAGCAAGTGTTGGAAATTTTGCAGTACTAGCACTGTGTTGTAGTTATCTCTCACGGTGGCAAATTGGCATGGGCTTCATATGGTAGAAGTAGCACACCACTCCATAGCTAGAAAATAAATCAAGTCTTCTTACATCGAAGCTTAACAGCAAGAACCCTAACTTGCCCCAGTAAAGATTTCGCATGAACAGCTGATGCGCTGTTACTCCTGTAGCCTCTGACCCTTGATCCAGGTAGCGATAGGTGTGACCTATGTTGGTAAGGACATATCATGACCATATGGCTTTTCTTCTCGGCACTCGGGCTCTTGCAAAGGCGTCATGAACCGTCTCAGACGTAGCGTGGCATGGGAAAAGGACTTTGGCGTCAAGTGTTGACCACGTAGGATAGCTCCCTTCAATAGTAGTACTTCTATGGTAAGGGTGAATTGGTCCAGTTATTTTTGGACCCGGCTGTGAACCGGAAAGGTATTTACACTAGATGTATGATATACTAGCGTATTTTTTCGGTCCTTCGACGTATCGTTTTCGCTCAACATGTTCGGAACTGGCAAAGTAGTATCCCACATACGAAACTAGCACAGTAAGAGTCACTCATAATGCTGATGTTCTCAGGATCTGTGGACCTCAGCAACTGCCACATTGCGACTGCGACATACTGGCTCTGATCCTCCCAGGTCCATCATCCTTTTCGTACACTTTTAGAAATCTGTTTTCGCTTGAGCAATTACGACTTCCGCCGACATCCCCACGTTACGCCGCCTCCTCGCTTCAACATTTGCTAACGATAACCTCCAGGATTCCATCTTTCCTCACGGCAGTGATCTGGATCTTCCTATCCAGAACGCGCATCCGCGCTGCGAAAGTGGATACCAAGATCCAAAGAAGAGGTTCCTTGAAGGCCGTCATGATGCCACAGGGAAGATTGTCGGCTTCATCATCTGATCGATTATAGGAGAGCCGGGAGGTGAGAGCGCTGTAAAACTCCCGCCGCTGCTCGATCTGGAGTTCAATCAAGCCGTGTTTGGGCGCTTTTGGACTCGGAGGGTACGTACGATGAGGGACAGGCGCTATATTCGTAAGGTCTACCGACGTCCATCTCTTTCGCGCTTTTGTCGGGAGAGAAGGTCTCGGATGGATCAGGCAAGATTTGAACACTCTGGCGGTCTCTCCGGATCACCAAGAACGTGGTATCGGGGGGATGCTGATGTGGCACTTTGTCTCCGTCGCTGACAGAGTGCAGCTGGACACGTGCTTGCAAGCTTGGATGGGGGCGCAGAAGCTCTATTGAAGGGTTGGGTGGGAGGATATCGAGTATCTGGATACTGACCTTGAAGCATGGAGCGCAAAGAAGAAGCGTGGTGTCCACCGGGTACGCATATCCCAGACCAAAGAAACGAGGCACACGAGTCTCCGGATTCTTAGATGTCCATCATCTTCGACTTTCTACACTATACAGTGCCTATTCCCCCTCACCGAAGGGCACCTTCCAGAACCTCACCGCATCCGCATCCACCGACGCAATCATCCCTTTCTCCTCCAACACAACAAACCCCCCACCAGGCCCCCTCTCCACTCCTTGCGGCGGCGCAAACCTCCACTTCCGGTTCCGCTTGAAATCGTAAACCTCCACGCCTTCATCCGCCGTGGCCTTCAACGCCAGCATCCTCCCCCCGTCCAGATACTGCACTTTGTTCACCTCGATGAACGACCAGCCCATCTTCCGTAGCGGCTCCGCACTCGCTTCCATGCTCAGCACCCGCTCCTGCATCACCGTCTGGCTCTTAAGGTCGAACACCGTCACCCGCCCCAGGCCCTGAGCTCCGATCACGAGCCGTTTGCCGTCCGGGCTCCAGTCCAGCGCGCGGCACCAGTTATGCGACGGTCGATGCGACACGACTTCGACTCCGTGTATGACGTCCCACACCCAGAACCGGCCGCTGCCTTCCGTCCCCGCGAAGAAGCGCGAGTCGGGCGAGAAGGCCCCCGTCCAGTTTTGACCTTCGGAGCGGAACACATGCAGCAGGTTACCGCTCCCGTGCTCCCAGATCCGGAAAGTTCGGTCCCAGGACACGGATGCGATGAGTTTGTCGTCGGGGCTGAAAAGGACCCGCATGATGGCGTCGCGGTGGGCGGAGAGCGTGAGGCGGACGGTATGCGTACGGGTGTCGTATATGCAGATATCCCATTGGTCGTCACCGTTGGACGCCGGCCGGGGCCCGGGGAGGAAGGCCATGCTTGCGCCGGAGCGGTTGAAGACTTGGCTGCCGAAGCTGGTGACGAGGCGGCCCGAGATACGCCTGTTGGAGCGGACTTGCGATTTGACGTTTAGGGTCGTGATTGCTTTTTCGACGTCTTTGGCCAACGTGGCTTCGTCTTCCCTGTCCATCTTCCACGACGGCCGTGCTGTAGAGGCGGCTGGTTCACCTTCTTCGAGTAGACCATCCGCGACGGCCGCTACGGCCCGTTTACCCAGTGCGTGAATCGTGGATTCCGGTAACAAAGCCCGCCGGCGCTGCTCGTCCAGGTCCCAGAAGATGATCTCCGGGTCTATCTTCACACTCCCGCCTCGATTGTTCATCGCGCACGAAACCAGCGCCCGCGCATCTTCGGGATGGAAACGCAGGGCGTCGACGCGGGAGATATGGCCTCGGAGGACTTGGTACAGGCTCAGATCGCTGATGCGGTAGATGTTTATGTCTTGGTCCAGCGCCACGGCCAGCAGAGTTTCGTCGGCGTTTAGGCATGCAGTGGCCGGCTCGGTGGCAAGTGGGATTTTGGCGTACTCGTGTCCCCACTCGGTGGGCTGGCCGGGGGCCCATGCTGCGGGAGTCCCATCGGGGGAGTGGAAGTCTTTGTCGATGGCATAGACCCAGTCTTTAGGGAATTGCTTGGAGCTGTAGGATGGCATGATGCTTCGCTTCTTTTCTTTTCTCGTCTTCCTGAGTGCTAATTCCTTTTGAAGAGAAGGTTATTTACATCGAGGTTCAAGGTGCAGAGTGCAGGAGCGAGGGTATAAGGTAGGCTTTCCCCTCATTCTAGGCAGCCGTGCGGACGAAGAAGTAGAGGCTAGAAGTACGTCATTGTGCGTTTTAACCGCCTTGCCGCTTACTACTTTTATGCGGCTGAATAGAAAGAGAAGCGCACCGAGAGTCTGAGACAGTGGGAATGTTAAGGAGACGAATGATTCAACCGATGAGATTAGAAGAAATAGTATGTATACAATTAAGGATTAAATGAAACCATCCGCAGAGCAAGTCGCTACTTCACCTGGCTTTCAGAATCACTCAGCCTGCAAGAGAACAACGTTCAACTCAACTCTTGCCCAACGCCCAGGATTGCGATATTCTATAGTAGTGGTAAAAGAAGTGGTTGAACGAGTGTGCAAAAACCACCAGCGCAGCAGGAAAGGGGAAGCGGGACATTAGGGGGAATGTGAGGTGATGGGGAAGAATTGCATCCATCTCACCTCTTACTGCGCAGCTCTGAGCTAGTGCTCTGCGGTGATGGTAATGTCCAAATGAATTCATGGCGAGAAGTCTCTGGCCCAGGTTCCTCGGAAGCAGGAGTCTCTGGCGTTCGCTCAACTTATGTTCTTCTTTTTCTTCTTCTTCTTCACTTTCTTCTTGTATGAAGAATGTAAGCAACGACAAAGAAGCGCGCGCATGCAGAATGCATGACCGGATCTCTCTTTCGCCTTTGCTCAGGTCTGTCCAGAAAAGTAGAGGAGACAGTACCGTTCGGCTCACACGTAACAATTCATTCCGGAATTCGCGTCTGCCCCACAATCGTCCCGGGATGCAGTGTGTAAACCCAACACTTGCGTGGATCCTCGCCATATCAACGCTTCAGATATCCTCCTGTCAAGACCGTTCTCGAGCGCTCACTGCGTTATGCATGCATGGGGTTCAAGCAACCGACTCGTCTCGCGCTGTGAACAAAATGGGTTCTTACGCTTCTCCGCCCGCCACTTCGCATCGAGGCTCGAGGATCCGCTTCTCAACCGTACGGCGTAGTGGGGTTGGGGAGGAGTGTGGCGATTGGTAGATGGAGCCGGAAAGAGCAAGGTTGATGTGAGGCTGATGCGAAGACGGTTGAGGAAGCTGGAGGGGCTTGTTGGGGGGGGGGGGGGGGGGGGGGNGGGGCCGCGCGGCGCTGTTGTGGGAGTTATGGTGAAAGGGTATGGTGTGTCAGTAGGCGTGATTGGGCTGATGGGACGTTTGGATAGTGGAATGAGATGCGGAGGCACGATTTGAATGAGAGAGCCAGCGAGCGAGTTAATTGAGCAAGACCATCCTGTAATGCATTTGGGCGGCCATGGCAGGAAGTACCTACGATTTGTAGGGTTTGTTGATATACATGGCTTCCGTCTTCATACATGAATTCAAATTCTTCGCTCCCTTCCTATCGCGGTACAGTACAGCAGCTACTTTCCACAGATCAAACCCCCTTCCTGTCCCCGACGTTATCACGTCATTCACAGCCTACTGATGAGCCTTGGAGTCCTAATTGCCCAGCCATTAGCATCCCATTCTACCCACCCATTTCTCCATCTCCATCATCTCCCAACAACGCCAAAGCAGGAAAAAAAAGGTGTATAGGAGGATACTCACCACGATGATGTGATAACGCACAACCTTGACCTTACCCCCCTGCTTCTCCAACTTCATCTTCGCCGCCCAGTCCGCCCCCGTCTCGTGGCCCGCGTGGTGCTTGTACGACACCTCGCCCAGGATCATCAGGTCCGTCTGGTCGTCGCCGTGCGTGTAGATCTGGACGGGGCTGTGGTCGCGCCCGGGGACGTGCGACCAGATCGCTTTGCGGAGGTCGCGGATCTCTGGCGGTTGGTTGGGATCAGCGATGTGATGGCCGCTTCGTGTTGAGGGATGTTGTGAAAAAGGAGGGGGTATTACGCTTGGTGCCTTTGGCTTTCTTGTCGTTCATGGAGAATTCGCCGTCGGAGGTGAAGAGGTCGGCATAGTCGTCGTGGACGTCGGCGTCGTTGGAGACTGCGTAGTATTTTTCGATGAAATTCTTGATGTCTGGGTCGGTGATGGTGTTGGGGAGGTCTGGAAGTTTGGAAGGCATGATGGATTGGTATCTAGAGAGGCTTCAAGTTTTGCTGGTGTGGTGATTGCGTGAGTCTGGTATAAAGGAATGTTGGAGAAGGGCTGCTGGGCTTTTATAGACATCCAGTTGGGCTCCTCTGCTTGGTACTAGAGACTAGTTGCCACGACCGTGACGACACTCTTCCCTATCTGTACTCAACTGCTGTCAACCATGAGATAACGCTTGTACAACCCCGCCGCCGGTCCATGCAGGCTAAGGGAGGTTAGGAGATCGAAAGTAAAAGAGCGTGTGGGGAAAGGACATGCAGGGAAGGAATGCCAACGCATATTGATGCGAGGAGTAGATACCATAAGAGAAAAGCAAATATACACTGCACAAAAGCGCATCCTTCCACAATGTAGTTCTGTTACATCCTTTGGTCGAACAGCTTCGGGAACAGAGATAGTGGCTCATCATAGCAGATGCTGCTCGTTTCCCTCGATCGCGATGACCGATCACGATCCCAATGGTTGCAGCTTAGTATCGGTCCTTTTTACTGTGGTGTATTTAGTAGCAAATGAGGACAGGATGGTTAATGCAAGAGAAGCAAAGAGACACTAGTGGAATGGGCCGCGTGTGGACGGCCCCGTCGATCAGTAACCGATCACTCGCGCCAAATTGACATGCCCCGCTTTTGGCTACCCCCATGCTCATGTCGGCCGGGATAACCCACTGGCTATCTTCGCCACCAGGGACTTACTTGTGCGGATTGGTCCTCAACTTGCGCGATAATGAATGACTTCAGAGTGGGGGTAGACTCCTGCTCGATTCTCGTATGTCGACGAACCTGAGAATTGAAACATATTTTGCTATGATGCGTTACTGACCGATAGACGACGAAATCGTTGCATAATTGTATCCATTCGAGAGCACTCACTTATCGCCAAGGCTGAGATAACGTTGACGTTGGTCGTACAGATATGATTTGCAACAGAGGCAGAGTCTTCACGCCTTGAAGGTGTTGAAGTTCCTAGCACAAGCAGCAGTATCAAGATGCTTCCGTAGAGACTGGCCTCATTTGGCTGCTGATCTAATTCTGCTGAAACGAGCATCTCCAGTTGGCGGAAAGCCGTCCGCCAAGAATCCATCCTCCGAGCTAGTGGTGGCCCTCAAGACGCGGGGTAATTGGTTTACCTGGTTTAGGAAAGAGAATGTTGTAGGGAGGTTTTCCGGAGATCTGGCACAGCTTGCTTTTCTGCTTCTTTGAGACGAAAATGTAAAGAGATGGAGACTGGACATATAAAGAACAGTGGCAGAGACGTTGATCGAAAGTAGACAGTGCATACACAAGATTCAGTCTTTCGAATCTTGCTGAGGAGTTGTGCAGTTGTTGAGATGTTTCCATTTCCTACAAGTCTTTCCTGGCGGGTGATAGATGCAGCAGGCTTCAGGTTTCTAAAGGTGCACGTTACTTTCGGAGATACATCGCTCTTTTGCAACCAGGAGGAGCCCAGCTAAACTCCCGTCCGCGTGCTTTTAAGCCTATAGTAGTGCTCTGAATTTCGAGTTCATGTTAGATGCAATTAGTATAGTGTCTAAGGTAGAAATGTAGGATTGGGGAATGCAGGAAACTAGCAAGAACCACTCATTAAGTATCGAAAAAGCTCGAGACACCCACTTACTAGATGTGACATAAAGTGACCCGCTGTTCACTACTATACTGTAGTCATCACAACGGGTCAGATCAGATCAGGATCAAATCAGACCCATTGGCCATGCTGATCCTTGTGAGACCTCGAAGACGCAGCTGGGGGATCTGGTATTTGTCCTTCCGGCACAGGGGAGATATCATCATCGCTAGTCCCGCCGTTCAGGTTGAGTAGTGCAATGATTAGTGACCATTACGAAGATCTGCTCAGTCTCTTGCATTGAAACTTTGAACAGCGCTCGCAGCGCCAGTAACAGCCCTAGCCCTAGTTTCGGAAGACGACCCTGAAGCGGCAGGCTACATACCGCTCTCTCGTGGATCGATGATTATATAACCTCCTCCTCCTCACTAGGTAGCCTCCAGTCAAGCTGTGGGGACTCGTAAGACGACAAAAGAGCGCAAGACTAACATAAAGTTATTGCTCGCACCTCAGGTGCGCATATTAGACATTGACCTCCACTAGGCTGACTCTGCGAGTGATTTGGCACAACCCCCAAGTCCTCGTCCAGACGGGTAATCCCTCAGACTTTGGCGTTCAGGACCGTTGGTGTATACTCACATAGCTGTACTCTAGGCTCCGGACTCTCTTGACCCGTCTTATACTTCGCGTCATATGTGCTGCACAGAATCTCCCCAACGCTCGTACTCATAGATGGAACGAGGTTGAGGGCTCTACTGTGACATCGAGGGCGAAGAGTGCATTTCTGGGTAGTCATCTCTGACTTCTCGCGGATCGAGATCCAGTTAGAGACATTCATCTTTTTGCGATTGTGTTTACCAGTAATCTCGCATTTTTCAGAAGCCTCCGTCCTTGTTCGCTTGGCTTGTTCGCTTAGCAACTCCGTCGTGTTTTTTTTCTTTTCTTTTCTTCTTAGCGAGGTCTGCTACTGCACGCATACATCATGCTGCGTACCGATTCCATTTGGACTAGATTTCTTTCTCCGAGATTCGGACTTAATCATAAAATATATCAAAAAAGCAACAGTCAGTCATAATCTTCCGTCAATCATCACTCCTTGCAACTTACGTCTACCGTTCTAATTAGCAGGAGGAGCAGTCGAAAATACTCGCCTCGTCCTTCCGCAATGGCAAATACCACCCCGCCGAGATCTTCCCATAACACCGACGCCGAATACAACCTCCCGAATGAGTAAACTTTCCCCCTTCCCCACACTCCACACCCCACGCCCCAAGGTTCTTTTTTACTCTCGCTAAAAAAAAACCCAACCAGCTCCCTCGAACACGCCCGCCTCGAAGAGCAAGCCGCCGGCCTCGCCGAACTCATGCACAACCGCGTCATCCACGCGCCCCTGCACGAGCCCCACCGCCTCCTCGACGTCGGCTGCGGCACCGGCGCCGTCACCTACCACCTCGGCGCCACCTACCCGACCGCCGCCGCCATCTACGGCCTCGACCTCTCCCCTGTCCCGCGCGTCGACCGTCCCGGGCCCCCGGCGAAGAACATCGCCTACATCCAAGGCGACGTCAGACGGCTCGCGCTAGAGGACGAGCGGCTGCGGCCGGCCAGCTTCGATTACGTCTTCGGCCGCTTGCTCATCTGCGGCATGACGGACTGGCCGGGCTATTTCCGCGATACGGTCACGCCGCTGCTGAGACCGGGCGGGTGGGTCGAGGTCCAGGAGCTGGATTACGTCTGGTATCGGCACGGCCGCGTCTGTAGCGATGAGTGGAAGTGGGTCGAGATGATCCAGCGGGGCGCGAGGGAAAAGGGGTTGGATTTGAACTGCGGCCGGAACGCGGCGGGGTATATGCGCCAGGCGGGCTTAGTCGATGTCAGCGTTGTGCGGTATGCGGCGCCGTTTGGGACGTGGGCGGAGCGGGAGAGGCCAGAGTCGCGGCGTATCGGTGCGATGCAGGCGAGGGACCTGCCGGGTTTGTATGCGTTTTTGGTGCCGAGGTTGGTGGAGGGGTTGGGGTTGGGGGAGGGGGAGGTGGCGGAGTTGGTCAGGGAGAGTCAGGGGTGTTTGGGGGCGGAGGAGGGGAAGGATTGGGGGTTTTATGTCACGGTTGGGAGGAAGCCGGGGTAGTTGGGGGGATGATTGGCTTCGTTTGGCCTCTGTGTATGACAGTTTTTGGAATGTTGTGGGGATGTGAGGGATCTGCTTCACTTCATCGAGATGTCTCAGTCTTGCTATGGTCGCTCTGCAAGGGCCAGGTCATTGAAAGGTTTTGGTCGTTCGTTGTCACGTCGTGAGCTATATGCCATTTTCCCGGACCATCATTGCACTATTTGCTATGTCACTTTACCTTCAACACCGCTACAAACAACCTGGATCTTGTATCCCATGTCGCTCCTCTGCATCACCACACAATCTTCCAATTTCGTCAACCCTTTCCAAACCTGTGCCCCAGACCCAGATCTCAGATGTAAAACATCGTCTTCGCCAACGCCTTATGGACCTCGACGTCTTTCTCCTCCAAGTTCTTCCCACCACTTCCTTCGCTCTGCGCCATATCGAACATCCGGTTGTTCCAGCGCCTGCCCCTCTCACACGCAATGTCCGCGTAGTAGACCGGCGGGGGGATGCTGACCGATGTCGTGGCCCGACAGAACAGGTAGCACATGTTGTACGTTATGCTGTAGAGAAGGTCAGACGGGTTCTGGAATTTTCCGGGCAACTCGTGCTTCTCGAAATTTTTGAATATCTCGTCCACGAGGACGAAGTAGTGTGCTGGGCGGGCGGTCCCGGCGAGGGCGGTATGTGACTGTATGTAGAATTCCCAATTTCGCTCCTCGTCTAAGATTTTCGTGTCGACGACCTGTTGTTTATGTCAGCATGTCATCTTTGCAGGGGTATCATATGGCAGTGGTAATTCCGCGGAGAGACAAGCATTTAAGAACTCTGGATTGCTGCGCGGATCTTGCAAAGCGGATGTGTCTAATCGTCAGAGTGACGGAGGAGAAGGCTACTCACAGTTCCGAAAGGTGGGTTGCTGTTCGTGGTGTTGATTATGCCTTTTTTATCCGTGCGGTAGAACCGAGTGTGGTGACGTTTGCCGACGATGATGAGGGTTACTTTTGGAACTTTCTGTTTTCCGTAGGCCGATCTACAGGCCTGTCGTATCTGTGGCAGCTCTTCTTCGAGCACCATCTGATACTGACCTTCGGAGACCCCGTCGCGATATATGAGGAGATTTTCTGGAAATACTCCATGCTTCTCTTTCCAGTATAGCAAATGGTTTTCAAGCATCGGGCGAAGCAAGTCGACTTTTTCTTGACGGGCTGGGTTGATGCGGATTTCGGCCGGCCATTGACCCAAGTCTTTGTCTATGCTAGCGACCATGGCAGCTATACTTGACGCGTTACCCTCAGATCCGGGAGAAGGATGGGTCACATCTATGCCAACGACCATTGTTTTCCCCTTGCCAATGAAACCTAGCTGGGTATCTTCGAGCACGTGATTCACTCCGCCGGTCTTGACGTTCACCTTGAGAGCGACGTTCGCATTGTATTGTAGCGAACTGGTACTGTAAAATTTCTTTGACAAGCCAACCACGCAGACTGTTTGTATGCCATATTGGCGATCCCCAAGTTGCTTTATACGGTTGTAGAGCTGCGAGTTGTCGTTCGGTAGAACAACGAGCAGAAACGGATGATTATAGCCGTGAGGCTGACAGCGTTGAATCAATGCGTCCAATTGGCCAGTTTTATTCGCACTTAGGTTATAAAGTCGTGGCTCTGGAACTTCCATACCACATTTCTTGAGATCATTGATAAAGGTATCCACGTATTTCTTGTGGTCCGAGTTAGCTTCGTCACCAGTATGAATATTCAGACAGGCCCAGTTGGTCAAATTTCCTGCCTTCCTGAACTTAAAATCTTTGCAATTCCATTTGGATTTCCCATTGTAAGCCGGATGTCTTTCATTGAGGAACGTGACAGTCGGTTGCGGTAAGGTACGACCCTCGAGGGTCACTTTGTTAGGATCAATTGTTATACCAAGTCCCGTCTGTCAGCGTTAGTTTTGTTTCAGTCATGTCAAGCTCCATATAGGAACAGGGATGTTACCAATTTTGGGTTCGCCCCTTGAAGACCAAGCGCCGGAAAGCCCTTCTCCTTAATGGAGTTTGCGTTGAGCCAGGGAGCGCGTACGGCAAAGCTTTGCATGAATGTCGTCTCTCCAGAGCTGAGCTTCAACTTTGCTGGTTGGCGAAACACATGGCAGGCACTGAGCGGTAGATACGAGGGATGTTGTGTACTGCCGACGTTAACGACCGGCAAATTGTCTGATATCGGATACGATGGGTACTCTATCGAAGCTCAGTCAGAGCGGACCAAGGGGGAAGGTAGATCAACCTACTCTTTTTGAAGTAATCATAAACGCTTATGTAAGAGCCGGTGCAGCCACATTTCGTAGGATCGTGAGCGATTAAACCTCCATCCTTGGCCAGCTCTTTCTCTTTTGGTCCCATGGAGGGCGGGGCCGATTTATATTCGAAGAACTCCACTTTTCGAGGTCCAGCTCCGAACGCTGATACCCTTGGGGGATGAGCGTCGTAGCCATTTCCTTGTCCAGGAGACGCGTAACCTGAAATAGTTTTGATAATAGTCTTCGGCTGTAAATGTATGAATCCTACTCGCAGTCCTTTTAGGAGACCGGGAATTTTCGTATCATGGACTTGCGAATGTCGTCGAAGGCTTTCAAACATGGCTGACAGTGGCCTTTCAACGTAGAACGCTCCGTGGCTCACATTGAGATTCACTAAAGTTTCGTTTGTCGAAAGGCGAACGCTGGAGAAATACCCTCGTAGAGCGACTAGCAAAGCGCGGTCTTTGTTTTGGTCTCGGTCGAGAAAATACTCCTCTGCCTCCCGACCTGTCAATTGAAATGCTCTTCGCTTACCGATCATGGCAATGTTCGGTGACAACTTCCGGTGGTGACCAAGAACAATGTCAAGATCTTGCACCATGGGTAGATTCCCTTGGTCTGCCGAGCCCTCTTGCCTGTCGCTAGCATTGGGGAAATTGATTGTTCTGATGTAATCGAATCTGACCTGGTATCTTCGGGAGTCGGCTAGATTTTCCACGTCACTTGGAGTGTTCGCGTCATTTGGCTCTCTGGCGCTAGTCTCCTTTACGTAGGGTACTGAGATCATCAACAGGTCGGCAGGAAATACCTTGGCTGACAATAGTACGGCGGCAAAGTCTGTGAAGATTCCGGGTCTGAGAGCATTGAACTCTGAAAGCAGCAGCGCATTTTCGATCATCTGAGCTAACTTCTTTCCTTTCGCCTCAGGCGCGACCGCGATGCTGTAGCGATGAAGACTTAAGCCCGGCTTCATAGTCAACCTGAAATAATTTGCGGAAAGATTGACAAGAGTACCTTGGGACCCCTTTCCTTCCGTGCCGCCTGGTCGTTTTTGATGCCTCGATAGCTGTAATCCTGGTGGTCCAACCGCTGAACTCGCATTGGACGGATCGCTGATCGATGGCTTTTCTTTCGAGCCCTCTGTACTAGGTAAAGTCTTTCTTGGGTTCGTTTGCGCTGCAGCGAGTTCCGCAAAAGCTCCACCCGTCTTCCCATCATCACCGGCCGGAGCTTTCTGGCCATGTGTATTGGTTGGCTTAGTAGATCTAAAGTTACATTAGTCGAGATGAGTCACGACCGATATGGTGGGGACTAGACTCACAGCGCTGCCGCACCAGGCTGGCTTGAAATTTGGGCGGTTTGTCGGGAACTTGTTGGTGCCGCACTTTGGACTTTCCCGGTCGATGTTCTACTATGGTGAGCATGCAACTTGGTAAATGGCGTAGGGGGAAAACACTCACGGTGATTGTTGAACAGATGGGACTGCTGGCGGAGCAAGGGATGGCGGAGGACCAGTCGAAGACCTAAATCGGTGAGTACACGTCAACGCACGTTGCCAAACTTAGCAACGGTGTACTGACGGGCCCGCTTCAGTAGACTCATTTCCTGCGGTAGGCTTCTTCTTACGCCTACTGCCCTTGCTCGGCTTGGCCTCCGCATAATCTGCGCCCACGACTAGCTTCTTCTCGGGCTTCTTCTCCATCACAATTGTGCTAAGGGTGTCTTAGCTACTTAGCAGGACTAGAGGCTAGGAAGCAGTGATACAGCAGAGGATTGAGGAGCGAGGTCTTAGTAGTTAATTTGTCAGGAGATGGAAGATGATTTTGATATTCAAGAACTTGTCCAGACTTTGCGACTTTCCGACATGCAAAAAAGGAAATTTGGGATGCTAAGGGTTTGTGGATATAGATACTTTGGGGGAACACTGCTTTTGTGCTCCCGGTTTGCGGTTTGCTATGCGAGCGAGAGCGAACTAGAATGATCCGGAAGCGTGGCAGGATACGTGGCCGTATACGCAAACAAACGCGCTACCAACGAGTAAGCATGTAGGCTGCACAGATATGCAATGAGCCGTGACGACAAAAGAATTGAAAACCGATTGCGTGTCTCCATGCTCTGCAGCCACCTCTCTCCGCTCAGCCTATTAGGTTTGCGAGTGAAGTTTGCTCTTCTGAGAAGGTCATCCAAAGTTGAAGCACTTATACACGCGCGAAGACAATACCACCATCTACTTTTTTATGTCATTATCACTCTCCTCCTCAAATGACAGGAGCAGTAAGTCGCTTTCTGGTAATCACATGAGTGGCCGCCTATGAACCTTGCCGATCTGGGCTTCTTGCATCAAAGAATACGGCGCAAACAATGGGTCTAGCAAGCAGACCTGCAGCAGAAGGGACGATGAAACAATGCAGCATAAAATAAGATGGCAACAAAGGAGACCTTGTAGACCGCTTCTGGGGCACATGAGGGAAGTAGCGCATGCAGGATTAGTAGATCTTGCATGTCTAGAATCACGATAATAAGTCGGAGGACAATGTTCGAGGAATCAGAGCGCACTGAATTATAACCCCCTTTTCGAGATTGAATTGTTCTCAGTCAGGATGCTGCTGCGGAGTAGCTTGCTCCTGGCTGCATCAACGCAAGGTCGCGGACGCGTCGTTGTTTGCCGCATCGAATATTGCCGATTCGACCCAATTTCAATCTATCTATGCAATGGGGGATACGTTGTTACTCTGCTTGACGATCCCCTCAGAAAGCAATAAGTGCTTGAAGGTTTTTGAAAGGAGAAAGTTGCGAGTGGCGACGTGTTCGATCTGAGGGGCTTAGTAATATGTCATGTGATGTTGCTAGTCCAAAATAGCTCTAGTATGAAACCTTTGTTCCGAGGGGTACGTGTTGCGATCACTTTCCTCTGGCGAACACCTGCCGCATCAAACAACATGCCATCATTCGCTCCTCGTGTACAGCGATGAGTTGACCTTGCCCTTTCGATCAGAGAGCCTGATGTCTTTTGTTATCACACCCTTCGTTTGTCAACCGGTTTTTGATCACGCCGCACCCTTTCCCACAACGTCTGCGCAAGGGACCAGAGCTTTCTTTCCTCATCCCGCTCACTCTTAATCTGCAAGCATCCGAGCGTAAGACTTCAAGCGTTTGCCGAGCCGCCGAGAATGTTGCCTTTCGTTCTGGGTTGATCACAGTGACCCTGTCCGGCATACTCTGAGCTTGAAACGGAGGCTTCACCATGTGAGATTTGCGCGACGCCAGCTCTGGCACAAGTATACAAGCTTCAGGTATCACAGAGAGATGCGTTTCGCCTAAGATTTTCCGGACCCTTTCTGCCATCAGCACGAAGCAGTCCTACTTAGCTCTCGTCCTTCATGAGAAAGCAAGATCTGATCTGGCTCCTGTCTCCAAGGTAGCACTCGCACCAGCAGTCCCAGGAGCCAAGTCAGTCATCGAAATGGATTTTGGGATGCGAGTCGCGGCAGGGGACGGCCTTGTGGAGCGTCTCAAGTCGCGGCATTAAGCGCCCTTCATCAACCACGAGCAAGTGCGTACAGCTTCGGGATCATCGGAAGTATCCGAACCTCCTGGTCAGTTTGCATTGCAATCACTTATTGAGCTTTACGATTGCATTGGTTTTTCAGTCTCCTTCATAACGGTTACACGCTGAGTCCTTGAGGGCACGCCCGGGCTTCAACACTGTCTCATACGTACACACATATTTACACCCACTAGCCTGACCAGCAGCAAACCCTACTATCTCATGTGTCAGCATCACGCTATTTCCGCCTCTGGTAGGTCTCCTGGGGAATATACCTTGTTTGACAATTGATCAACTGCTCCGGTTTGCGGTGTCACGATGTCATGCTTAGGGCAATCAATGTCAAAGCTACTCCTTAAAAGAATGAATCGCCCGCAAGGTCCATATGCAGTATCACTCCATGTCTGCTCGTTGAATTAGTCCAGAGCTAAGTGTTACCCGGTATCCATACGCTTTGCCTTGAGTTCTTTTGATACGGGGCATGTTGTCATCAAAATATGAAGTCAGGGTAACAACTAATGGCCTGCCTGCAGAATCAGTGACTTTCATCAAATGGCGCACTCCCTTGCCGTTCCACCTTGGAGGTCTGGGGCTAAAGCCCCTCAGGTTTGAGGTCTCCGATCCGACAAGTCACTACTGACCATGTCAGCCTCTTATCAGTGATCAGTCCAACTTCCTCGATCCAGAGCAGTCTCAGAGACTGCTTGATGATGATTGCAATGATTGCAATGATCTTGGCAGCTTGGTGAATGCAATAGGGTAGGTAATTTGATGACTACAGTGGTCAAGGTTGTTTGACTCTAGTGACCTGAGTGACTGCAATGGTGGTAGTGACTGCAACGGTCTTATTGAGGCAGTGGCTTTGGCAAGGCAGTCACTATGGCTTCGTCTTGGTCACTAGAATCGTCTTAGTGGCTGTCTGGACTTGACAGTGAGGCAAGTCATTATTAGTGTGCTTCCTGTGAAAGTTGAAGGCAACCACTTTGACTTCATAAATCGCTGCCCTTCATCTAGTCTGTTGTTCTCAGTTCTTCCCTCTCTACCAGTAAGTGAAGGGGCAACTACAATGAATTTTTAGTTTAGATGTTTTAGTGCGGCTTTGATCAGTACTTATACTAGGGTTTCATGTCAGTCTCTGTGTCTTGATCTTGCAAGTATAGCAGTAAAAATACACAATGAAAGACATGCTAGCATTTTCACCTTTTGCGCTTTTTATATCTTTGAAATGCTAAGATCTACACTTATTTCTGGGAATTTAAATGACAGGTTGATTTTGCCTTATGTTAGCGTTTTATTCATCAATATTTCTAATTCACGGATAGGTCTGCTTCACAAAAGCGTTCTCTTTATTGAGTATCCTAACTTACTGGTTGTCTTACTTCATCTGGTGCCGGTCACCCGTCACTTCCCCGGACGATCGTCAATAATCACATTACATATATATTTTTCTCACAGAGTCATTCGAAATGAATAAACGCAGGCAATGAATATGCATAGCATTCACGGCTTCTTCAGGACCAAGCCTCAGCAGCACTTCAGTCTATATAAACATAGGAATTTCTCGACTGTGTCCTTCTTTCTTTCTACAACATCGGAATCTACAGCCAAGGACAGCAGCAAACCTTCAAGCACAAAAGCCAAGCTAGGTCACTTCTGCATCAATTGCTTCGAACTCTCGAACTCGACCTTCTTCAGGCACTTGATTGTCCTCGCTGTCTCGTCTTCTGCCTTCTTCCTTGCAGAGTCTACACTTCCTTCACCAACAGGTCGCACCCTCATTCGAAAGAATGTCATCCATGGAACACGCTGGTGTGAGTGTCGGCTCGGGGCCCTCGCGACGACCCGTTCGTGAGAGGAAGCCAGCCCAGCACTTTGGCCACTCTGAGCCAACTGCGGAATTGGAGGAGCTGGTGAGTAGACACCTAGTTGACGTGCTCGGGATTTGTGGCACTGACTTCTCCTAGATCGAGGCTCCGAAAGCAAGAAAGATTGCGCCCGCTATCCGCAAGGGAGGCAAAAGAGCAAGCGGCAAGCCAAGCCTGTGGGTGAGGCTGCCTCTACCTGCGCCAACGCTGCCTCAGGCGCCTCTTTTGCCCTCTGCCGGGCCTCAAGAAACACCGAAGATAAAGCTCGAGGAGAGCTCTGAAGCCCAGGCTGAGCCATCTTCTCAGAATCAGAAGAAGCGCACTGCTCCGCTAGCTGAGGATGACGATGGGTCCGAGCTGTTCGCCCCGTCATCAAGCCGAGATCCAGCACCGAAGAGACAACGTCTCCAACCTTCGGCCCGCAAGCCAAGGGCGACTCCAAAAGCAAAGGTCGCGGTGAAGGCGGAAGAAGACGGGCGTCCAGAGACCAGGGGTCAGCCGGAGGTTTGGGCAGAGGTACACATCATTGACATATAAACTGTGAGCGTATTGCTAATCTTGAACCTATCAGGAGCGCCAGTCTTTGTGCGAGGCTTTGCCTTACTATAACTCGTACGAATCATCGGTGTACTCTTGGGGTACCATTCACGGCAAAGGTGGCTACGTCTTCGCCTTCCTTCTGGACAACGACAATGACGACAGGGGCTACATGGACGAGAAAGTCGTCATCACCAGAACGTAAGTGTCAATTGGGAATGGTGAAAGATTTCTCTGATGCTAATGCACGCCGCAGTGGTGGTGGCGTGAAGCTCAACGCCCAGACAGGGCAGATGGAGCAAATGGACGACCAAGATAGTGACTCAGCTAAAGTCACCATCTTCTCGAACAACCAGAGGGAGATGGTCCCGATCATCCTAATTGTCGGTCTGTATTTCGGTGTCTTGTCTGGATCATGAAGATACTAAAGATCATGCAGGTGCCAAGAACAAGCATTGTCCTACGCGTGTGCCTCACCGCTACAACGTGTTGGGCACGTTCCACGTGACAGATTCTTGGTCCGAGAGGGTCAAAGGAAAGATGATCTGCCGAGTTCGCTTTGAAATGCTTGACCTCAAAGCGCCAAGTTGGTGGGGCGTCAATGGATCGCCACTACCCACGCGATCACCCGACTACGCCACAAAGGCACCAGTTCACACCTGCTCCGCTTGTGGCACTTCGAGCAAGCAGCGCTATGTACCAGGATGGTTGTGCGCGAACGAGAGCTGCGAAAGCTTTTCAAAGCTCAATGGAGAAGCGGTCAATGACCCTCCAGCATTTGATCCGCTATTTCTCGGCGAGAGGAATAAGTGGCCTGCGCAGGTTAAGGCTCCGTTCCCTTTGAAGCCGGCGCCACCTACCGCCCTGCTGAACAGCCCAGAGATGGAGACATCGCCATCGGCGTGGAAAGGGATGGTCTGCCCTCGTTGCGGCAGATGCAACTCAAGGACCGAGTGGGATGAGTGGAAATATCGAACCGAAGGTTGCACCTTCGAGATTCCTATTCACCACACCGCTCGTCCTGCAAGCGCTCTGGCACCAGAACACGCTTTCGAAGCTGAGGGCCATGCTTTGTCTTTTGACAGGTGGGAAGAACCTGTTGTCCGTACCAAGCTTGAGTTTCATGGGTACTGGCGGAAGGGGACATATGAGTTGTTTCCAGGCAATTTCATCACCCACTTTTTCGCCAACAAAGAGATAAACAGGCAGCCTGGCGGGGCCGATGAGATTCTGGAGGGGTTACAGAAGTCGAAGATGGGCATGAAGCGGCATCCGCTCGAGAACAGCCCTGGTAAGTGTCTTCATGGGCACTTCTCGCACACGATGCTAATCCCGAGCAGTTGAGGGTGTCATGATGACAAGGCACTTCGGAGTGAACTATGTATGTTGCTGCAACATCTCCAAATAACAATCATCAACTAACACATGTAAAGGGCTTGCCATACAACTTCGTCGCCGCGCCCGACTCCAAGGGCTTCTCGGACGCTCCGCCCGCCATCATGGATGCCCTGAGCCGCTTGACATGGGCCGGACAAGATGCAGTCCAGGACGGCTCGTACCGTCCGTTCAACGAACTGCTCTGCCTAGGTTACATGGAGAACCAGCAGATCGGGGTGAGTCACTTCCCTGTCCCTGCCGTCCCCCCCCCTCTCAATTGCTAACGAGCTCAAGATGCACGACGACGGCGAGAAAGACCTCGGACCTGACGTCGCCTCGGTATCGGTCGGTGGGGCCGCCACCATGAAGTTCCGGATCAAGTCGAAGCACTGGGAGGCCAGCCGCCTCACCACCGCCAACTACGACCCCACGCACTGGGTGGTGCCGGGCTCCCAAGCCTGGAAGATACGCGTCGCCGCCAACGACCTCTACCAGGCCGGCCGCACGCAGGAGTACGACGCCGCCAAGAACGAGCTCGTGGCATTCTTGGCCAGCAAGGCCGAGCAGAAGAAACAAAACGGGCCCGCGGTCCTGTCGTTGGAGCTCCGCCACGGGGACGTGGTCGTCATCCACGGCGAGCGGATCCAGCAGATCTACGAGGTTTGTTGTGCCCTTTTTTACGTTTGAGGTGCGGAGGGAGCTAATGGTGCGCTTTTTCAGCACGGTGTCCAGCCCAAGGGGAAGCTGCGGTTCGGACTGACGGGGCGGTATATTAAGCCGGAGAATATTCCAAAGTCGGAGCATTGGAAGGGGGAGTTCACTATCGCGCCGGAGAAGGTTTATGATGGTGATATGGCGCTTTTTAGAGCGAACTTTCCGGAGGAGGAGGATGAGGAATAGGCGGGAAGGGTTTGCTGGAGGGGAGCGCACATTTGAGGCACTTTGTTGCGATTTGGTTAGGGGTCGTACATTCATTATACTCGTTTTTGACAATTTTGGAAACGACCGATTCACTCTTGATGCCTGATCTCTCGGCTCTGCACATATGAATATTTCCCAGCGGTGAATGAACACACGTTACGTACTACTTACTGACTTACATAACAACTCATCCAAAGACCAGATCACCACCACCACCAGCGGAGCTTGCGCCCCTCCTTGCTTCCAAATTTCGGTTCGTTCGGCTCCTCTGGTTTCGTAGGTCGCACGCCGGGTTTTTGCAAACGTTCGGTTGGTGGACTTGCTATGCGAGCGTGTAATGATAACGCTTTGGGCGGTTCTTGTCTTGTTGGTGGTATATGTGGTTGAGGGCGGGACTGGTGGTTTTTGATGGTAGAGCAAGCGGGGTTTATGCTCGTGTTTTGGCGGCTGGGTCTGTCTTTGGACTTTTGTGAGTGCGTGTTATGGTGGCGGATAATACTGTTGTAGATCTCCCACTTTACATCTTGGAGTGGGGGGTTTGACCTCCATTTGCCTTTCCATACGTCCAAGTGGCATATAGGCTGGCATTCGGTGTGCCTCGTTGACGCTCTCTTCTTTTGGATTTAGGGGTCTGGTCGCTGCGGTTGCGTTGACGTGGGGTTTGGGGTCGAGGTGCGACCGGCGGTGCGGAGGGCTGCAGTTTTAAAGAAGGTGGCTCACAGGTGCAGCTTAAAACCTACTAGAAAGGTAGCGCATGGCTTGTTGAGTGGCTACTTGATACACTGTTCCATGAGCGGTGCTTGGGCTACGTATACTTGTATAGCCTGTGCCAAAGAAAAGAAAAGAAGACGTAACATAAAACCATACAACACAGGTACCCTGCTGGGCTTAGAGGGTTTGTAGCCACTACGCGTGGACAGGAGGTAGTAAGGTCTTGTACTTTGCAGAGGCGAACTCCTACAGGGGGCAGAATCTTGAGAGGTCGCCGTGGCCATCATGCTCCATAGCATCATCGCCCCAAAAAACAACTCTCAGCCTATGGATAGACCCCCACTTCCACCCAGATCTCTAGGCCTAAACATCCTCAACCTCCCAAGCTGCCCCCTTCCCGACTTATGAATCGAAGCAAAGATCTGACAAGGCCCCACCTCCCCGTTTATCAGAGTCACCCACCCCTCCATCGCATCCAGCACCACCCCGTACGTCAAGTGCACCAGCACAGGACTCGATTCTATGAGGATGTCCCATTCCTCGCCCTCGACATCATCG
The DNA here is from genome assembly GCA_003184365.1 of Evernia prunastri. Taxonomy (NCBI): domain Eukaryota; kingdom Fungi; phylum Ascomycota; class Lecanoromycetes; order Lecanorales; family Parmeliaceae; genus Evernia; species Evernia prunastri. The sequence continues at coordinate 25,694 of NKYR01000095.1, forward strand.
GAGATGGTCTGGATGATCGGATCGTCTTTTGCGAGTAGCTGGCCGTCGCCCTTCTCTGCGATGTGATCCGCCATCCGTGTTCGGATTGCGTTGATGGCTGTCTTGAGATCTTGCCGGGGGATTTGGAAAAAGGGGAAGTAGTTGATGTAGAGGGTTGTTTGCGTTCCGCGGACGCGGTAGGTGAGGGTGGGGTTTGCAGCCGCGGGGGAGATGTTGTGGGGTGTTTGGGGGGAGGTGAGGTTTCGTGGGGAGATGGGCAGGATTAGCGCATGGATAGTTGCGACGATGGAGAGCAGCTGGAGCAGAGATATCGGGGTTGAAAGCATCGATGCTTTATGTTTGGGGGTTTGAGGAAATGAGACGGGGTGGAAAAGGAAGAATGTGAAACTGACAGGTTATGCAGGCAGGTTCTTCTTGTACTCTAGTGCTCTGTTCACCTCGGCGCGAGTATGCACCAAATGACGGAAGAAGATCTCATCACGGTGGGTGTCGGAAGATACAGATGATATGGCCAAGCTCGCAAATCAGAAGCGTTGCTCTGGGACAAACATCGCTAATGGGACAGCATCCTGAATTCTTAATGGAATGGTGAATTAATGCTGGCAATGGTAGCATTGCGACACTCTCTAGAAAACTGCCATGCCCCGCAGCAAGACAATTAGTGGTCCGCTCCGTAGACTTGCGAATCCGAGATGAAAAGTGCAAGAGTAGTCGCTAGAAGCAAAAAGACGCTCCAAATATACGCGCGAAGCCAAACATGGCGTTTATTTCGCTACACCCACTAGCGCGTAATCTATCTAGCTCAGCCTTACAGTAGCACAAGCTTATGCGCTTGTCAGTTTCAGACTTTCACTAGGCTTTTTCTTTGCAGGTTCGTCATCTTCTCATGGCAACAATTGAGGATATCCACAGCTCTATATTTTACTCATTCTACGACGGTGGTACGTGCTTTCCTCCCGCGGTGAGTACTGCAAATCTCTTAAACTCCTTCGTTCAACAACTATCCCGTTCCGTCAGACCCATTGCAATGATTGTCTCAGATGGCAGCGATTGGAGTATCCAAAGCTTTTGTTCTCAGTGCACTGTGGAAGTGGTGTCACACCCTGGTTGGTCAGAGTGACTACCCTCGACATCCCTCATTCGATGCCCCATGACCCATTCGATGGTTTGTCGATCCCTAAGGGAGCTAGCTTCTCTTTGAAGGACATGTCCAGCATCATTTACCTCACCGATGGTATGGTTGGGAAGATATGTTAATCAATTCTAGCCTTGACGCGATATCTGGGTAGACAGAAATTGAAATGTGTCTCTGCAAGCGTTCTGTCAATCATCGATACGCTAATGATGTTTGGTGTGCTGGACGTGGTTGCGGAGACTATCCGATCGACGACTTGACTAGAGTGCCGTCATCTCTCCTTCACCTTCCTCTGTTACAGTCTTGGCATCGAGTATTCACTCGCAGCAAGACAAAGATAGAAAGACAGGATTGTGCCGAGAATTTCAATCATACGGCAGGAGCATGTAGGCCTACTCTACATCATGGAGCGTGTTACGATAGAACGGCATGGTCCTGAAAGAGAGAAGGTGCTGTACCTTCGGCGGCGATATGTTGTACCAGTCCTTGCTGATGGACATCTTTGCCTTGCATGTTCGACTTCGAGGATGCCGATACCACTTACCCCCCTTACTTGTACGACCATGAAACGCCAGGATGAGTTTGACTTACATCTAATTCTTGGCCTAGAGAGGGTCGCCCCGAGGAGAGACGGCACGGGTGTTGGTATTATGTATCTTGCTGCATTCCGCTAGGCGGAAGATCAAATTGAAGCATAGAAACACGTGGTTTTTCCATCATGAGTGGCACGGTCTGGACTGACCGCAGTACTACCAGATCGTTTCCGAGAGACTAAGGAAACTTTTAAGGTAGCGAGGGAGATTGCGCAAGCTCATGCACAATCATGTGGATCTACTACCCCTACAAGTAGAGCAAGACATTGCCCGCTTGGGTAAGACGGCAGTCGGATTGGCGCAAGGCCAAGAAAATCTGACCAATTGGCACGAGGTCGTTATTACGAATGTACGACTCATCTGCTTGCCGCTTGTCTCTATAATCACGCCCACAACTTCCAGATGCGGGTATTCGGAGCGGCTCACGTATGCATAAGGACGCGCAAAACGGATGCCCCTGTGCTAGAGTAGCTTAAAGTCCTAGTTTACAATTGCGCTTCCAGTAGAACCCAGAGATCACGCCTTGGTCTTGAGGCGCACACGCGATGTCAGTCTCATCTATATTGCATTTATGATTCCTCGTCTCAGAAAAGAAATGTGGATCGAGGAATCCTTGATTACCGTGAACTAGTGCAGTTGCGGATGACTTCGCCGGAATGGTATCGAAATACGCTCTGGGATATGCTTCTTGCATTGGGACTTTGGTGCTTGCAAAACCTTTAGCACTCAATTCAAGCGAGGCTTATAAAAGTAGCCTTTACACAAAACTTAGCCTACCGTCGGATCTCCAGGCGTTAGATCTGAACTCATTGTCTCCGTCGAACGGACCTACTGCATCGCTCAATGTGACAGGTGGTCCAGATTTACATATACAATGCGACGGCGCCTCCTACGGCTTCGACCTGGACATTGAAGACTGCGAGAGGGCGAAAGCATATGTCCCTCCAGGTTCCGAGCAAGTCCAATGGGCGGAGCGTCACACGGGCTGGCAGAAGCGAATAATGCCTTTGCCCTACAGGTCCATGGGCGACAAAGCGGTCTGCTATGTCCAACCACTCCTCGTCGACGGTGCTACCTCTGCAAAGGCAAGTTTCAATGACATTCGCAATACGGCCGCAGCGATTCGACATAGATGCTTTTCCGGTGGAAAATTGCAGGGTGGGATTGCTACGAACATAGGTGGGTAGCAGAATCCGTTACTGAAGGTTCACGATACTATCGTTGGATCTTGATGCTACGGCTTGCATAGTCCAACTGTACTGACTCCTTATGTTACACAGGCGGAGACAACAATCTTGCTGTCGTAATGGGCGCCTACCATGCACCATCAGAAATAAGCTGTACTGGACGCGTTGAGTCCTGGGCATCTTGCCAAGATGTCTTGCTTGATATGCCGACCACCAGTGAGAACGAAAGCTTTGGCCCCGAAAGCGATCCGACTGCAGAGGTCTTGCTACCGCAACTTGTCCAGTCAGGTAAGCCGATCAACGAAACATCCAGTCTACTCTCCTCCTCTCTGATGGTTTGTCCAACAGAGGACGCCTACTGCTCCCTGCGGATAATCGGCACCTCTCCCAGCTCGGACACGACCACATGGTATGATGTTTGGCAAGCAACCACCGCTCTTTGGTCCGTCTGCGTCAGACACGGGCAAGCTGGCAGTCTAAGCCGTCTAGGCAAGTCCTCGTGACACAGAGCGATGAAGCGTGTGGCTGATCTCTTTCCGAGCATAGGGGACGCGAGCAAGCTTCTCCTGACAATGACCGCTTTTCCTAATAGACAAGCCAAAGATTCTGAACCATTACACGCGCCTTCCTATCTGACTCATGCAAAGGGATTGCTGAACCTTGCGCCTCCTTGATCTGCGAGTCGACCGAAGCATATGGTCGAGGGATTGGGTCAGCGGGCAGGCCAGGCCGCCGACTGCGGGGGGGGGGGGGGGAATCAAAAAGTTACTGTTTTCTTGGCTTTCAAACGTACGTCGGTCGGTACGGGAGTCACAGGACGGAATCACCATGCGAGAGGGGAGACTTTACACCTTTCAAGTCGTATATGGTGGAGCAAAAAGCGCGATTGGATTATATACAGTGATGGCCGATTCGGCCGGTTGAACAATGAGTTTACGAATACCTTCCTGTATTACGAACATATCAGGAAAATGGGAACACCCAACCTCATGGGTTCTGCGCATACGTCTGTACCGTGTCGTTTTTGCTGTAAGCAATAACCGTCAACTCAGCGTTGGGATCTCTGCACAAATATCCGGCCAGCCACAGCTGATTGAAAGACATGACGAGTGCTGAAGCATTCCGCAGTCAAAGCATAGAAGCCTCTGTTACCAGCACCAACCATTGCTGGACTGCTACAATAGAATCAGGGTTGAGGAGATGATGCAAAAGCTGAGAAAGGGGTGTGTGCGTCATTGTGGGCATGGGCGTGAACGACCGAGCGATACGGTTTTGCACTCTCTTGACGACACATTTCGGGCGTGGGTTTTATCTGAAGAGAGGAGGACGAGTAGAGGTCAAGAGCTGCGTTTATGTCTTTTGGCTCTGAACCCTCTCGGTGAGGGAGGCATGGGCTGGACACATAAGTCATAGTCAGCCTTCGCATTTCATCATGGACAGTGACCAGAACAGCTGAAAATATGTAAATGTGAGTGCGGGGCCAGCTCTCCGAAGAGGCATATGTAGACTCCCCAGTATTGAGAAAACTCCCATAATTGTGCAGCATAGATCTGAGGTGAAAGCTAAAGCTACTTTATACAGGCGCAGGCTGGCGGGAAAAGGATGCTATGATTCTGCAAGAGATGGAATCGAACGGAGAGCCGAATACAGCTGGGAAGTCCATAGGTATAGAACTCCCATCAAGACACGAGCCACGTCCCTCTGTGCGAAATATCCATGCTATGCGAAATGACCATACAATGCGAAATTGCCATGCTATGCGAAATTTCCATGCTTATGCGACCGACTAACCCGCAGTCCCACTGTGGCAAACTAATCATGTACAGATGCAAGGTCATTCTTGTTGTGGAGGTTCCACCACGCAAAGAAGTGGGGGAATTCAATCTGTACAATAGCTCACGATCAACTTGGTAAGCTCTACTACGAGCGAGACGTCCCCTGTCTAACTACTACAAGCGGCAAGCAACTCTTTTGGGACACTCTTTCATTTTCTGAGTTGACCCATCGATACTACGGTAGTGAGGTCATCTCTGTCGACCGAGGGGCCCTTCTCCTTTGGAACTGAGCACCACAGGACGCCATTGGTCCTGCCGGGAAATATCCAAGCTCCTTGGGCGACTAAGGTAGATTAGCAATGCCGTCAGAAGGTCAGTCCTTGAAGCTAAGATTCAGGTCCTTGCGATGATTGACGTCCTTTGCGGAGAAGCAATGCGATGAGTAGCGGCGCAGATTTGAAGACATGAAACGGCGTCTAACAGGATGAACGCCGGAAAAGACATGCTTCGTCGTAGAAGATTGGTGTTTGATCTGGTCAAGTCAAAGATGTGAGGGCATGCAGACTGATAGGAGGGTTTCCTGGCTGACAGTCTGCGGTACTGCTATCCTGCTATCCAGCTCATGTCCCGACGTGATAGGGACTCGTTCACTTCGTACAAGTTGAATCCGCTCCACTTGCCTTTTTGTGACTCGGGTTTCGCAAAAAAGTCAGTGCTTCGGGGGGGGGAATAAGCATATTGTATTCTTAGAACAATGCGAGCAATGCTCACTCTGACACTCATGCTTAAGATGGCGCTTTTAAGTACACATTCACCCACGCCGGCGCATGTCTTGACATACGCGCGCCTGTTGATTTCGTCATGCCACGTTCTATCTGCAAGGTACCTGATAGCGGCTAAATGTTTCAACTTCTTTGCAGTAATGAGGGAGGCGTAGGATAATTTGTTTCTTATAAGATAGGGGCTGTTCCCCATCCCACCGTAAAGACCGTCTCGCTTTTTCCATTTTTTCGTGTCGTTCAACATCTTCCTCTCTTTTCAACAGTCTCTACAATCGAAACCGACCTTCACACGCTCGTTTGACACGATGTTGGCTTCTCACGGGATTTTGGCTGGTGGTTTGTTTCTTCAGGGCGCCATTTTGAGTCTGGCGTCTCCACTTCTTGGTGAAAGAGACAACAGTCACCACCTCAAGTGCACAAACGCGCCGAGTGTAGTTGCAGGATAGTGAGTACGTCCATGCTTTTCTGCTTTTTCACCCATTGCTGACCAGATCTCATGAAGCTACGTCGATCCTAAAGATGCGCAACCCCCAAGCTCGACATCAGCAACATGCCAAGCGGAATATCAATACCTTTACTGCGTCCCGGGCACTTACACCTACATTTTCTTCGGAACCATCAAGCCCTCACTACAGCCCAGTACCTCCTACGCCACCGCGCTCAACAGAAGCATCGCATATATTCAGCAGCATATCGAGTCATCTGGCGACGGTACTATTCCCGGTGGTCTCCAATATATTGTCAACACGAGCACAGGCGTTCAGATATACGCGGAGGATGCTAACAAGCATCATCTCACGTGGGGGGTCTTTGGAGCTGCGTTGCAAGGGCTCAATGCCTGGATGGCGGATACGGATAACGGGTACTCAGATGCCACGTTCCAGATCAACGATGGGAAGAACGAGGTTGGGAATGGATACATCGGGTCAGTGGATCAGGATGGGGTCTGTGTATTCGGGTATGCCGCTATACAGGATACTCCCTGTGTGGCTGTGGACTCAAAGGGTAGTGTCTACGGAGCCCAGGAGGTCGCGGGGTGTTAGTCTTGATGATGATTGATAGCTCCATGATTGTGACACTGTTGCATGTCTTTAGAACAAAAGGTCCCGAACAACATGAAGGCTCAGAGTTGTATTTGGTGAATATTCAAGAGAAAAAGGCGTGCTAGTTAGATTCGCCTTCCAAGTAGAGGGATTCTTGAGATGTTCACGCAAGCTACCCAGCTTTGACGCTAAGAAATGCGCCTATCTGCTTGCTCTACAGTATATGAAGTTCTGAACAGGCTGGCGCGTCACCCACACCGACAGCAGAGTACCTCTCTTTCGCAAGCCGAAGACTCTTCGGCTTACGTATGACATGACTTGGCATGCCTTTGCGAGTAATGTGACGGTTGGTCTCCGGCCCCAATGTTTGGTCCCTCCCCGCCGCTGGAGACGCACGAGATGAGCGAAACAGCCACTGCAATCGGCCCTCAATGTCAATGCGACTCCGAAGGTCGATGACCTCGTTGTTTCACCTTGAAATACTCTCGCAGATCAGTTCCAATACATGTCTTTGGAATGTTTCAGATTGCTCCATATCGCCGCGGCGGTCATTGACCGTAGGAACACTCCGCTGCAACGCGGAGTGATTAGTACCCCTTGTGTATGAGACTCTCCACTCTAGCTTGCGTCATGCTGACATCTCACTGTCAGAGGTTGTTTCAGGAGAGCACCTGATATATAGCGCTGAGGTTTACCTTCTTCGGTTCCGACAACCAAGCAAACACTGCCTTCCTCTACCTACTACCTTAACCTCCCTACACCGCACCTATGGACTCCTTCTTCCACATCCAAGGCGACCCCGCCTCCCCACTCGCACCGCTCATCCTCATCCATGCCGTCTCCGGCTTCGCCCTCCCCTACCTCTCTCTCGGCCCCCTCTCCGCCACCTCCTCCTCCTCCTCCCAACCCCGCCCCGTCTACGGCCTCAGCTGCCCCATCTACGAATCCAAATCCTACCGCCTCCCCACCTCCTTCGCAGCAGCCGCCCGCGAATACGTCGACCGCATCCGGAGCGAGATCCCCCACGGGCCCTACATCCTCGGCGGCTGGTCCATGGGCGGCATGATCGCGGTCAAAATGGCCGAGATGCTGGAACAAGATGGGGAAGAGGTGCTGGGTGTCGTGTTGATCGACAGCGCGAATCCGGAGGGCTATCCTGCTTTCCGCGACGCGGGCGAACGGGCCGACGTCGCCGAGTGGACGTACAGGGCGTACGCGGGACGGAGCGGGCTGCCTGGGCTGGAGGAGCTGGGCTGCGATGGGGAGGGCGACGAGAGGGATAGCGGACTTGGCGATGAAGACGTCGAGGACGACGATGATGACGAGGTGGATGTGCTGGAATACCTGCCCCGGATGCGGAAACACGTCTACAACAGCTTGGATCTGCTCGCGCACGCGGGCCAGGGCGGGTTTCTGCCCCGCGCGCTCCGGAGCCCGGTGACGTTGCTCAAGTGCGCGCGGCTCGCGGCGCTGCCGGTGGCTATGGCGCAGGAGAGGAGGGATGCGGTTCGGCTTCGCTTCGAGGACGGGCGGGCGGGGTGGCCGATGGAGAGGTTCGAGAGCGTGGAGGTGGATGCGGCGCATGATGATGTCTTTGATCCTGAGCATGTTGGTGCGGTTACGGGGATTTTGAGGGGCGTGCTGGATGGGATGAGGTGAGATGAGATGAGATGATATATTGTGATAGAGAGTATTCAACTTTTCATTCAACTTTTAATTCGTCCATTCATTCTTTCATTCAACCATTTGTTCATCCGATCCTTCCTTGCCCCCCCCCCTCCCCCCCTCTTTCCCCCCTGCCCAGAACAACCCAATCCCTCATTCCCTCGATCCCTCCCCCCTGCCTCCTCCCCGTTCACCCCTCTCCCCAGAGCCCATTCCCCCAACCCCAAACCTCCTCCCCAAAACAACCCACTGCGCCAAACAAATCACAAGCCTGAACTCCCCATCATCCCCCTTTGGCCCCCTCTCCCTTTTCCCCTCCCTTCCACCATCCTTTCCACCATCCCCATCCCCCCCAAACGCCCCATCCACAACCTCCCCGAACGTCCTCCCACCCTTCCCATCCCCATCCCTATTCACATCCCCATTCCCATCCCCATCCCCACCACCACCCCTCCACGCCAGAAACCCCAACCGGTCCACATTCTCCTCCGTCACAAGCCGCCGCACGAGCCGGTGCAGGGGGCCGCCGGGGCCGTAGCGCACGGGCGCGCTGTAGGGGTGTTTGGGCGCGGCGTGGATCTCGGGCGTGATGAAGGGGAGGGCGGCGGCGCGGAGGATGGATTTCGTTGCGAATGTTACGGGGTGGGTATCGCCTTCTTCCCGTTCTTTGCTCGGTGGGGAATTGGGGTCCATGTCTTTGGTGTCATCGTTAGCGCCGTTGCTGTTGCTGTTGCTGTTGTTGTTGTTCTTGTTCTTGTGGTTGTTTTCCTCAGCACGGTGCTGCTGCTGCGCCTTGTCCCCTTCCAGCCCCGTTCGACCGGACGCTTCGGTCCCGAGCCCAGCGGCGCGGATCTTCACCCCTGGCGGCAACCCGTCCGCGTACTCCGTCAGCCGGTGGTCCAGGAACGGCGTCCGGCCTTCGATGCCGTGCGCCATCTCGCCGCGGTCGCCGAGGCAGGACAGCAGCAGGTTCTCGAGGTGCGCTTTGCGGAATATGTAGCTGGCTGTGTGCAGGGGGTGCCAGGTCTCGCGCATTTTGGCGAGGACGGGGGCGGGGAGGGGGGTCGTGTAGAGGGTGTGCGGGGATGGGGGGGATTGAAGGAGGGAGGGGATGAAAGGGAGGGCGGGGTAGGTGGTGGACATGTGGAGGGGGGTTGTAGTTGCGGTTAGAGAGTTGGGGGAGGGGGAGGGATGGTTGGTGCTAATTGGAGGGGATAGGGTAGTGCTGGTTGGAGGGGATAGATCGGCTTCGGCTTTGAGGAGGTGGGCTTTTCGAACCGAGTCGGGGATGAGGGAGGGGGGGAATGAGTGGTCGGGTTCGCGGAGGTAGTCGGGGAGGAAGAGGGGGTATCCGGCGAAGAGTTCGTCGGAGCCTTGGCCTGGAGGATTGTTATCAGTGTTGTTCGAAAGGGGAGCGTGGGGGATGGGTTTATGAAGGAATAAGAATAGGTGAAGATTGTTTATGTATATTGGATGTAATTTTTCACCACACATACCATTGATGAGAACGCGGAAGCCCTTCTCACGCACTAGCTCCGAAAGAGCGTACACTCCCACAAAATTCAGATCTGGATTCGGCTGTTCGTCCATCCAGGTCGCGTCCTCAAACCGATCGGCGAGAGCTTGTTCGTTCATATGTTTCTTGTATAGCTCAACGCCCAGAAAGTCGGCTGTGCGGCTTGCGATTGCTAGTACAACATTCAGTAACATCTTTCACTGAGTAGGGGAAAGTCAGATCCTTGCTTAAGACACCCACTACTTACCCGATTCATCAAATCCGCTGTCCGCATCAAACGCAATGCAGAAGCAACTCAGTTTCTCAGTGATGGCATCCCCTCCAACCTGTTGTCCCTCTCGGATCAAATGATTCACCATGCCTGCAACGACGGAGGAGTCTAAGCCGCCGCTTAAGGCGACTCCTACTTTGACGTCGGCGCGGAGACGGACTCGAATTGCGTCGAGGAGACGAGAACGGACTCCCTCGATCATTTCATTCTCGGTGCGCAGCTCCTTTGTTAGCTGGGACTGAAAGTCAGTGCATTCGCAGGCCAAGAGGTTGTAGTTCTACTTGCCTTGTTAGGGAAGTCCACATCCCAATATTGTGTCTCTTGAATCGCATCATTTGGATCGTTGAGGCGGGATATCAGGAAATGTCCTGGTCGTACCTTATCTGGAGTCAACGACCCACCCATCCGTAACCAGCAATTGTGGGGGCTAGCATACTTTCTGCACATCCTTGAAAATCGTCTCTGCACCAACCTGATAAGTCCCGTTGACAATGCCCTTCACATTCCACTCCGGCTGCCACCCCAACGGCATCATCGCTTTCATCTCAGCAGTGACCAACAGCTCCCCATCCACCACCGTCCAAAAAAGCGGCTTAATGCCGTAACGATCTCTCACAGCGAGGAAAATTTCCTTGTCAGAATCATAAAGACATATGGCGAATTCGCCCCTCAGGTGAGACACGAAAGAAAAGCCGTAAGCTTTATACAGCGCGAGAACAAGTTCGCAGTCACTTCTCCCCTGGAACTTATAATCGAGCTTCTCGATCATCTCGGCGCGTAAACGGTCGTATTCGTAGATCTCGCCATTCACGACTGCGTGGACGCTCTGCTGCAGATCGTGCAGGGGCTGGGCTCCCGTTGGGCTGAGATCGTTGATCTCGAGCCGGACGTGTCCGAGCGCTGATGCGTGTACGTTTCAAGTCAGCTGGTGGTGCAGGCAAGCTTTGGGGCATTCCTCTCTGTGTGGAGGACCAACTCGATCATCGTGGCTGATCCACTGCCCTTGGGAGTCCGGCCCACGATGCTTGATTTGCGCAAGGCCGCTTTCGAGTTTCTGACATATCTTTGTCCTCGATCTGGTCTTGTTCGCATGATGCTCGAGAGCGACGATGGCTATGGAACCGCACATTGTAGTCTACTGAGATTGGCAGATCGAGCAAGAGATGAAACATGAATATCGTATATAGTTCACGACGAAGATAGGAAAAGGAATCAAACAGCAGAAAATAGGAAAATGGGAAGAAGGAAAAAGCAACTTCAAGATGGCGTGCTTCGGTCATTGCTTGGCAGGCAGAGCCTTGCCTCTGTCATCTTTCCGAGTTATGTGAATCATCGCAACATGTTCTTCTCCGTCTATACACCCCATACCCACCTGTCACCGTCCTCAACAGACCGACGTTTGGGGTTAGAAAGTGCTTGAATAGAGATGAGTGATAATCAAGGTCTGATGCTGGCAGTCAGCCCTACCAGAATAGTGGCCTTGGCACTTTTCTTCCCTTTCTCCGCAGATGTACTTCAGCTACTTTTTTTATTCCTAGCATGATCAATTCATCGAATGGACTTCCCACCAAAATGTAAATACGACTTACGAATTAGTTGAGTCAGGCTCGGGCTCGGATGATCTTGCGAATTGGTTATGATCGTTTCCTATGGAGCGGTGTGAAGGTTACTTGCGCCCATGCTAATTGGTTACAAGATAGTATAGGGTCCGACAGCGACAATCCCCGAAAGTTGTACTTAGGTGTGAGGGCATATTAATGTAAGACCAAGGTAAATGACGTGATAGATATCTTCATTACCATATATGAAAGAAGGATAGGGTCCGAGCCCACCGTTGCCTGAATCGCTTTCCACGAATCTGATCCGTGGGCATATACTTGTTTGATATGTCACAGTAAGCCGCAGCCAATGATTTGCCGCTTAGATTACCTTCCTGTTTAGGAATGTAACGTGGGAGTGGCAGCCTCTCTGCTGCACGATGACTCGAGCTGACGGCAGCACGCCCAATCAAAAATCTCTCATCATTCTCAGCCTCGTTGCCTATCGCTGCCTTCCACCCCACCTCATCTTAAAGCTGGTTCCATCTGACAGCTTCCTATACGCTATTCAGTATTTCATTTTCCTTCTATTCTATCTTATCACACCAAAATGGATCCTCTTAGCATTTCCGTCAGCATAACTGCATTACTTGGGCTCACCTCAACGACCATGAAATACCTGAACGAAGTCAAGGGCGCTCCCGAAGATCGTGGACGGATTCTTTCGGAATTGGCCACTGTCAATCAATTTCTCTTCATCTTACAGGATCAGGCGGATCAAGCCAAGCAGGGTGATCAGTGGTCCTCGACATTACAATCACTCAATGTACCAGATGGACCGCTAGACCACTTTCGGAGAGCACTAGAGCGCTTGTCTACCAAACTTGGTCCCCCAGCTACAGGGCTCAAGAAACTGAGCAATGCCTTTGTTTGGCCCTTCCAGAAAGAGGAAGTCAAAGAAATTCTAGGCACCATTGAACGGCAGAAAACACTGTTCGAGCTGGCTCGGCAGAATGATCATATGTGAGATGTTTGGGCTATAACTCTGTGTCGGGTCGGTTCAAGCTAATGCATCTCTTCTGGCAGAAAGCTTTCCAAAGCCATCAAGGATGATGTGACACTTCTGGGCGATGATGTCAAAGAGGTTGCTAGGGGAGTCAGTGAGATACAGATAAGTCCGTCATCCCAAGAAGTAGCATAGCAAGTTTCCTGCGGCTTAATTTCAAGAGCTACCCCTAAGCAATCAACATTCAAGTCATGCAACTCTTGTGTCTTTTCTTCTTTCATCTGAGTATATCTTGAGGTTCTCTGCTTTCTGAAATGGTATGTCTCCTGGTAGAACCTGCTCATGGACCACAGCCAGTGAACATCGCACAATCATTACATGGCTTGACGCGCCAGACCCGTCGACGAATTACAACAGAGCGCTGAAAGCTCGTAATCCAAGAACAGGCTCATGGTTCATCGAACGCCGCGAATTCTCGCACTGGAAAACCACACGTGGTTCCTTGATTTGGTTGCACGGCAAACCAGGCTGCGGCAAGACTATCTTGGGCTCATTCATACTTCAGGATGTGCTCGATTCTTACCGTGCGAAGCCCAATTCTGCCGTGCTGTTCTTCTATTTCGACTTCAATGATACCGACAAGCAAAAGCATGAGAGGTTGTTACGCTCATTGATCTGCCAGCTCTCCATGTACTGTTCAAATTCGATGCTCCAAGATCTGTACTCGTCATGCTCGATGGGCGCTCGGCAACCGAGTGGGGAAGTACTTCTAACAACGCTACGTCATATGATGGCCTCTATAAAAGACACGTACATCATCCTTGATGCTCTTGATGAATGTGTGGAACGGGATGAGCTTCTCACCGATATTGAAGAGATTTTATCATGGGAAAATGCGAATCTGCATTTATTGGCTACCAGTCCAAGGGAAAGAGACATCGAGGAATCTTTGACACCATAAGCAACCCTCGGAATCGGATCAATATTCAAACCGCACTTGTCAACGCTGACATTCGCACTTACGTACACGACCGGCTTCAGATTGATCGAAAATTGAAAAAGTGGCACAAACGTCCCGAAGTGCAAATGGAGATTGAGACAACGCTAATGAAGAAAGCGGATGGAATGTGAGATAAGACGATCATTTTAATTCTCAGTATGCTTATCCTAGATTTCAGGTTTCGGTGGGCAGCATGCCAGCTCGATGCTTTAGGAGGCTGCTTCGATCTCCCTCACCTTCGCCAGGCTCTGGCATCTCTCCCCAAAACTTTGGACGACACATACGCGCGCATACTTTGCGACATTGACAAGAACCACAGCACTTACAGCCGGCAGATCTTGAAGATACTCCAGTGGTTGACCTTTTCTCTTCGGCCTTTGCGGCTCGGAGAACTCGCAGAGATCGTTGCCATCGACGTTGATGATACTCCTCGCTTCGACCCACAAAGACGATGGCCCGAACCACGAGATATACTCCTGCTGTGCTCGAGTCTCATCACGCTAAGCAGTAATGACCGTTACGGTTTTGGGGGACAACACGGCCCCGAGTTCGGTGAAGATTACCAGGACCCGCCTGCCGGCAGTATATACTATAATTCTGGGGTAGGCTCTATGACATATGTCAGACTGGCGCACTTCTCCGTCAAAGAGTATCTAGTTTCGGACAGAATTCAGCAAGGATCAGCTTCGCGTTGCAGCATCCGAGAAATAGAATCTCATGGGGTTCTAGCAGAAGATTGCCTTGCATACCTGTTGCAATTCGATGAGCCCGGTTCTTTGACGGATGAAAGCCTTGGTCTATCTCCACTTGCTGAGTATGCGGCAATGTTCTGGGGTGAACACGCCAAATTCGCCGAGGAAGGACTGATTACCACCACTACTCTCTTGAGTGTGGAGCTCTTGATGTCAGATGGAGAAAGCTTGTTGAATTGGGTCCGGATCTCTGATCCAGAGATACCTGATCCATATTACCTTGGGTTGTACGTGAACCTCCAACAAGAAAAGACGGCCCCTCCAATATATTATGCAGCGAAGGCTGGTTTGCTCGAATCAGTCAAAATGTTGGTCAAGGAGGGCATGGATGTCAACGCGCAAGGCGGACGATATGGCGGTGCACTTTGTGTAGCGTCAGTCTCTGGACATTTTGATATCGTACGAGTTTTACTTGAGAGCGGAGCCGAAATCAACGCTCAAGAAAGTCACTATGGTACTGCACTTCATGAAGCGCCAGGCTCTGGATATCTTAATATCGTACGAAGTTTATCTGAGAGCGGAGCTGAGACTAACGCTCAAGATAAAAGCCATCACACTGCACTTTGTGCAGCGTCATCCATTGGAAATTCTGATATCGTACGGCTGTTACTTGAGAACGGAGCTGACATCAACGCTCAAGATAGAAACTTTGGTACTGCACTTCAAGTAGCATCACGATCTGGACATATTGATATGATACGAATGTTACTTGAGAACGGAGCTGATGTCAACGCTCAAGGTGGACACTATGGTACTGCACTCATGGAAGCATCACTGAGAAGTGATGAGGAAGTGGTGAAAGTGCTGCTTGCGAACGGAGCTGATATCAATGCTCGAAGTAAAGAAGATGATACTGCGCTTATAGCAGCATCACGTGAAGGTTCAGAGAGCGTGGTAACATTGCTGCTTGAGAACGGAGCTAATGTCAACACTCAAAGTGGACACTACGGTACTGCACTCATGGCAGCATCACTAAGACGTAATGAGGAAGTGGTGAAAGTGCTGCTTGCAAACGGAGCTGATGTCAATACCCACGCACTTTTCGCAGCATCAAAAAACGGTGAAGAGGTAATCGTGAGATTACTGCTTAGCAGTGGCGCTGATGCCAACGCTGTGGGTGATCAACAGAAGAGTGCCTTGCAGGCTGCTTCAGAAAAAGGCTTTGAGAAAGTTGTAAAATTACTGCTCGAGAACGGGGCTAATGTTGATGCTCGAGGTGGAGAGTACGGCACCGCACTAAACGCAGCATCTAGATGGGGGTACCAGGAGGTGGTGAAATTGCTGCTTGAAAATGGCGCTGATGTCAACGCCGTGTACGGTAAGTCGCGTTACACTGCATTACGGGCTGCTTCAGTCTCGGGCTTTGAGAACGTTGTAAAATTACTGCTCGAGAACGGGGCTAATGTTGATGCTCGAGGTGGAGAGTACGGCACCGCACTAAACGCAGCATCTAGATGGGGGTACCAGGAGGTGGTGAAATTGCTGCTTGAAAATGGCGCTGATGTCAACGCCGTGTACGGTAAGTCGCGTTACACTGCATTACGGGCTGCTTCAGTCTCGGGCTTTGAGAACGTTGTAAAATTACTGCTCGAGAACGGGGCTAATGTTGATGCTGGAGGTGGAAAGGACGGCACCGCACTAAACGCAGCATCTAGATACGGGCACGAAGAGGTGGTGAAATTGCTGCTTGAAAATGGCGCTGATATTAACGCCATGTACGGTAAGTCGCATTACACTGCATTACAGGCTGCTTCAAAGGGGTGCTGTGAGAACGTGGTGAGGATACTGCTTGACAAAGGAGCGCATGTCAACGTTGATGGGGTATCTTGGGCGTTGAGAGATGCATATTATTGGGGGTGCGATGATGTGGCGAAGCTGTTGATAGCAAAGGGAGCTGTGGTGCCAAAGAACAGGTTCAGAACTCCGCTTGACGATAACGAAAACGAAGAAGAAGACGACGTGGGCTGGCGATGGGGGAAATAGTTGGTTTTCGAGGGCAAACTGCATCAACTACCAGATTTGAAATCCAAACTACACCAACTACCATATATGTGAAAATCAACTACTCCACTATCAGTTGCACTGATAGTGAAGCAGTTTTGATATGAAATTTAATGGGTAGCGATAGGCACACACCACATTTTCATAGATGTACACCACACTTCTAAACATGTACACCCCTCTTTACAACAGTATTTTGCCTACGTTTTAAAGAAGATTCACCGCATCAAGATAAATTACTTCATTAATCTATTCGGATAGCACACCCCGAGGGCACGATTCGGGGTGCGATGTGAATTATCAGTCTACGAGATGATATCGCCTTGTGCGGTGATAAGCCATATTCTACTCCGAAACTGTTCGAATAGCGCACTCTTTAGAATAGAATACTCTTTCTCCGAAGAGTGCTCCTCGAAGAGTATATTTCCAGTATTTTCAATAAATACCGATAGTGCGTCAAATTCGATCCCGGGTCGTATTCTTGGGGTGCGCTATCCGAGTAGTCTTAGGGTAGAGTGTAATCTTATCACCTTATGCGATGATAAGTCACTCTCTACCCCGGGAGATGCGCTATCCGGGTAGTCTCGGGGCAGAGTGAAACTATCCGGGTAGCGCACCCCCCGGGGTAGGGGGTGACTTATTATCGCATAAGGTGATAGATGTGTGAAAACGAGTTGCGCGCGAAATACTCGTGTTACTAGCCTATATCTGTCTAGCGAAGGAGGGGGGTGTACATGTAAGGAAATGTGGTGTACATCTATAGAAATGTGGTGTGTGTGCCTAGAAAATAAGAAGCCCACTTCACCACTAGAACCAGCGCCATTAGGATTCGAACCTAACACAAACTAAATACCTCCAGACCACATGCCTATCCACACCCAATTTAATTAGACGTAGAAAAAAAGTGTCCTAAGGCTGAGTGTCAAGACACTAACTCAAATAGGACGCCAAGCCAAAAACCCTAGCCCTCAATATCAAGAAATTTCTTCAAAAATCATGAAAAATCCGAATCTCAACAAAACTGCTTCACTATCAGTTGAACCAGTTGGTTTTGAAATTGTTGGAATTAATGGTCTAAGTGGTCTCTAGGCATAGATGTATGTATTGCATGCTATGTAATGACTTGATTGAGGCTTAAGAACTATGTAAGAAGGATGCATGTAGGACGCTATTTATGTGCAGTGCGGAGACCTAGTGATTAGTAACCACTTAGCAGGCCATTGATTGGCTGATTCCAACAGAAATTCAAACTGCATCAACTATCAATCGATAGACCTCAAACTGCACCACCACCAACTACGAGAAACCAACGGTTCCACTGATAGTGAACCAGTTAGTTGGTGCACCATCGCCAGCCCTGAAGACGACGACAACGATGACGCGGTAAAAGATGATGCATCCTCCCTCGATTGACGTTGATTCAACAAAATGGGCTCAAAAATGAGCTGGGATGCAAGGCGCTGACAACCGGTTTTGTCTGCTTTGCAGTTTATTTTGTTATACATCTGGAAGAAAGGCGTCTCGGCATGATAAGATTACGTTGCGAATAGAGAACTGTGGTATTCGTTCGTGGTTGTATTCTTTTGCTCTGTTCTTTTGCTCTGTTTTTCCTCCCCTCCCCTCTTCCTCCTCTCCTCTCCTCCCTTCTCCCCTTCTCTCCTCTCCCCTACCTCTTCCCCCCTCCTTGCCTCGATGTAAGACAAGCTCGCTACACCACGACTACAGTTTACCCAGCACCATCCCATCCTATCCCACGATTTCGCCGGCTGCGCATCAGCAAAATCACGCCCGTCATGAAGGAGCCCCACACACTGGGTCCTCCCAGCAGTTGATCCTTCTAGCAACTTCATCTCTCACGGGGTCACAGTGATCTTTTATCGCGCTCGACCCATGCGCTGGGCACGAAGATGTGCGTATGCTTGTCGAGGCCGCGATTCTTTTACTGGCCCGGTGCTGGGGACGGTTCAGATTACCTAGACGTGCTGTCCATCCATGACCGCGACGTGGGAAGGCTTCGAAGCAGCACAATCCCCTCACGCAGCCGCATCATAAACCGACCAAAGCGGCCTCTCGCTACCCCCTTCCCTCCCTTCCTCTCCTTCCCTTGCAAAACCAAGACTTCTCTAGCACACACAGTACCCGATCCACCAAGGTGTCAACAGCTACATTCTCAACCCTGTTTCAGCTATGCCAATGACTCCTACGCAGATCGGATATATCACTGAGTTTGTATACGGTCCGAGATATCCTTCAGAAGAGTTCCGAGATGGAGTGTGTTACGCAATGCTTCTGTTATCCTCATATTCTATTAGCTTATAAGCTTGATAGTGGGCAAGGACAGTATCGAACGCGCTGGCACTCCCCAAAAGAATATCAGGCAATATTAACAAGGTGAATCTCATATCTACAGGCACACCGTATCACGACAGCCCATTTTTCTGGTCGGAAATTATTACCGACGGACGGGAGGGTTGTCGTAATCCGATTCGACACGAACAAATAATCCAACCTATCAAGCCTACGACCCCCCTGGCCATGATAATTCAGCCCGAACCTCACGACGACAGCAGACCTTAAGCCGTACACCCTGCTCCCATCGAAGCACCAACATCGGAAAGTCGTATATACTTTCAAACTTCAGGGACGCCAGCATCCCTTTCCTTCCACGCTGCAATCCAGCACTGCCTCCCTCATCGGGAACCAGCCTTCCTTCCTTCCTTCGTCGCCAAACCCGTCCTTGAACTCCTTCGAGGATATCACCAGAGCCCGCTTATCGGTACTATTCGACGCTCTAGACGTAAGCACCCCCCATCCCCCACCCCCCATCCCATCCCATCCCATCCCATCTCTCCAGCAGAACTCACACCCACACCCAGATCCCAAAGCCCCTTTCGCACCGACAGAGCTAGCACACCCGAAGTCGCTCCCGTCGGTCCGAGCAAACCCTTTAAGTCGCATCGCTGCTTCAGGATCTAGCGGGTGATTTCGAGGCTGGGTTCAGTGGGGAGTGGGGAGTGGGGGTGCGCTCGATCGATTCGAGATGTGGGACTGGGCTTGCCGGTCGCGGGACGGGGTGCTGGGTGCTGAGGTGGGGAGAGGGGTGGTGGCTTTGAGCGAGGGAGAGGGAGAGCGATTGTGCTTGTTCGAGCCTTGGCTTGATGATGGGGTAATTGTCTGAGGCGGGAAAGGGCGGGGGCCAGGAGGAGGAGGAGGAGGAGGAGGGGGAGGAGTAAGGTCTTCGGGCACGAATGGAGCCGGTCCGATTCTTTCCCGCTACCCCGTTCTCTCTCCTACGTGGTTTTGGGGGTTGGATTGGATGGAATAGTCGGGGTGATTTAGGCAAGGGGCTTGAGATTTTGACGTTGTGAACGGGGTGGTCCGGGAATAGTGTCGGGGTTGGAGGGTCCCGGACCTGTGCCAGTCTGGACCATCAGCTATGACTTTCAAATGTTTCGCTCCGGTCGGCTTATATGCGGTCAAGAACGTCTCTGTAGAAGAGAGGAGATCCTGAGATAGGGCGATTGAAGCAACCCTTCTCCTGCTCGTATCCTCTCCTCATCTCTCGCTCAGTTCAAGGCACGCCTGCCCTTCCTTTGTGCCGCTCTTCTTTCATCTTTCGTGCTCCATTGTCCGTTTTCCGTCTTCCTTCCTTCCTTCCTTCTCGGTCCCACTTCGCTTCCGTCTTCCGACTTCCTCTTAGACAGGATACGACACAATGTAACACCACAACCTGGATTCAATTGGTAGCCATCATTTAATCCATTCCAGCCCAATCCCACCGCTACCGCCACCGCCAACAGCGCTGTTGCTGGGTTGCTTGGTGGCTTCCGTCCACCCTGGTCCATCCACGCACGAATGTATGCTGCATTTTGTTCCTGGTTCGGGGCAAAGGGAGGGGGTGGACGGAAAGTTGGATCGCTGGATCGCTGCGGGGAGATCGACTCGGGGATTGGGAGGCGCGGAAGGGTTTGTGAGGCCGAAGCTATGACTCGAGTGTATATCGGCTATGTAACCAGGCTAGAAGAATAGAACAGGAGAACTTTGGGCTAGAATAATGCAAGCATTCTACATACAACATACTTGAATCTTGACCATAGACTAAGAGGGGAAACAGGGGGGGAAACAGGGGGGGGGGGTTGTATTTTGTCTTGACTTGTTGCCGTCGGCTTTGTGGGTTTTACCCGGAGGGGGAGCAAGGTTTGGGCGTGTGCTCGGGCGATTTGTCGACTCTCCGTGTTGGAATGGAGCTGGGATGGAGCTGGGAAGGGGGTGCTTTTCGTATTCGTGGCCGTGATTTGTGAACGTGGGTGCTTGGGTTTTGGGATGGCTGGGATTTTTATTTAACGACGACGGAGTATTTGGTGTAAGTTAGAGCTTTGGATTAACTTGAGTTGTGCAGGGAGGGGTCCTTGTTCTGGGTTTCGTGATTGGTCATGGTTGATGATATATATGGTACATAAGTTTGAACCCGTCGTGATCACCCACTCCCCAAAATCTCATTACGAAAAGCCAAATCAGATCTAGTCTGCGCTACCAGGAACACTTTAGCGCCCACTCACCTCTCACCTCCTCCCCCCTCCCTCCCGCTTCTGCCCCCCAAAACATCTACCCCCTCCCTTT
Organism: Evernia prunastri; assembly: GCA_003184365.1. NCBI lineage: Eukaryota > Fungi > Ascomycota > Lecanoromycetes > Lecanorales > Parmeliaceae > Evernia > Evernia prunastri. The sequence goes on from NKYR01000095.1 coordinate 46,578, forward strand.
CCCCTTCTCCGCCCTCCTAACCATCCATCCCCACCCCCAATCACTACCCCATCCCATAAACCGGCGCCCAACTCCCCGGCCTCTCGCTCCCACTCCCACTTCCCCGAAAAATCCCCGACTGCCGCTGGTACGGCAGAATAGTCGGCAGCTCCCCGTCGGCGTCAAAATCGTCCACCATCATCTCCGCCAGCGACGGCTGGTCCGGTATCGACGGCAGGCCCATGGAGCTCCGCTTCTGGTCGTCGTCGTCAAGGGTATTGTGGTGGTGGTGGGCTGGGGGCGGAGGCGATGGGAGGCGTTTGAGGCTGTTGCGTTTATTGCTGCTGCTGCTGGTTGTGGGGGGCAGGGAGAAGCGGATGGAATTGCGGGATGCGCGTTTGTTGCTGTCGTCGTCGTAGGCGAGGGCGGCGGAAGATGCTTGCGAGTAGCGCGACGAGGCTCGGTTTTTATTGGGGATGTTCTTCCGCCTGTTGTTATTGTCGTTGTCGTCTGCTGCTACGACGGATATACGCGGTGTCCCTTGTTGAGACGCGCGCTGCTGTTCCGCGAGCGTGAAGCCGCTGAGCCAGCGCGAGTTGCGCCGTCGGGAGGACCGCCGCGGGATGTCCGGCTGCTGCTCGTCGCCGTACCAGTGGGGCAGGGCGGTCATTTCGCCCGCCGTCGTTTCCGCGATGCCATACTCCTCTTCCCGTCCCTCGCGAGCGGCTGGAGATCTGGGGCTGCCCCCTCCTTCTTCGACTTTGTTGTCGAGGAGCGCGGCGTCGTCGCTGTCGCTGGGCGTTTGCTGGGGCGAGACGAATTGCCGGTCGAGGCTCAGGTCCGTGATGATCAGGCTTGTCAGGAGCGCTAGACCGGCCGCTCCGCATAGCACGGCCCAGACGGTCTTCAGTGAGTCGGCGTATACCTGTATCACCATGCTTCGGTCGTCGCTGTTTTGTATCGTCTTGATCTGTTGGGCCAGTGCTGCGCCGTCATTCGCGTACTGATCCGCCATTGGCGCTAGGGATGGTATCGCCAGTAGCTTCGTCCGTATCTCGTCCTGGAACGTCACGCCGCCGATGACGACGCCGAGCGCTTGGCCCATGAGGCGGAAGAAGGTGAACATGGCGACTGCAGAGGACATGTCTTCTTCGCTGGTGGCGGCTTGGAGCGTCACGCCGAGGGCGGAGTAATTGAAACCGAGACCGACGCCGACTACTAGGTTGAGGAATATCCATTCGACGGTCGAGGTGTGGACGTCGAGCAGGAAGAGGAGACCGAGACCGAGGGTCGTGATGGCCCAGCCGGACCAGACGGCCCAGCGGTAGCGGCCTGTGCGTGATATTAGGGTACCGACGATGAAGGCCCCGGGGGCTACGGTGAAGGTTTCGGGAAAGAGAGCTACGCCTGAGACGATGGGGGAGAGGCCTTGGACCGCCTCGTAATAGAGTGGTAGGTAGTAAAGGGAGCCGACGACCACCATGCCGTGTATCACAACACTGATGTACGCCGCCGCCGCGTTGCGGTTTTTGAAAATTCTGGTCCTGATGATGGGATTGACAGCGACGTACTCCTCGTACATGTAGAGTATGACAAGGCCGAGCGAGCTCACGGAGAGGGGCACGTAGGTGCGCCAAGAGTTCCACGGGTAAGAGACGCCGCCCCAGGACAGTGGGATCAGGAAGCCGGTCGTCGAGGCGATGAATATGACAGAGCCCAACCAGTCGATTTTGGCTAGCTTTTGGAGGAAGGTGTTTCGTGGTCCGTGGAGCTTGATGAAGAGAGGAATCATGACTAGAGCCATGCCGGTGAAGGGGAGGTTGATCCAGAAGATCCAGCGCTGGAAGTCCAATCAGTACACTCTAAGTTTCGAGAAGGGCGGAGAAAGAAAGATGCATACCCAAGTCACTTTCTCCGAAAACACCCCGCCGACCAGCGGTCCGGAAACTGAACCTATGGCATACATGCCACTGATGATGCCAAAATACTGCCCTCTCAACCTCAGTGGAATAAGATCGCAGATGATGAGCTGCGTAAGGACAATGATGCCGCCACCACCAATGCCTTGAACCGTTCTGCCGGCTAGAAGGATCGTAAAGTTCTGCGCCAGTCCACTGATGAGAAGACCCAAAAGGAACAGGATCACTGATGCCGTCGTAACCCATCTTCGCCCGAAGACATTAGAGAAGGATGCAATGGTCGGTTGGAAGACGGTGGAAGTGAGTAAGTAGGATGTTGCAGCCCAAAAAGCTTCGAGTGCGCTGCCGTTGAGCTTTTCAGCAATCACCTGTCGAGTGTTAGTTCTGCTATTTTTTGACCCTCTGATGCGATGGTCAGGAAGTGCTTACTGGCAGTGCTACCGAGAGAGCTGTAGCGTCCAATGCCACCATGACTGTCAGTATACCAAGAGTCGCGAAGGCCATGTAGAGCCATACTCCAGGCTTGTAGGATGCGCCTTTCTTTTGCGCGGGCGCCAGTGTGGGGGGAGATATAGATTCCCGCTTCAACAGCGACACCATCCTGCTTGCTCGCTTCGATGCTGGATTGGTATGATGTGGTTGTGCGCTGTAGCTGATGCGGTATGCCTGAGGGTCGCTCATTTCGCGCGAACGTATAGAGGCGTGTGCGAACAAGGGTGGTCTGTTATGCATTGTAGCTTCGTGCATGGATAATAGGACTCTTGACTCTTGACAGTGATGCAAGGCGACCTGGTGGGATAGTGATGGAACAGGTAGAAAAAAGTTTGGAGACGCTGGGAGCAGAACATGCCGTCCGGAGGTAATGGGGTTGGGATTAGGGACAGCCTCATCTGTGACGGAGCCTTTTAGCTGCAGCTCAAGTGAAGGGTCACATATGACGTATGGTTACTGGGTGCCATGTGACATTGGACCTTGGTATGAGTGATCCATAGGTGTTCGGAGGAATATTTAAGCCGACTGAATATCGGATCAATGTATCTCTGTTTCAGTAAATGTCCATCGTTTCAAGGGTCCACACTGCAGAAATGCCCGTTCTAGAAAACATCCGCCTGGAGACGGGCAAGTTAAAGTAAGCTTAATTGTGACAATGCGGAGATGGATTCCTCCCTAGCTGAATGTTGCATAGGTCAGGAACGTCATATGTTGCTCTGAGTCGGAGTGTCTTTGCTCCGCTGCGACTCTTCCCTCAGAATGTCAGAGTAGAACGTGGAAACTGTGCGAAAAGGCGATATATGTGCATTTTTAGCTCGATCTCCTAGATATCAAGCTTTAGTACTCCCTGTTCTCCAAGATTTCAAAGATATCTCAGACATTATCCTACCTTCTTCTCTCTTCCACTTATCATCCCCACCCCTTGACAAGACCGCAACAATGTCGCCTCTTTTACTACTGCTGCCACGTGCGCAACAATGCACCGACATATCCGCCGACTGCCCAGTGTCCAAGTCATTCTATGGCTACTCGCCATCTCTGGGCCCAGATATTGCCTTACTGGTTCTTTTCACTACGGCCTTGGTAGGACATGGGGTACAGGGATGGTACTACCGCGCCTGGGGAACGTTGACTGCGATGTCATGGGGATGTATTTGCGAGGTGCTGGGATATATTGGTAGATTGATGATGCACCCGAATGCTTTCAATTTGAACGGGTTAGTCAAGGTCGCATGCCATGGAAATTTGCATAGAGCTTACCAGAACATAGATTCCTAATCCAGATTTGCTGCCTGACGATTGCTCCTGCTTTCTTCTCCGCTGCGATCTACCTTTGCTTGTCAAGACTGTGAGTTGTCATCGATGGATTAGTCACTGATGTGCTAACGGAACGACCTATAGCGTTCTGCTCTTCGGGAGCGAGGTCTCTCGACTACCACCCAAGTACTACGCATATATTTTCATAGGCTGCGACGTCATCTCTCTTGCGCTTCAAGGTCAGATTTTGTTTCTCCACTTGCAGCCAGAAACCATCGCTGACTTCACTTTAAGGCGCTGGCGGTGGGCTTGCATCTGTGGCCGCCCAAAACGGTACCAATCTCACCGTGGGAGACAACTTCCAGCTTGCAGGATTGGCGTTTCAGGTCGCCAGTCTGACCCTCTTTGCTCTTCTCTCTGCCGAATACGCATTTCGTGTCTACCGAAGTCCACAAGCTTCGGCAAGAGCACCTGCCATCTTCAAATACAACAAAGGCTTGATGTATTTTCTGGGTGCCTTGGCTACTTCTTGGCTATTCATCGAAATCCGATGCATTTACCGCGTCATTGAGCTTGCCGGCGGGTGGGGCAGCTCTCTGATGAAGAAGCAGACGGATTTTGTGGTTCTGGAGGGAGTGTAAGTCTTGCAAGTCCCAGCAACGCCACTCATCGCTGACGAAGTTTATGCTTAGAATGATCATCATCGCCGTGGTCGTGTTAAACGCTTTCTACCCTGGAAAGTATCTGAACAGGGCTGTGGACCCCCATAGATTGGACGAGAAGAATGCATCAGATTCTGAGCTGGCGACGCCGACGATGTCGGCGACAGTGTTCTAGAAGATGGGATGATAAAAGGTTGCTTGAAGGAAACTGGGAGTGATTGCTTGCAGACGCTTAGATGATTTTAGAGTTAGTGCCAAGGCTATGGGCTGGAGTACACTGGAGTGGACAGTTGGCTTTCCACAGATTACACGTAGAGCCTCATAATCCGCAATTCACATGAGATAAGAATTTCGCAGACCCCACATGATTCTTAGTTGAGCCGAGACACTCTGCTTACGTGTCGGATAAGCAGCCAAGTGCGTTGAATGAAGATATTCCGATCAGCTGAACGCGAGAATGACACGTTTCAGCTGTATGGTGAGCTGTCTGATGTTGGCCCCCGGGTTGCATTTGCAGGTGTAAGCGAGTGCGGATCAGGGGGAAGAGGGGGAGGACAGAGAATATGTAGATAGAAGAATTGGATGAGGGCCATGATGTTGAATACATTGACGCCATTGGCACGTGGGGAAGAGAGGGGGTTTGAACTTTGAAGCTTGTAGTGTAAGCTTTGCAGAGTAGGAGACAAGAAGGAGGTTGCGAGTGCGAGGAAAGTAGGGGTATGTAGCATAAGGATGTAACACACGATCGTAGCTTTGGGCGCGGACTAATAAGGCGAAGCAGTTGGGGGCGGGCCGAAGTGACGATAATGGAAGACATGTAAATCGATCCTCCGCCCCAGCCTCCCTTTCCCTCTTTTCAGCTTCCTATTTGCGGCTTTAGCTGTTGGATGAAGAATTGTTACCGCACTCAAATGTGAGATTTACATTGACTGACAAAGTGACTGTAAGAGAATAGAAATGATGCTCCATGCTTGTGCGATACCTCGGCGATGGAAGAAACAAAAGAAACAGCAGGGTCAGAAAGTAAGAAGTCATTGGACTCGATGTCTTAGCTCAGCCTTACCGGCCTTGATACGTGTCTAGAACCCGACTTCCGAGCTAGCTCCATCTCGGCCATCTCCCTCCGACGTCATTGATTACTCATCACCATCTGTGAAGGGACGAGGGAAGGAACCGATTGGTGCGCAAACAAAGTACACCATTACCGTATTCACTCTAGACCGATCGAACTAGGAAGTAATAAACGAATCAAAGGATTTAAGAATCTTACAACAACATATACAAACAACATACTCACCCACATTCTACGCACCAAATACATTGATTGGTGCATGTACTTGTTCTCAGTATCCTGGCAATATTTATTTCACTCTATGCTCTTTGCTCTCAAGTCTCATGCATTATTGATATTTCCTAGAAATGCATGCACTGCAATGCATCCATCAACAATGAGCCATTGACTCGGTATGCATCATACATCTCAATGTATGCATCAACAATCACCCATTTGCTCAAATAAGAGCATTGTAAACAATCACTAACCGAAGGTAGCTAAGATAGGTGGTATGCCTTACATATGAATCCTGCTCAGCTCGCCAAGCCATGCCAGGCCGATCCTACTGCTACCCACCCACACACCCACACACGGGCCTAGACACCCACACACGGGCCACACCCCCCACTCCATATCCCCTAGCTGCACACCCTCCCTTCCTAAATTCTCCCCCCCTCCCCAAAAGAAGCGTTTCGAATCAGGCTTCCCGCCTTGCCTCCCGGCTGCATCATAATGATTTACATCGGCATTTGCTTTCACGTTTCATCACCAACCTCGATGTATGGGGGGTACAGGTTAGGCAACGCGTCTGCTCCTCCCATCCAAGTTCCAGAGGCTGCTTCGGAATGTTTCTGGGGTACAGCTTCCGTATGTCGAGCAATCAGCCAAGTCCGCCTCGCTGACAGGTACTTCTGACATGATTCGATACGAGTGATGTCCTCCTCCTCTCATGCAGCGGGCATGCCCGTATTCGGAAGAGGGGTGTGTTGGCTGCCTGTTACTGTACCAGCTGGGTCCGCTCTCTTTGGTCGGCCACGCCCCCGTCCCACTGTTTCGCATACCACCCCCAGCTGACTCGCTAAGACATCCGAACCTTACTCATCCAATGTTTTGAGACCAAAAAAATTGGTAAACTCGCCGGGGGGATGTCACAATCTTCTGGATGATCTTGAAAACCCTAGCCTGATCTCATCCCGCAGAAGGCTATGCTGAAAACGGAATCCTCTGGCGACGCATGGCAGATCTCAGTGTTGCATCGGAAAGGTTCACTTTGCTGTTACGCCGCCGGCCGAACGTTACTCGAGATCTGAATCACTCTTCATGTCTATCTTTGGCATATCCCCTTTCTATCGTAGCATTTTATCTTTATGGCATCCGCTTCTCAACATCTCATCAGTACTCTACCAAGATCGTCACTGTCCTCATATCAATAGCCCACCCAGCCAGCTTTCCTACTTCCTTTCACACACCCAACATGTCCTTCGTTCCGAACGAGACAATTGATATGTCTTTCCCTCAAAACGAGACAGGACCTGCCCAGCAGCCCGCAATGCGAAGGAGCTGCGGCTTCTGCCGGTCGAGAAAGATTCGGTGCTCCGGCCAAAATATTTGCAGTGCATGCCGAGAGAGGAATATCGACTGTGTGTATGGCCGTGAAGGCTCCAAAGGAAGACCCAGAGGCGTCACCTCGAAGACAGCCACACGAGGGACCAACCAGAAGGTCGACAGCGCCACCTCCATCCCCCACACAAAGAATCTTCCAACACCCCCCCCATCCTTGATCCCAGCATCAACCAATTCAGCGCACAGCTTTCTCGTCAGATCGATCAGACATCCAGACCTAAGAAACGCTCCCGTACTGACAATCTCGACACGGCGTCGAAACATACAATTGCCGCCGACCTCCAACAGATCTTCAGTCGCCTCTTCGATACCCACGGCTTTGAGGACATCGGGACCTGCCCCAATGCCATCTCCGCCCTTAGTCGGAAGAACTCCGAAAACCGGGTCTCAACCCCAAGCCACGATATATTGCATCGTCCAACGATCACATACGAAGAGCCCATGCACGTCCTCATAAAAGACTTTGTGGAGATGGTGGCTCTCCAATTCGGTGACTTGGGCTGTGACCAGGTTGAAGATGACGGTTCCCGTCTTTTCAAGAGGTGCCTAGCCACGGATGATACCCAGAACATGTTTGACCATCCTGCCGAAGCCCAAAATCCACTTCTCGACTATAATGATCACCAGACCCTCCAAATGATTGACGTTTGGTTCTCTCATCACCCTCTTGCTGTCATCATCTCCAAAACACTCCTACTACGAAGCTGCCGGGGTGGAGCCCAAGATAACATACTGCTTGCTGTCATTCTTGCTGACGTCAAATTGGCCGAAAATGACCCGGAAGCTCGTGACAAAGGAATTGAAATCTTCAGATGGGCACATTCAAAGCTCTTTGAGATTTCCAGTATCAACGTCGACCTCGCTACCGTTCAAGCGCTAACATTACTTGGCTGGTATGAACTCTGTGCTGCCAGAGCCAGGCGATCCATATGCTATTTCCTCTATGCCAGCAAACTTATCACTAGCCTTCAGGCACCCACTATTCGATTGAACCAGATCAATGGAATGGACATTGGCGAAGTCGAAGCAGAATTAGCCCGGAGTATTCGCTGGATCACTTTCTCCGTCATCCTTTGGGCTTTCATGCAAATGGATGCTCCAATTATGGAGCTACTACCATCCAGTTCGTCGACTTCGTTCCCGCCCATAGACGAGACATGTTCAAAAGTGTTCGCGCTTGACTCGGCGTCAGATAATATTTCAACGCTACCGCATCAGGCTAAAACCATTCGTGAGCTGTGGCCAATCAGTCATGTCGCGTCAACGACCGCTCACATCTACGCTCTGTACCCTCGACAGCCGTTGCTGGCGGAACCGTCGAAAAGAGCATCATGGCATACGAGGACGTTGCGCCAGCTGCAGCACTTGTCTAGCCCGCTCCAGAACACTCCCGAAGACGTTTCGACTCTTTGCTCGAAGGTTCGCCATGTGCTAGTCGGCGCGCTAGAGCTCTTTGAGCCTCATGCAGGATCCGAGATCTCTCAAAGCATCGTCCTATCCGCGTATCATACCATGATCGTCCACTTCCTTTTCCCTCGATCTCCCGACTTCAGCGGGTGCATGCCGGTGAGCGAGAGCCTGATCGAGGACGTGTGTCGGTCGGCGCGGGCCCTGCTGCAAGTCAGCCCTGCGTTGGAAAGGCCGCAGGACAGCAACCGAATGACCATGGGCCTGTGTCCTAGTACGATTGCGGAAGTCTTCGTGCTGGGCTTGGACGCTTGTGGCAGAGCATTCGCCTACATGCAGAATCGCTCTCGGCTCAATACGGAGCCTGAAGGCTCGATCGTCAAGGCCAAACACGAGACCCTGTCATACCTGGCCTCGCAATTGCGTGTCTTGTCCAAGCACGAGAACTTGCGCCAGACCACAAGGACCAAGGCCGTGAAAAAGCAGCTGAAACAGGTGGAACAGACGTTCCACGGTTTCGTCGCGAACAGCACCCAGATGTTCGACTTCTCTCCCAACGACTCTTTTCTGACAGAAGAATACCCCATCCTCAACCGGGCACCAGACTTCAACCCCGACATCACGCCCTCCCTGACCGACTCCGTCTCCTCCACCGCGTCACGCAACTCTTCAAACGACATCATGTTCCCCCCCTTCAGCCCCTTCAGCCAGAAAGACCTCGACGACGTCTCGGCCAGCGACCTCACCTCCTTCCTGGACTCCTCAAAGGCCGTCGGCATCGACTGGGCGGGCACCGACATGATGGGTTTCGGCGGCGCCGCTGCTGGTCCCGCCATCGCGGGCGACTTCAACGGCTTTGAGTTTCCGGAAATAGGAAGGGGGAACGGGAGCCTTGATGCTGAGGTGGGACGGGATGCGTTTTGACGGGGGAGCACGGGACATGGGGCCAGGGGGGGAAGGTTTGACGGGTCGGCGTTTCGGTCGTGATGGGACGGCATGTGAGTGGTCTGGCTGTAGGTGGGACATGTGTGTATTGGTGCGCTTGAGGGTTTGGTTATGGTCTTGATGTTTTTTGTTGAATGGCGGGATGATGATCTGGTTTGAAGGACGGGAAAGGCAAGCGTTGCAGGGAATCATTCGTTAGTTGGCGCTTTTTGATGGTTTGAGATTGTGTAAAATAGACGAGTGATGAAAACCCCGAAGTAAATTGATCAAATTATTTCATTCTGGCATCTCATTCTCCTCCTCATTCTCATCCTCATGCTCCCTCCATTCCTCACCTACAAACCCACCTGCAAACCCACATCCCTCCTCTCTCTCCCCATTTCTCTCTCTAAATCATCTCCCACTCTCCCCTTTCCTCCCAACCTAGACCCACCCAGCTTTTTATCAACACCATCGCTCACTCACCAACCCCGCGCCGTAAAACATCCACGCGTCGCACCCGCACAGCCAGGCGGGACATTTTGCACGTGATCCGTGAAGGAATCTGCACGCGGCGTTCGGAGGGATAGTTCCTCCGCGCTCTTGCTCTCTCTCTCTCGCTCTGTGTCTCTCTCTCTTTCGTATTCGGAAAGTTGAGACAGAGGCCGAAAAAAAAAAAAAGCGAGAGCACCAGGGGATTGTGAAACCATTCCGGGTTTTTGAAACGTGCAGATCGTTCGTTTCGTAGCGTTAGGGGGGGGTTTCTATTTTTGGGTGTGAGGATATGTGGGGGGGGGAGCTAGAATGGATGAGGTTAGTAAGGATTTGGTGTTAGTGCGACGCGAGAAGTGAGAGGTGAGATCGTCGGCCCGCGTCCGAGTCCGATGCTGCCCGATTACCTAAGGGAGCGTACCTTAGGCAAGGCAAGGTGGTATGAGATCTGAGCGAGCTTACTTTCGCCCCCGATGTAAGCGTGCAACCTCCGTCTGAGGGCGCATCGTTTTTTTTGATGATTTTATAGGTCTTGCAGGGCTATTCTATATCGTCATCGTTGGGTTTGGGGGGTTGTGATGGTTTGATGGTGGAGTTGGTGCGGTGAGTTTGGTTGGGTTGGTCTCACCGAGGTCTCACTGAGGCGGCGCTGGGCTTTTCGTGATGTGATATGGTGAGGTAGGGTGAGGTACGTAAGGTAAGGCGAGGCTGCAGCGAGGGGATGTGGGGAAATGTACGATGGGTTGATATGATGGCTGCGCGTGTAGGCAGCTATGCTGATTCTACAGCTGGCTGGTAGATTGCTGGAGCTCTAGGCTATCAGTACAGCCAGCCAGCCTATCTGCCAGAGCGCGCCTCGGCCACGGAACGACCCTCTACTCTTTCCCTTCTTTCCCCGCCGCACGATTGCATCATTGCCCCCCGAACAGCATCTATCTAGCTAAATGCCCGGCGGTGCAACGTTGTCCGAATCGGCATTGTGTAGCATGCTTTGGTGTTGGAATGCTACGTCCTGTCTGTTTGGCCCCGCCGAGTTTGTGCGGATGTTTGCGGTGACATTTTTTGGGGGGTGAGGGGGCCGTGGGGTCGTTTCCGGATGTCAGCATCGAGCTACGGTCGGACGTTTCACTGGGTTTCCACCGTCTGGTGCCTCAATTGAGAAGCTGTACTGGTAAGTAAATACTACGAGGAGTGGAAGGAGCCCCGTCCGATGGCGAGCGGACATTATATCTTGGCTCGAGGGCGGGGGGTTTGCGAATGTCATTGTTGTAATGGCTCGAGCCACATGGCCCCATGTAAGGTACCCGTCGCCCGTTTTACTCCGCATGTGATCGTCATTTGTTTCATGTTTCCAGTTGAGATGTGAATGGCTGAAAAGTATCCGTGGTGTTGTGCAGGTCGGAGCATTTGGCTTCCCTGCGTCAGGCCGGTGGGATTCCGGCACGTGGCTCCTGCAAGGGACGAGTGGTGAGGCTAATGGTATCTTCTTTTAGGCGGCTGTTTACGGTTTCACTAATCGATGCTGACCTCAGTGCTACACTCCGTCATTCACTATGTGTGTTCGGAAAGCTTTCTTCAATGCATTAGCTAATGGCGTTGCAAATGCCCTGGCCCCATATCGGAACACTACCCTTCGATCTTCACGGATGTCTCACATACGGAATCGCATCTGAACTGAGTCAATAACCTCCGAGTTCATGTTTTATCAGCGGACAATTTATGCCTTGTCGATATTCAAGCACTGTTTGAATGGGTCGAACAACGGACGGTGGGGGCTTTGGTAACCTTGTACACGGTCATTTTGTTTCAAATCCCCAATCGAGATCTGAACGGCTTCAATTTATCTATCCGTGACGCTATGTATTTGCAAAGTGATGATACGTCATACTGTCTTCTCATTGACCTCTCGTTCCTTTAAGAAGGTCAGGGTAAGCTTGTTATGAATGACCAGAAACAACTCATTGTCTCCATCAACCATCTAACTACAGATTACTTTGCAACCATCGAGGCAGGCTTTCCTCGGTAAAACTTGGAATCCAATAGATCTTGATCACTCCTATCGTTGCTACTCACTCCACTTTATCTGACATCACTCACCACTAGCTTCACCTCATCACCAATATATCATTCCAGACGCAATGGCAGCCATCAACCGCAGATTCACTGACCTTACTGAGTCATCATCGAACTCATCTACCGGATCCTCCCTGCATTCACGCGCATCGTCGGAATCCCTGGGGGCACCTTCGGACACGACGGCACCTTCAGTCCATGAAGATGATTTTGGCAGAGGAGACGACCCTACCGCCATTGTAGGCTTGGCATGTCGTCTGCCAGGAGCCCAAAGCTCAAGTAAGCTTTGGGAAAATATCCTCGAGCAGAAGGATCTTCAGAGCAAGATCCCTGCCGATAGATTCAACGTTGATGAATTCTATCATCCCAACGGTGCCAATAAGGGCACAGTACGTCTTTCCTCATACACTTTGTCAATTCTTGCTGATGATGTCTAGAGCAATGCCACTGCGGGCTACTTTCTCGATCAGGATCTTAGCCTCTTCGACCCAGAGTTCTTCCGCATCTCTGGCAAGGAGGCAGAGGCCATGGATCCTCAACAGAGAATGCTGCTTGAGGTAGTGTACGAGGCGTTGGAAGACGGCAAGTCCTTTCAGTCCCCACCTAGAATCAATGCTGACTGTCAGAAAAGCTGGTATCACCCTCGACGACATCAAAGGCTCCCAGACATCCGTCTATTGCGGGAGCTTCACCAATGACTACCGCGAAATGCTGAACAAGGATTTGGGATACTATCCCAAGTACATGGCAACTGGTGTTGGAAACTCCATCTTAGCCAATCGCATTTCATACTTCTATGACCTCCATGGAGCAAGTGTCACCGTCGATACAGCTTGCTCGTCTTCGCTCGTTTCTTTTCATATGGGCAACAGGTCCATCCAAGACGGAGACGCCGACATCTCAATCGTTGTCGGCTCCTCGCTCCACTTCGACCCCAACATGTTCGTCACGATGACGGATCTCGGCTTCCTGTCAACCGACGGCAGATGTCGAGCTTTCGACGCCAGCGGAAAAGGCTATGTTCGCGGTGAGGGTATCTGCGCTGTGGTCTTGAAACAAAAGTCACGCGCTGAGCTCCATGGCAACAAGATACGTTCCGTCATCCGGGGCTCAGATGTCAATCACGACGGTGCCAAAGACGGCATCACGATGCCCAACTCCAAAGCCCAGGAGAACCTCATCCGGAAGACTTACAAGAACGCCGGCCTGAGCACCAATGACACGCAGTACTTTGAAGCTCACGGCACTGGCACCCAGGCCGGTGACCCCAGAGAGACACGCGCAATCGGTGCCGTGTTTGCTCCGAATCGTCCGGAGCCTCTCCTTGTGGGATCGGTCAAGACCAACATTGGGCACTTGGAAGGCGCTTCCGGCTTGGCGGGTATCATCAAGACTACGCTCGCGCTCGAAGAGCACAAGATTCCACCGAACATGTTGTTCAACAACCCCAATCCCAATATCGACTTCGAAAATTGGAAGATCACCGTCCCAACGAAGGCATTGGATTGGAAACCATCTCACGGTTACCGACGAGCCAGCATCAACTCCTTCGGCTATGGCGGCACAAATTCCCATGCCATCCTCGAAGGCTACACTGCGCCTGCTGCAGACCATGAGATATCCCTTCCTCCGGGATTCGCAGCCATGGTCGAAAAGCGTCCCTTCCTGCTGCCGTTGACCTCGCATACGGAGAAAGCTGGAAATCTGTTCAAAGCGGGGCTCTCTCACTTCCTGGAGGAGAAAACCGAACATTCTGCGGCAGCCCTGGCGCGCAGTCTAAGTGATCATGGGCGCACCATGCATAAAGTTCGCTCCTTCCTCGTCGAGAAGGACCGCGAGGACACGCTGGCAGGCTTACACGAGTCTTTGACTTGGATGAGATCTGACAAGTCCAAGATTAGGCTTGGCTTCGTCTTCACCGGCCAGGGAGCACAGTCGTTTGCCATGGGTCGACAGCTGATCGAGCAGTCTCCCTTCTTCCGCCAAACCTTGGAGAAATGCGACGATGTCCTTCAGAGTCTCCCCGACAGACCTGATTGGTCTTGCGTCACGGAGCTACTTAAGACCAAAGAGACATCGCGAGTCACTCAGAGCGCCTTCTCCCAGCCATTGTGCACAGCTATTCAGATAGCGCTGGTGGACTTGTTGGCGGAGTGGGGCATTGAACCCTCGGTGACTGTGGGCCACTCTGCCGGGGAGATGGGCGCAGCATATGCAGCTGGTATTCTATCATTTGACGACGCTATTATCGCTGGATACTACCGCGGACTCACACTCGGCATGGAAGTTGAGAATGCTGTCAAGGTGCCAGGCTCCATGCTTGCGGTCCAAATGACCGAAAACGAAGCCATCGCAGAGCTTGAGCCTTACAAGGGGCGCATTGCGCTTGCTGCAGCCAATAGCCCGACAAGTCTTACGTTGTCTGGTGACTTGCCCGCTATCCTCGAGCTCAAGGAGAGCCTTTCGAAGAGGAACATCTTCGCCAGGCAACTTCAGGTCGACAAAGCGTACCACTCACACCACATCGCTCCTTTCGGCCCCGTCCTCGAACAGCTCCTGAGCAAGATTCGACCTCGATCGCCAAAGTGCCAGATGTCATCCAGTGTCACAGCTCGGAATGCCGAGCCCAGTAAGATGAAAGCAGCCTACTGGGTGTCTAATCTGACCGGGCAAGTGAGGTTCGCAGACGCTCTGACGAACCTGCTGCTGAATGACAACGAAGAGCAGAACGTCGACATGCTGGTCGAAATCGGTCCTCATCCTGCTCTCAGAGGCCCCGCTAAGGAGGTCATGAAGTCACTGAAGCTGGACATCCCTTATGTTGCTTCTTTGAACCGCGGTGTTCCAGACTTTGGCAGCGTACTCTCATGTGTTGGCCAGCTATTCGCTCTTGGATACCCAGTTGATCTAGCTGCTGCCAACAGCAACTTATTCATCAATCAAAATGGATCCGTTCAAAGAACCATGGCAGGTCCGAAGGTCAAGTTGCCGAGCTACGCATGGGATCATGCCAAGTACTGGTCGGAGACCCGTGTCATCAAGAACAACAGACTTCGCAAGGACCGCCATGTGATTCTCGGCGTACCTGTGGCAGACTCCGTTCACAACCATCCGCGGTGGAGAACCTTCTTACGCCCAGCCGAGCTCCCTTGGTTGTCTCAACATATGATTGAGGGTAAGGTCATATTCCCCGCTGCGGGCTACATCAGCATGGCTATCGAAGCTGCGACTCGCCTGGAGAAAGGCCCAAAGACCGTCAAAAGTATCAGCCTGAAGGACGTGTCTTTCAAGTCTGCCCTGCCCGTTCGCACCGACGATATGGGAACCGAAGTGCTTCTTGAGATGCAGCCCATCTTGGCATCAGCAAAGCGGACATCCGACACCTGGTATAGGTTCATCATTTCATCTTACGATGAGAGCGAGAGATGCGACGAGCATTGTCATGGCCTGATTTCAGTCGAAGACGGCACGCCTGCGTCAATTGAAAGCACCGATGCACGCCCGACGCTTGCGCAACTTCAGAAGACGTCCAACAGGACCACGACAATGCAAAAGTACTACGATCACCTCCACTCAATGGGTCTGCAGTATGGCGAAGACTTCAGGCTACTCTCCGGCAACATTGAGTCAGGACCCGGCTTCGCCATGGCTCCAATCACCTTCCGTCCCGATCAAGTGAGCACAGCACCGAGCGACCTTTGCATCGTGCACCCTACCTTCTTGGACTCTTCCTTCCATGTCGTCTTTGCAGGAGCGGAGTCTGAAATGGGTAGGCCCCTCGGAGAGCCGTTCGTACCAACGTTCATGAAATCCATGAAGGTTTCCGGCCTCTTTCAAGACATGATGCACTCGGACGATCAGCAGCGGTTCTGGGTCAGCTCCAACACCAAGCTGCCCGGACCCCGCGTGGCGACCAGCGACATCGCCATCCAGTCCGACGACTGCAGCAAGCTCATGATCGAGATGCAGGGCGCGGAGTTCACCGCGTTGGGTGGAGACATGACGGGCGACTCCCCGGAGCGCACCCTCTTCTTCCGCACAAAGTGGCAGCCGGCATTCTCGTGCCTGGGCGGGAACACGCAACCCCCCAAGCTTGCCAGCTTGGCGCAAGTCATGGACGTCTTCGCACACCAGATTCCTAATTCGACGATCATTCATTTCTCTTCGAATGTGGGCTCTGTTAAGGATGGGTTGAGCTGCCTTGGTGGTCGCCAAGGCGCACAACGTCGCTTCCAGAGCCTCACGCCTTACTCGTCGTCGAGAGATATGTCGGAGGCGTGGAACGTGCTCGCAAAGGAGTGGCCTGGTCGTATTGAAGTCAATGAGCCCAAGGTGGAGCACTACGATGCCGTTATCATCGATGAGTCTACTCAGGTGGACGTCGTGGCTTTACTCAAGCCAAATGGCTTTGTCATTAGTAATGGTGTGGATTTTGACCATCATGATTTGACGCCTCTCTTCCAGAGCGGCAACATCAGTACCTGGCAACACCGAGCAGAAGCTCCTACGTCCGGCGAACCTTTGTCTTTGATCATGCCGTCGGCGGTCTCGGAAAGCACCGATGCCATCGCTTCGACGATCGAGAAGAACTATAACGGCGAAGTGAACAGACTTTCGCTTCTCAGTCTTCTGGGATCCACCTCCACGCTTGCAGACAGCGTCATCATTCTCGCTGGCCTGGACGAGGACTTGTTCTTCGACGACGCCAGTGACACGGCGGCTCACTACGAAGCCGTCCAGAAGCTCCTCACAAGCGACAGCACCAACATGGTCTGGGTGACAGTGGGCGGTACGGTTGAGGCCAAAAGCCCCCAACAAGCTATCATCCTCGGCCTCGCTAGAGTCGCCCGTAGCGAAAATGAGAAGCTCAGACTCGTCACCTTGGACTTCACCAATGGCTCTAATACCAGCAGAGTCCCAAGCCGCGCGCTTGAAGTCCTGGATCGAAGCATCACGGAGGACGAGTTTGCGCACCGAGATGGTACACTCATGATTCCAAAGGTCGAGCGCGATGATTCTCGCAACTCTAAGCTACCGTTCAATGCCCGTGGCGACGTAAAGCTCGAACGCTTTCAGCAGAGTCGCCCTCTCGCTCTCAAGATCGGAAAGGTCGGTCTACTCGATTCGCTGGCCTTTGGCGACGATGAACAGATCCTCGACGAAGATTTGGCGCACGACGAGATAGAGATTGAAGTCAAAGCCTCGGCCATCAACTTCCGCGACATTGCGGCCTCCTTGGGAATCATCGACGATTACAAGCTCGGAGATGAGTGCGCTGGCATTGTTCGACGAGTCGGTTACAGCGTGGGCTCAGCCGACTTCAAGGCTGGCGACCGAGTGGTTGCTTGGCGCCCCGGACAAGGCGCACACCGTTCCATCGTTCGCAACCCTGCGGTCTACTGCCAGAAGCTGACAGACATGCCTTTCGGGATCGCCACCTCTTTCCCGCTGGTCCTGACGACTGCACACTACGCGCTTCAAGACGCAGCACGCTTGCAGCCTGGAGAGACGGTCCTGATCCATTCGGCTGCAGGAGGTGTTGGCCAGATGGCTGTTCAAGTTGCTCGGATGCTTGGAGCGAATGTCATCGCCACATGCGGTTCCCAGGACAAGCGAGACTTCCTCAAAAACCACTTCGGTCTTGACGACGACCATATCCTTTCGTCGCGAGACAACTCTTTCGCAGAGGGTGTCTTCAACTTGACCAATGGCAAAGGTGTCGACGTGGCACTCAACAGTCTTGCTGGGGAGTTGCTACATGCCACCTGGAGCTGCATTGCACGCTTCGGCCGTTTCATCGAGATTGGAAAAAGAGACATCCACGAGAACGCCAAGATTGACATGGACCCGTTCCGTAAGAACATCTCCTTCGCGTCTGTCGATATGATCACTGTATTCGAGCACAACCGACCTCTAGGAGCCCGTGTTTTCAAAGACTGCTGCAACCTCATCCAGGCAGGTACCATCAAGATCCCTGAGACGGTCGTTGAACTATCCTACGCCGAGGCCCAGAAAGGGTTCCGACTGCTGCAAATGGGCAAGCATTTGGGTAAGGTTGTCCTTGTTGCTCGGGAACAGGAGACGGTTCCGGTCCTTCCGACTGTCTATCGCAATACGGCGCTATTCAAGCCAGACAAAAGCTACCTCTTGGTGGGCGGGCTTGGCGGCTTGGGCCGCACACTGGCCGAATGGATGGTCCGAAAAGGTGCTCGCCATTTGGCCTTCATGTCAAGGTCTGGCGCCAGTCGACCCGAGGCAGCAGCAACACTGAGATGGCTTGAGGCCCGTGATATCAAGGTCTCGATCTATCGCGCCGATGTCACCGACTACGAAGCCGTCAAATCATGCACTGAAGAGCTTGGGTCTCGTCTTGACGGGGTCTTCCAGGCGGCTATGGTCCTTCAGGATACGCCGTTGAACAAAATGACACATCAACAATGGCAGACCTCCGTCCGGCCAAAAGTCCGAGGTACCTACAATCTGCACAAGGCGACTTTGGACACTCCACTGGATTTCTTCGTTTGCTTCTCCTCGGCATCCGCGATTGTTGGTGCGATGGCGCAGGCGAACTATTCGGCCGCCAATACTTACCTGGACGCCTTGATGAGCCATCGCCGTGGCTTAGGTCTCAAAGGTACGACGATGAACTGCGGTATGATCGTTGGCGTTGGTGCCGTCGCTGAAGACGTTGCCCTCGAACGGATCATGAAGCGCATCGGATACGATGCTGTCAATGAAGAAGAGCTGCTCTATCAAGTCGAGGAGGCTGTCGTTGCCCAGAAGGATTACTTCGTCCCGACTCCGGGTATCGATGAGCATCAGACAATCACAGGCATCAATTTGACCCGGAAAGACCTCTACTGGGCCTCGAAGCCACTGCTCCGCAATCTTTATGCTAATCTCGACATCGATGGCGATGCGGCTAAAGCATCAGCCGGAAAGCCACTCATGGGCACTCTACGGGACGCTGCCGATACCGAGGAACGCGTCTCGATCTTGACTACTGCTTTCATCGAGAAGGTTTCCGCTGTGCTTGGTGTTGCGACTGATATCGTCCAGCCTGGGAACCCACTTTCGGCTTATGGCCTGGACTCGATCGTCGCCATTGAGTTCCGCAAGTGGTTCATGAAAGCTATCAACGTGGATGTTCAGATCTTCGACGTCCTCGGCTCCAAGTCTATTACGGAGTTGGTCACCAAGGCCGCAAGCTTGATCAAGTTTGATGCCGAGAGCGAGGAAGACAAGGCTGGGACGCCTGCCACCGGAGCTGCCGAAAAGACCAGTGTCGACAAGACCGAGCAAGTGCCATCCTCTTCTACTTCGACAGAGTTCTCGAAGATCGAGAGACCGGAAAACTTACCCATGTCTACCTTCCAACGCAGGATGTGGTTCCAACACAACATGCTTGAAGACAAGGCGTCGCTCAATGTGCCTGTCATGTGCCATGTCCGAGGCAAGCTCGACGTTCCAGCTCTAGAAGCGGCCGTAGGCGAGATGGTGAAACGAAACGAAAGCCTTCGCATGTCGTTCTTCGAAGGCGACGACTTCTCCGAACAGAAGCCGGTCCCCGGCTTTGACCTGCGCCTCATCCGCAAAGACCTGTCAGCCGATTCCGGAAACGACACGAGGTCCTTGGATAAGTTCGTCGCTGAGCTTAGGAATCAAGAACTGGATATCGAGAACGGCGAGGTTTTGCGCATGGCGATGGCCAAGATCGAGGAAGGCCATTATGTCCTTGTCATGATCTACCATCACATTTCCATCGACCGTGGAAGCTCTAAATCTATGTTTCAACAGGTCACCTCTCTGTACGAGGCTATTCGCAATGAGAAGGCTGTTGCAACCGTGGTGCCACCGAAAGTCTCTTACATCGACTTCACCCTCTGGCACGAAGCTCGCCTGGCCTCACCGGAGCTTCAGCTCAGTATCGACTTTTGGAAAAACAAGCTGCGCAATGCTCCAGAGGCCAGTAAGTTGCTGCCGTTTCCGAAAGCGTCACGTCCTGGACACATGGACACCGCAAGGGCAGTGCTCAACATGACCCTCGAGACGCCCATGCTCAATCGCATGAAGCGGATCTGCGCCCAGACCGGAACAACGCCTTTCCAATACCTACTGGCTGCCTTCAGGTCTTTCCATTATCGGTATACCGAAGAAGAAGATTTGACGGTCCACATGGTCGATGGTCGTCGACCTCATCCTGATTTGGAGGAAACCATTGGCTTCTTCGTCAACTTGATCCCGATCAGATTTACAGAAGGATGCGACGCGAGCTTCGACCGCCTTCTCGAGTACACCAAGTCTTCCACGCTCGAGGCGACCCAACACAGCACGGTCCCCTTCGATGCCATCGTGGACGCTGTCAACGTCGAGAAGACACCGAGCCATTTCCCACTGGGCCAGCTCGCGATCAATTATCAGTCGCACGGTAAGATGCCAAAGTTCAAGACCCAGGACTTTGAAATCAGCGAGATCGAGGGCGAGGATATACCTACCGCGTGCGAGATGCAGCTGGAGGCGCTTGAGGATCCGGACAACGGGTTGGATCTTCGCCTGGAGTATTCGTCGACGATCTATGGTGCGGAAGAGATGGACCTGTTCTTTGATAACTTCATGCACTACTTCACTAACGTGATCAAAGACCATCGTCAACCCATCTCCGAGGTTGCCATGTGCGGTCCTAAGGAGATTGAACGTCTCAAGAACGGTTCCTGGAATACCGGTTTTACCGAGAATACCTGGGACAATGTCTCTGTGGTCGACAAGATCGCCCAGGTCGCCAAGAACGCTCCCGGAGCTACCGCCATCGAAGACTCCGAAGGCCAGTCGGTATCTTACCGGGATCTCGTTGGCAAAGCGCAGAAGATCGCGGCCTCGCTACAGCAGTCTAGCGCGTCGCCCGGTGACTTCATCGGTGTCCTGTCGAGGCCTGGCATCGACTCTATCTCAGCGATGCTAGGTACCTTGATTGCTGGCTGTGGGTACATACCCATGGATCCAGAGTTTGCCATCGACCGTTTGACATTCATGGCTTCGGATGCATCAGCAAAGGCCATACTGGTTGGCGAAGGCTTGGAGAAAGTTGGTCTTGCCATTGCCAAAAATATCGACTTCGAGCCTCATCTCATTCCTATCTCGGCTGCCATTTCGTCCCATGAGCCATTGCGTTCTGTTGAGAGCTCTTCTGATGATCCTTTTTACATCATGTACACCTCAGTAAGTACCCCTTTGCAGAATCATAAGTAGCCTCACTAACATGTCCATTACCAGGGGAGTACAGGAACGCCCAAAGGGGTTGCGCTGACTCGGTCCAACACGCAGCAGATGCTCAGCACTCTGCATCACGACTTCGGCTTCAATTCTGCGGACAAATTCCTCCATCAGTCTTCCATCTGCTTCGACCTTTCCATCGTACAGATCTTCTCCGCTCTGACCAGCGGTGCCACCGTCTGCGTCGCAAGCCCAGAAGTCCGGAAAGACCCTTCCCTCCTGGCCAAGTTCATGCGCGACGCAGAGGTCAGCGTCACCTACAACACGCCGACGCAGTTTGCCCTGCTCTTGGAGAACGCCTCCGACGACCTCCGCCAATGCATCAATTACCGCGTCGCCTTCTTCGCCGGCGAGACCTTACCCGTTCGCCTGGCGCGAGCCTTCTACGACCTCAAAACCCCCGCCGTCGCCTACAACACCTGGAGCCCAAGCGAGCTGGTCGTCCAGACCGCCATCCACAAGGTCGCCTACCCGACGGCCGCCACGACCAACATCCCCATCGGCTTCCCCCTGGCCAACTGCCGCCACTACGTCCTCGACGCCAAGATGCAAGCCCTCCCCGCCAGCCTCGTCGGCGAGATCTGCGTCGGCGGCGCCCAGGTCGGCGCCGGCTACCTCAACCGCCCGGACGCCACCGCCCACTCCTTCGCCGCCGACCCCTTCGCCTCCGACGCCGACGCCGCCCGCGGCTGGTCCCGCTGCTTCCGCACGGGCGATCGCGGCCGCTTCAGACCCGACGGCCAACTCGAGTTCCACGGCCGCATCGCCGGCGACCGCCAGCTCAAGCTGCGCGGGTTCCGCCTCGACCTCGGCGAGATCGAACACCGCATCCACCTCGAAGCGTCGCACATCGGCAAGCGCAGGCTCGTCGACCTCGCCGTCGTCGCGGCCGCCCCGCCGCCCCGGGAGGAAGGGGACCGCGAATCGAGCCTGACGGACGAGCGCCGGCTCGTCGCGTTCCTCGTCTACAACCAGCTCCTGGCAGACCACGAGAAACAGGCCCTCGTCTCGGCGCTGCACGCCAAACTCGCCGCCCACCTCAACTACTACATGCTCCCCGGCGCCTACCGCTTCCTCAACAGCCTCCCCGTCACCATCGGCGGCAAGGTCGACCGCTCCGCCCTCCTCGCCTCCCAATCCAACCTCGTCTATCCCTCTTCTTCTTCCTCCTCCTCTGCCTCTTCTTCCGGCTCCTCGTCCAGCTCAGATCCGTCCACCGCAGACCCGATCTTAGCGACCGTCACCCAGCTCTTCAAAGACGTCCTCAAACTCCCAAAGGACAGAGAGGTCAATCCGGGAGATAACTTCTTCGACCTCGGTGGGCAGAGCATCCTCCTGCTCAGGGCGCACGGCAAGATCAAGC
The DNA here is from genome assembly GCA_003184365.1 of Evernia prunastri. NCBI lineage: Eukaryota > Fungi > Ascomycota > Lecanoromycetes > Lecanorales > Parmeliaceae > Evernia > Evernia prunastri. Next base: position 69,093 of record NKYR01000095.1, read on the forward strand.
GCGCGTTCGGCGTCGCGCCGCCGCTTAAGGATCTGTTTGCGGCTAAGACGCCGGGGGAGATGGCGGTGTTGATCAAGGGGGTGCTTGGTAATGGGGTGTGAATGGAGACTGAGAGGGGAGTGTGGTTTTGGAATGGAGGGTGATGGCGCTGATGCGGGTTTGGTGGCTGCTTTGGTTCGGCGTTTGCGCTGGGATAGTGATTTGGTGGTTTTGTTCGGGGGTGCAGCGGCGTCTTGGATTTGGAGTTGTGGATTGGGTGGGCTGGATGGATGGGGTTTGGGGTTTTTTGCTTTTATGTGGCTATCCGTTTGCTCTTGGGGGGGAAGAGGGGGCGTTCTTTGTTCATTGTGTGTGCTGTTTCATTCTCCGATAGCTTTAATCTGATGTTTGATTTACTCTACTATCGCCTTTCTCATTGCTGTTCGTTTGTGAGGTTTCCTTTTGTGAATGCTTGTCTAAAGTGTATCAGTTGCTGCTGGGGTTGAACTTGTTCTACATCTTGATCGATCTTTATAAATTCCTTGTGTACTCTAGTGTATGTCGCATAGAAATTCATCTCAACCATCAATATTCTCTTTCCTCCCTTCTTTGCCCATACGCAATGGGGATCTTGTTTACATTACTGGAATTTTTTTTATCGTCTGTTTGTTCGATGATTTGATGGCTACTGCAACTTCACTTCTGGTTGGTGCCGACTGCATCTCATCTCATGTACATACCCCATCTCAAGAGTACGATGCATCTCATATACTACATCTTCGTTCGCCCCATCTCGTTGACATTTACCTCTCGTTTATATATGCATATGCATATCCATAATCAAACCACACACACGTACGCACATATAGCATCCTACACCGCTCACCCGATACCCCATCCCACTTCCTTCAATCGTATCATACCCACCACTACCCACCACCACCAACTTTTCCTCTACCTAACGCCTCCGAAATCATTACTAAGCAATGGAAAGAAAGAAAGAAAGAGAGATGGAGAAGACTTGGCGCGGCGCGATCATCCGGCTCTGAGTTAGCGAGGAAAGAACGAACGGACACGCAAAGAAAGGAGGAAAGGTGAAGAAAGAGGTGGGACAGGCCAAAAAAATGCAATTAAAAGAAGAAATGGGGGAAAAAGTGGCGAAAAAAGGGGGGCGTTAGTGCGCTAGTTTGCGCAAACCCGATTTTTTGGCTTTTTGGCTTTTTTCGAACTTTGGTTTGTGGGTTTTTGGCTTTTCGCCTCGTCTGGTCGTGCCAAGACATTGACTCATTCTTTTCATTTTTTCCCCCCTTCTTCTCCTTTGCTGCGTGGTTGTGAGCGGCGATGGCTGGTGCTTGGGGTTTCGAAAGGGGAGAATGGGATGAGGCAATGGGGGGGAAGGTGAGCGTTGTTATGTTGTTCCTGCACCTGTGGTCGGTGGGTATGATGAGGGTCGTCGATGTGGGATGAGTAATAGTGAGGCGAACCTTTGTGGGTTGAGTGAGTGGAGTGGGCGTCTAGGGGTGGGTTGGTGGCAAGCTTGCGCACCAAGCTCGTGCCTTCATGCGAGACTGTGAGAGGATAGAGAGATGGAGAGATGGATGGCGTCATTGAGTGAGAGGGGGAGAGAGAGTGGGTCGAGCACAAAGAGTGCGCAGGAGTGGAGAAGGGGATTGTTCGGTTGTGGGAATCGAGCACAATGAGCTCCACTCTTCGACTTTGTTTGAGGACAATGGAGCTGGTTTGCAGAGAATTTTTCGAAGTGGTCCGCGCTGGGCTTGGGCTTGTGCGGTATATATATATCTCTCCTTTTTTCTGGGATGCTGGATATTTGCCAAGCATCTTTTGCACACGCATCCTCTCCAGACACATACTTTCCAGACGCACACTTTCCACACGCATCCTCACCAGACACATACTCTTCAAACGCACATTTTCCACACACATACTCTCCATTTTATATCTGATACCCCTCATACGATCGTGTATCTCGACTCTTTTATCTCCCTTATCCCTGGATATCGACCGGTTTTACTGCATCCGACTCTGAGTGCCGAGACGGGAACGGATATGGCAAAATCTGCGAGCGAAGTTGTCAGCAAGATAGTCGCCAAGTGGAAGGCTTTCAGGCGTCCGTCTGCTTTCATGAAGGAGTGGGAGACGAATGTCGAAGTGATAGACGGGACGGGCTGGGACAGCCATACTAATTCCGAATGGGATCAAACGCCAAAAGGGAAAGGCGACGGGACCTGGGACTGCCATGTTGCCCTCTTACCCGGAGAAGCCAAGGCCGACATCAAACTCAACGACCGCGACTCGGGCTATCACTCCCTCGAAGACACGCTCTCGGACCTCTCGAGCGACATAAGCTCACCACCATCCCCAAGCAGCGAGGAAATAGCATACCTCAACCTACCATTCCGCCAAAAACACTACCTCCTCACCCACATCCAAAGAATCATCGAAGCCGCCTGCCTCCAACACGCGCGCACACACCTCAGCGCTTCCCTCTCGGATCCCGCCTGGAAATCCCTTCACCTGAAATCCACCTCGCGCGAATATCAAGACGACCGACTCGTCGGCAGGGACTGGCTCACCGAAGACGAAATCGAACTGGAATCCTGGATGCAAATGCTCGCCCGCCACGCCAAATGCGACCTGCCCCCGCAGAGGAAGAAACGCGTCTTCGAATCCGTCATCGGCCTGCGGAACGCGGCCACACACCGGAACGACAGGGGCGACTTCGGGTTCGAGGACCTCGCCCTGGCCATGCAGCTGCCCCGGGCCTTGGGCGACGAAGCTAGACAAGCGGACGTGGACGACGCCTGGCGGTTCGCAATGGCTGATCCCACACTGGACGAAGAGACGAAGGAGAGAGTTCGGGAGGACATGTTCGGGCCCGGACAGTACCGGACGCGGTGTGCGGTCCTCAGCCGCATCCAAACTTTGCTAGAGGAAAGCTGCTTCCGCGCCGCGGCGGCCAGGATTCCGGCCGTGCTGGAGAAGAAAGGGTGGACGATGCCGGAGCAGGTGGAGTTGCCGTTTTGGTTCGATGTTTTTCGGACCTACTGCTGTGACCCGGAGGACATGAAGAGCGACGACAGCAGCCACCAGAGCGACGACAGCACCACCACCACCACCACCACCACCACCAACATCGGCGCCTCAAACGGTATCCGTCAGCTTTCGCAACTCTTGGAATTACTAGGGGGCGCTCGCATCCA